>JABBWL010000144.1:0-178139 GCA_016758765.1 Suillus cothurnatus | reverse complement strand
AAGGAGTACATAAAATGTTTCAGAGGTAACTTTGCCGGAAGAGAAACGGATGGAGAGATCTATAGCTTCAGAAATGGTAAGCATTACAAGTACTATCAAACAAGTGGAGTGGAATAGGAGGAATTGGGGTATGTATGGAGTTTTGTTTTCAGATGAGACTAGTTTCTATAAAACAATGAGAGGAACCCACAATCTACAAAAGCTGGAATTCAGAGATACTAGGATAGTCTGGAAGTGAACATATGGACAAAGTGAAGTCGGATTTGAAAAGTGCGACAGTGTTGAGTCTTACTAACTCCTTAGCACGGGTCGAGTCAATGTAACCCTCATCCTGTGCAGAGTCAGGAGGGTTGTGGACTATTTTTTTGCTTCGGATGAAGCCTCCTGTTTAGTTTTAGGAGTGACCATGGCTGCACGTCCTTTAGCAGCATGAGAGGTCGACTTAGTGTAGTCCTGGGCAGAGTGCCCAGGTCTGCCACAGAATAGGCAGAGTTTCTTATCGAAATGTCTTTGACATTCCTCAGCTGTTAGCTTTCTGTCCTTACCCAGCTTGGTATTAAGATCCAGAGCTTTAGGAGCAGACAAGGTAGATGTGGACACAGGTTTAGCAGACTTTTTCTGTCCAGATCTATGATTTCCAGATCCAGATGGATGAGAACTAGCATGGTTGGAAGTGGATGGTTTCGGAGGATTGGATGATTTGGTTTCCCTAGAAATTTCTCACCCTTATGTTCCCAGTAACGGGCATCAATAGTCTGGGCAAGGGTTTTGAATTCTGAGAGGGTAGCGGGTTTACCCATGCGACTGATTTTGTCCTTAATACAAGCTGGAAGTTCATTATATAATTGGCAATGTAAGGCTCCATCACCCCATCCACAGACTTGTGAAGCAAGCCTTTGGAACTCTACAATGTACTTATTGATATGTTGTCCCTCACGCATATTGAGTTGCTCGAGTTGCATCTCGGCATCTCCAGATGGGTCATGGGGTCCAAAATTAGTTTGAAGTTCTAACATGAACTCGAATAGTCGTCCATCCAATCCAGATGAGAGCTTAACCCATCCGGAAGGAGGTCGGGTTCAAACCATTCAAGGGCCATACCCTTAAGATAGGACTGGGCAAAGTTAACTTTGGCCCGATCTGAATGGAAGGTCTTGGGTTTACTTTGGAATTAAGCTCGCATTGAACAAAGAACATGTGCAACTTCCTAGGCTCAGATCCATCAAAGGTATTTGGCTTACAAACTTTGACTTTGGAGTTGTCCAAAGAGGAAGTGCATCAGTTATTACGTGCAAGGTTATTGATGGCTTCAGATAACTGCATGAAAATGTGGTCCTGAGCATTAAGGCCATTGTCTTCATCATGGTCTGGTTCATCATCTGGATCTCCACCTGCATCATCAGGTGGGTTTCTGCCTGGAGTATCATCATCTTCATCATCATCAGGATCTTCATCAGCCAGGCCTAATCCAGACAGAGTATGCATAGGAGTCTCTGGGTGCCTATGGTTCATCAAGTCAGATATACTCTGAGCTTGTCCGGAAATGCTACCGCAATGTTGAGAGAAACTGGTGAAGGTATTGACTATGGGTGTAGGGTCTCATCACATGGACACAAGTCCAGCGTTACAGAGGGAATTCTGTGCAACTCGAGTAGGAGCCATGGAGAGTGTTGAAAATATACTTGGAAAGGTGTGAGTTCGAATATACTGTTAAGGTCGTACTTGAATAGGTTCAGATCCGAAGGGCTTCGGCCTCAGCTCATATGCTGTGCCCCTTTCCCGAGTATAGCCCAGTATTTCAGAATACTATAAGTATCATATGCAAAGGTTCGGACGACTATCATATGATTTCCAGATGTAGGGACAAGTATCATTACCTATCTGAAGGTAAGGATAAGTATTGTATTCCTATTCAAAGATAAGGATTAGTATCATATACTTATCTGTGGCCAATACCCTGCCTAGCTGCTATGTCCTAGAAGACAGTGTTTGACCCTAAAGGGTTTCTGATCTAGGCTCAAGCTCAGAGGTAGTGAAAATCAATCAAACTTCAGACTGGTACTGGTGAAAGGGAAACATGCTTATATAAGCCACAAAAGTAATGAATGTAAAGTAGGTAAGTAAAGCTAATATCAGCCCAAAGAAAACTTAATTGTCACAGCACATCTGGATATTGGATGGAAGTATAAAGGCTAGTCTAGACAAGTCTAAGACTAGAAACTAACAGAGTGTAGACTATCAGATACAATCCTTAAGTCTCAGAGGGTGACAAGAGTTGATAAGACTCGAGTCTGGATAGCAGAATGAGGACCATCTAAGATGATATTCGAACTGAGGTGGTACAGGACATATACAAGAGTTTATATACCATATGTCATATCCCATGCATTCGCGCTTCTCATCCGAAGTTCCGGATGTCAGATCCGATCAGATCCGATCCACAGATCCGTACCGGATCCGTTACGATAAGCTTCTTCATTCATATCCTGTTCATATAACGTTAAACACTGCTTATTTCCTCCATTTAGTATATCCTCCTTTCCGGTTCATCAGTTATGCTTTCTTCCGGCTATGTTCTACTGATCCGTTTCACTTGTGATTAATTCCCGGTTATGTTTACTGATCCGCTTCACTTGTGATTACCTTCCGGCTTATGATTAACTTCTAATAAGCGTTGCTTATACTTCGCGATACTTTGTGCATAGCCTCTTGCGTAGTTCTATCGTATATAAACTCTTGTATATGTTCTTAGCACCCCAGTTCGAATATCATCTTAGATTGTTCTCATTCCGTTATCCGGACTCGAGTCTTAACAACTCTTGTCACCCTCCGAAGACTTAAGGATTGTATCCGATAGTCTATACGCATCCACCTCTATCTACGGATAGTCTACACTCTGTTAAGTTTCTAGTCCTAGACTTGTCTAGACTAGTCTTTATACTCTCGTCCGATATCCGGACGCCATCCGGATCCGCATACGATACTATTCCTTGTCTTCGGACAGGAATACGTTACCTTTCTCTCTAACCGGATACCATACAATAGTCTTCCGGACCTACGGATACGCTACAATAGCCATCCGGGTCTTCGTGTACGATACTTATAGCACTCTGAAATACGGGGCTATACTCGGGAAAGGGGCACAGCGTACGAGCTGAGGCCGAAGCCCTTTGGATCCATTACCCTTGAGCACGACCTTAACAGTATATTCGAACTCACACCTTTCCGAGTATACTTACAACTTTCTCCATGGCACCTACTAGAACTACACAGAACTCCCTCCGTAACGCTGGACTTGTGTCCACGCGACGAGACCCTACACCCATAGTCAATACCTTCACCAGTTTCTCTCAACGTCGCGCTAGTATATCCGGACCAGCTCAGAGTATATCCGAGTTGATGAACCGTAGGCACCCAGAGACCCCTACGCGTACTCCATCCGGATTAGCCCCGGACGATGAAGATCCTGACGATGAAGATGATACTCCAGGCGGAAATCCACCCGATGATGAAGGTGGAGATCCGGATGATGAACCCGACCACGATGAAGACGATGATGGCCTTAACGCTCAGGACCGCGTTTTCATGCGGCTATCCGAAGCCATCAATAACCTTGCGCGTAATAACAGACGCACCTTCCCTTCGGACGACTCTAAAGTCAAGGTTCGCGAACCGGATACCTTTGACGGATCCGAGCCTAGGAAGTTGCGCGCGTTTTTTGTTCAATGCGAGCTTAATTTCCAGAGCAAACCCAAGACCTTCCGCTCGGACCGGGCCAAAGTTAACTTCGCCCAGTCCTATCTTAAGGGCATGGCCCTCGAATGGTTTGAACCGGACCTCCTTTCGGACGGGTTAAGTCCTCGTCCGGATTGGATGGATAACTACTCCGAGTTCATGCTAGAACTTCAAACCAATTTCGGACCCCATGACCCATCCGGAGATGCTGAGATGCAACTCGAGCAACTCAATATGCGCGAAGGACAACGTATTAATAAGTACGTTGTAGAATTCCAAAGGCTTGCTTCGCAGGTCCGCGGATGGGGTGACGGAGCCTTACGTCACCAATTCTATAACGGACTTCCAGCTCGTATTAAGGACGAAATCAGTCGTATGGGTAAACCCGCTACCCTCTCAGAGTTCAAAACCCTTGCCCAGACTATCGATGCCCGTTACTGGGAACGTAAGGGTGAAATCTCTAGAGAAACCAAGTCCTCGTCCTCTAATCCTCCGAAACCATCCACATCCGACCGCGCCAGTTCCCATCCGTCCGGATCCGGAAATCACAGATCCGGACAGAACAAATCCGCTAAACCCGCGTCCGCGTCTACCTCGTCTGCTCCGAAAGCACCGGATCTTAATACCAAGCTGGGTAAGGACGGAAAGCTTACGGCCGAGGAACGTCAAAGACGTTTAGATAAGAAACTCTGCCTATTCTGTGGCGGACCTGGGCACACTGCTCGGGACTGCACTAAGTCGACCTCTCATGCTGCTAAAGGACGTGCAGCCAAGGTCACTCCTGAAACTAAACAGGAGGCTTCGTCCGAAGCAAAAAAATAGTCCGCGACCCTCCTGACTCTGCACGGGATGAGGGTCGCGTTGACTCGACCCGTGCTAAAGAGTTAAGACTCAACGCTGTCGCGCTTTCGAATCCGACTTCCCTTTGTCCATACGTTTCACTTCCGGACTACCCTAGTATTTCTGAATTTCCAGCTCTTGTAGATTGTGGTTCCTCTCATTGTTTTATAGAAACTAGTCTCGTCCGAAAACAAAAACTCCGTACATATCCGATTCCTCCTATTCCGCTCCGCTTGTTTGACGGTACTTGTAATGCTACCATTTCCGAAGCTATAGATCTCTCCGTTCGTTTCTCTTCCGGCAAAGTTACCTCCGAAACGTTTTACGTTACTCCTTTGGATTCATCTTGTCTTATCGTTCTTGGATATAGCTGGCTTTCCCTACACAATCCGTTGATTGATTGGGTTACAGGCAGCATCGACTTCCGGACGACACCTCATAGAATGCCATCGACCCCTCCGACGTCATCTCCACTTCCGGATCCTATTCCTACAGTGGAACCTCACCCTCCGACTTTGCCAGAACCATCCGCTGATAATCCGGTTCCTAATATATCGCTAATCAATGCAGTAGCCTTTTGCAGGGCCTGCAAATTAGAAGGATCCACCCAGTTCAGCATTTACCTTCGTCCGTCCGGAGTTGATCTCCGCTCCGCTAAGCTCTCGTCCGAAGGTCCGGACCTATCCGGAGTGCCTTCGGATTATCACGAGTTTGCGGATGTCTTTGATAAGGGAAAGGCTAGTCAACTTCCTCCTCATCGTCCATACGATCTCAAGATCGATTTGGAGGAAGGATCTACCCCACCCCTTGGAACTATTTATCCGTTATCCCCGGTAGAGCTTGAAGCTCTTAGAAAGTTTCTTGATGAAAATATCGCTACCGGACTCCTCCGCTCCTCTTCCTCTCCTCACGGAGCACCCGTTCTCTTTGTCAAGAAAAAGGATGGTTCCTTACGCCTTTGCGTAGACTTCCGTGGCCTCAACCAGATAACCAAGAAAGACCGATATCCGTTACCCCCTCATATCCGACCCGATAGTGGTCTCCTCCGTTGTGATAATTGCATATACGTTCCAGAATCCAATGACCTTAGGCTTCGCGTCCTCCGGAATACCCATGACCATCCGTTATCAGGACACTTCGGTCAGAACCGTACCCTAGAGCTTATCCGGCGCGAATATACCTGGCCGGGTATACGCACCTATGTTAAGGACTACGTCAAATCCTGTACTACCTGCGCCCGAGCCAAGGTTCCGAGACATAAGCCATTCGGATTGCTGAAACAACTCCCCATACCGGAAAGACCTTGGAATTCCATATCCATGGATTTCATCGAACAACTTCCGGACTCATCCGGCTATACAGCCATCCTCGTTATCATTGATCGTCTATCCAAGCAAGCTATATTCGTCCCAACTCACGATACCATTACCTCTCCGGATCTTGCTAGACTATTCCTGCTTCACGTATTCTCTAAGCACGGAATCCCTTCTCATGTTACTTCGGACCGAGGTACAGAATTCGTATCTCATTTCTTCCGTTCTCTAGGAAAAGCACTCGATATGGTCCTCCACTTCACATCTGGATATCATCCGGAAGGAGATGGACAAACGGAACGAGCCAACCAAACCCTAGAACAATACCTCCGCATCTACTGCAATTATCAGCAGGATAACTGGTCGGAACTCCTTCCATTAGCAGAATTCGCTTATAACAACGCTCCGAGTGCTACCACTGGAGTTTCACCATTCTTCGCTAATAAGGGTTACCATCCGAACATATCCATCCATCCAGAACGCGACCTCTCATCCGCCCTCGCCCGTGACTATGCTATAGACCTTAACGAACTACACCTATTCCTCCGAGAAGAAATGTCTCTTGCGCAGAAAAGATATCAAGGACCTGCGGACGCGCATCGGATACCCGCTCCGGACTTCAAAGTTGGAGAACAGGTATTCGTGAAAGCTAAATACTTCCGTTCCACTCGTCCGTCCAAGAAACTATCGGAAAAGAACTTAGGTCCGTTTGAGATTATAGCTCGTCCGGGATCACACTCCATTACCGTCCGACTTCCGGATTCTATGCGTTCAGTCCATCCTGTTTTCCATGTGTCCCAATTAGAACCTGCAACACCGAACACCATTCCTAATCGTATCCAACCCCCTCCGCCTCCAGTAGAAGTTAACGGAGAACCAGAGTATGAGATATCCGAAATCCTAGACTCTAAGCTAGACCGTCGAAGAAGACAATGTCAACTCTTATACCTCGTCCGATGGTCCGGATATGAAGGAACGGACGAAGAAACTTCATGGTTACTAGCTACAGAACTCGGAAACGCGTCCGAACTAGTATCGGATTATCACTCAGCATATCCGGACAAGCCTGGTCCTATTCAAAACTGAAGTATACAAATTGTACATAACGGAAACTACAAGTACAAGTAGCGGAAGTTAAGAAAACGGATCCGAAAATCTACATCTCCATAGACTCCTCATCCGCTCCGGATCCGCTCTCCTCACTTCCGGACGCCTTTTCCATCTCCTCATCACCTCCCTCTTCCTCATCCGGACCCATCCGAGCCTTATCCGAAGCGATCTGGGGGTCAAGCCTAAGCTCCTTGAACAAGAGGGCTTGGAATTCCCTCTGCTGCTGAAGGAACAGCTCCAGTCCGGAGCACATCCGCTCCGTGGCAGCCCTACTCCCCTCAGCCGCTTCTATACTCTTCTCCAGGAGCGCATTAGTCCTAGTCAACTCAGCTACTATATTGTTAGCAGCTGCAACCCAAGCCTGATCATCATACTCCATGTAATCCGAAGCTATCCGGACGACTTACCAAAGGATTAGCTGCAGCATCCGTCCATTGACAGATCCGCGCCCTTCCGGAGCAGCGCGTGCAGGATCTGTCCTCCTTAGAGGACATCTTCTGAGTCTATCCGAAACGTTAGTGAAAAGACTAGCAAACAGATCCGAAACGCACCATTTCCTTAACAATATCCTGACGCCTTTTCTCCTCCGCTTGCTGGATCCGAAGTTCCGCTTGCCTCACTTTCTCCAGATCCGCTAAACGCTTCCGCTCTGCTTCCTGAGCCTTCAGAGCCTCTTCCTCCATCCGGGCCGCTTCTTCCGCGTCCAAAATCTGTTGTCTAAGCTCTTCCAGCCTAGCCTTAGCAGATTGCTGAGCTCCAGAGTTGTTGCCAGACATTTTTCAAGTTAAGCTAGTGTTTGTTGATAAGTGGGGGGTAGGAATCATCTGCGACGCTTTGACGTCGGTATATCTGTGGAAATCCGAACTCAGCACTACTACCATCATTCTTCTCCATCGATTCTCGCGGACCGGATCTACAATTCTTTAGCCTTCTAGGGATCGGCCCTAAAGGGGGGATACTGTCATATCCCATGCATTCGCGCTTCTCATCCGAAGTTCCGGATGTCAGATCCGATCAGATCCGATCCACAGATCCGTACCGGATCCGTTACGATAAGCTTCTTCATTCATATCCTGTTCATATAACGTTAAACACTGCTTATTTCCTCCATTTAGTATATCCTCCTTTCCGGTTCATCAGTTATGCTTTCTTCCGGCTATGTTCTACTGATCCGTTTCACTTGTGATTAATTCCCGGTTATGTTTACTGATCCGCTTCACTTGTGATTACCTTCCGGCTTATGATTAACTTCTAATAAGCGTTGCTTATACTTCGCGATACTTTGTGCATAGCCTCTTGCGTAGTTCTATCGTATATAAACTCTTGTATATGTTCTTAGCACCCCAGTTCGAATATCATCTTAGATTGTTCTCATTCCGTTATCCGGACTCGAGTCTTAACAACTCTTGTCACCCTCCGAAGACTTAAGGATTGTATCCGATAGTCTATACGCATCCACCTCTATCTACGGATAGTCTACACTCTGTTAAGTTTCTAGTCCTAGACTTGTCTAGACTAGTCTTTATACTCTCGTCCGATATCCGGACGCCATCCGGATCCGCATACGATACTATTCCTTGTCTTCGGACAGGAATACGTTACCTTTCTCTCTAACCGGATACCATACAATAGTCTTCCGGACCTACGGATACGCTACAATAGCCATCCGGGTCTTCGTGTACGATACTTATAGCACTCTGAAATACGGGGCTATACTCGGGAAAGGGGCACAGCGTACGAGCTGAGGCCGAAGCCCTTTGGATCCATTACCCTTGAGCACGACCTTAACACCATAGAACTAAGCAAAAGGCTATGCACAAAGTATTGCAATGTATAAGCAACGCTTATTACAAGTCAAATATAGGCCAGAAGTTAATCACAGGTTAATGGATCAGTAAACATAGCCAGAAGCAAGCATAACTGATATACCGGAAAGGAAGATATACTAAATGGAGGAAATAAGCAGTGTTTAATGTTATATGAACAGGATATGAATGAAGAAGCTTATTGTAATGGATCCAGTACAGATCTGATCGGATCTGACATCTGGAACTTTGGATAAGAAGCGCAAATATATGGGATATGAAAGTGACATCAGCAGTCACAGACCGGCGTCACCAAGTAGTAAAATCTTACAGACCTCTTTCATGAGTTCCTCTTGAAGCTTCTCTGGGCTTTGGGACAGTAAATCCAAGATATCATTGTCTTCAGGTACTTCCACATCATCCTCTGACTTTTTGAATTCAGGATTGCTGATACCATATTCACTTGCAGAGTCATCAGCATCAACTGACATGCCCTTGTGAGTGGAAGTCACAGTTATTTTGAGGTGAGCAACACTTCTTGGTTGTCAAGCAGTCACATGTACTATTTCTCTCATGACCACCACCTCTGACTTCTTTCTGCACTGCTGCAGGTGTCTTCCATGCTGACTTAGTTGCAGGTGCTGACTGAAGCTCAGTCATTGTTGGCACACGCTTGTGACCATTGTTAATTGTGTTCCAGACTGACATAGGTATGTAGTGTTAATCATATTGCACAATACGAGCCCATGCACTCGCCTTTGCATTCTAGTGCTTTTTCTTTGAAGACCATTGCGGTTCTTTGCAATATGTAAGTGCTTTAATCCAATTATTGCTGGATGTGCTTACTATTATCAGTGATTGTGTCAGCTATGTCTGATGATATGACCTTGTTGGCAGGCTCTGGTCTTGTCTTTTTGGCATTCCATTTTTGAGAAGCTATCTCAGATGGTGTTGAAGATGGACGGGAAGGCATTTAAAAAGGAGAGTAAGTGCTACATTTTTAAATGAGTGTACTGCTATAAAATTGAATGATACAGGAAAATGAAACTCTATTATGGTATGCGAGCAAAAATGTGTGCAAGCATTTGAGGATGAAAAAGAATGTGGTTATTAGATGGTATATGAGCAAAAGGTGCGCAAGTGTCTGAAGACAAAAAAATGTGGTTGTTGAGTGACTAGGTGGGCAGGGAAGAAAAAAGTTTGTAGTCCACTGACCCTTTGCAAGTTAGTTTGTTTGTCACTTTATGGACATTGTTTTTCTACCACAAGAATGATCACTTGTCCAGGCTGCACTAAAGACTTTGAACTTGCTGGGCATTCTCATCACCTTGCTACCACCAAAAATCCACCATGTGCAGCTTTATTTCAGCATCATTCTAATTTTTGTGTTGATATGGATGATGATCACGGCTCAACTCACTCTGATAATCACGACACCTTTAAACCTTACTTACTGACAGAATTTACAGGTGACTACTTTGGTACCTACAATGAAGAAGATTTCAAGTGGCCAGAGATCCATCGAGTTATGGAGTCTGACTCTGAAACTCAGGAAGAGGATGAGGACGAAGACTGTGATGAACTTGGAGACAGAGATGCCATAGCTGCTCATGATGCAGAGCTTGAGCATGGATGGGAACTCCCTATGGACCCTGCATCACAGGACATTGATTTTCCTGGCTTGGAGGATGTATCTCTGCAACCATAGCCATGTCATGCAGAACGACGACAAGCAGAAGCACCCCTTGACCAACACCCCACTATCAAAAAATTCCCATGGTGCAGTGCAGGAGCTCCATTGCACTGCACTGGCACTACAGCCTTCACCTCCTATAAAGATAAACTGCCTGGCTCAGAAAATATTTTGGCTCCCTTCGCATCTCGTGTAGATTACAAGGTTGCAAAGTGGGCAAAGCTTTGTGGTGCTGGGTCAACAGCTTTTTCAGAACTGCTGGCAATTGACGGAGTGAGTTTTCATTTACAAATTGATGGCTAATATTCTGAATGGTGTTATTGCAGCTCCATGATGCATTAGGTCTTTCCTATAGAAACTCACATGAACTCAATCAGATCATCAACCAAGAGCTGCCATGCAGATGACTGTATTTTAAACACGAAGAGATCATTGTTGCCAATGAGGCATTTGATGTATACTTATGCAATATTATGGAGTGTGTCAAAGCTCTCTACTCAGACTCAGATTTCTCACAACATCTCCTTCATGCTCCTAAGCACCATTATGTTGATTCTGACAAGACTGTTAGAATGTATCATAATCTTCACACAGGCAAGTGGTAGTGGTCTACCCAAGCAAGTGATCATAAATTTATGTTGCCCACAAGTGCTTACTGTGGCCTCACAATACAGAAGGAGCTCAAGACCAAGAAACGCGGAGCCACTGTCATACCCATTATCCTTTCATCAGACAAAACTCAGGTCACCATGTTCAGAAACAAATCCAGATATCCAGTCTACATGATGATAGGGAATATTCCAAAGGAAATTCATCATGGATCCTTCTTGCATATCTGCCAACTGCAAAACTCAAACACATTACCAACAAGGCAGCTAGATGTCGGACTTCAACTAATCTATTCCATGCCTGCTTGTGTCATATCTTAGAGCCATTGAGAGTCCCTGGAAAAGATGGTGTTACCATGGCAAGTGGGGATGGAGTCATATGCCAAGGACATCTGATTCTTGCCTGTTATTCTGCAGGTCACCTGGAACAACTGCTGATGACAGGAATCAAATCAGGAGAGTGTCTGAAGTGTGATGTACCATGGGATGAGCTGGGATGTCCAGACATTCCTGTGAAGCTTTGAGACCTTGTAGCAATTCTTGCTGTATTGTTGCTGGTTGACGAGGACTATGGCATGTGAACGAGAGCATGCCAGGAGTGTGGGATCAAGCCAGTCTTCAAACCATTTTGGGAGGACCTCCCACACACTAATATCTTCCAGTCAATGATGCCAGATGTATTGCATCAGCTCTATCAGGGCATCATCAAACATCTGATTGAGTGGATCAAGGAAGCATACAGCGAGGCCAAGATTGATGCTCGTTGTCACAGGCTTCCACCAAACCATAACATTCGCCTATTTATGAAAGGTATCAGTAGCCTTTCCCATGTCAGTGAAACAGAACACAACCAAATATGCCACTTCCTGCTGGGTATCATCATTGATATCTGATTGCCTGGAAATCTTGACAGTGCTTGCCTTATTCGTGCTGTTCATGCCATCCTCGACTTCCTCTACCTTGCTCAGTACCCTTGCCACACTGATCAAACTCTCAACATTCTTGATGACACTTTGACGTGCTTTCACGACAACAAGGGGATATTTGTAACTATATGGCACAACTGACAACTACAACACTGAGTACACTGAGCACTTACATATTGATCTTGCAAAGGATGCTTACAGGGCTACCAACCATAAAGACAAGTATCCACAAATGACCCTCTGGCTTGAAAGATGCAAGAAGATATTATGGCATGATAAATTTGTCCAATGGTGCCTCGCTGGCACATATCCTGCCTCTTTCAATCTACTTCTAACTGTTCTACTACTGTTTGTACCATAGATTTGTGGTATATTTTCTCATGCCCCAGGCTTCGGAAGATGTCCTGTGCCAAATATGTGGTGCGACAATGCCAGCGTGTGGGATAATGTCCCATACCAGGATGTGTGAAAAGAAGGAAAGGCAAAGGCAAGAAGAGGAAGAGCTCACAGAGGCCCTTCAAGAGACTCGGAAAAAGCGTAAGTAATATTCAATACTAAATTCATGCACATAAGATTCATCTCATCGAATGACTGTTGTTCGCCAATGATTTAACATTATCCAGGTTGACATCAGAAGTTTCGGATCAAGAGTCATGACGATGGGAAGGCACCTGGACCGTCTCATGCTGTGGAGAATTTGGGTGAGCTCACAGCTTCTTCTGTCACTTGATCTTTCTGTTAACTCTGAATCCAACGGCTAGTCAACCCAATCGCAATCTGGGCAGTGCAAGATGGAGTTGCTATTTGATGGGAAACCCAGGACAATGGTGAGTTGTTTCAAACATTCAATTGAAATGGCCCATCTGTGCAAGAAGCTAACTACCTATATTTGAGACATTGACATGCATGGATCGTTACCCCAGAGCCACCCATCATCTGTAGATTTCGTCCCAGTGTCCTCTGACCACCAACACCATGACAATGCCAATGATGGTGTCAATGATGATGCACCCCCAGCGCCTCAGCTGGATGACATCAAAATCGAATATCATCCACATAGCAAGATACCTTCAACTGTTCATCCGTTTTCCGATTTTTCTCGCCGCTGTCCTACAGAGGATACAATGCCTCATCATGCCTCTCCGTGGGAACCATTCCGCACACGGCTCGACTTCAAGGTCACAGAGATTGCACTTGCTGCAGCAATGACGAAAGACCAGATCAACAGGCTTTTTGAGCTCATGTGCTGTGCTGCGAGTGCTAAAGAAGATTTCACTTTGCAGAGTCATGATGAAGTTCATACATTGTGGAAGATGGCATCCAAACAATTTACGCCTGTGAGTCATGTCAGTGCATGTAGATTATGGTGTTAATAAGCCATTGAGTGTAGTTTGAGACCAGTACAATATCTGTGCTGCATCATGGTGAGGCTTGTGAATACACGATGTACTCCCGCTGTCTTTGGAACTGGGCACTTGACCTAATGCGAGATATTCAGTTCGCACCGCATTTCGTGTTTGATGCTCAGCACCTCTATAAATTTAATGGAGCACGGTTTGTGTGATTCATAGACGAGCCCTGGACTGCTAATGCATTCTGGGATGCACAAGTATGTTTCCAAGATTAATCTGTCCATGGTACAATATAAATACAGCTACAGTTGCGCCTTTCACCCGATGCTAAGCCGCTTGTGTTCATCCTGTATGCCGACAAAGCTAAACTATCTTCTTTCGGAACCAAGAAGGGCTACCCAATTGTTGTCCGGATTGCAAATTTGCCTGTTGAGATTTGCAATGGTACGGGTGTAGGTGGCAGATGAGTTGTTGGTTGGTTGCCGATTGTGAGTGTCAGACTTCGACTTGAATGTAATCATTCAATCACATCTTCAGAACAGGTTAAAGAAGATCCAAAACATAGCAGAAAAAAAAGTTTTGTGAACTTTAAGAGCGCGGTCTGGCATGAGTCATTCCTCAAGTTACTCGAGGCAGTCATAGTACACTCGAAGAGTGGATATTGGTTTGAATGTTGGGACCACGTACAACACCTTCTTTGGCCTTTAATATTGATTCTAAGCACCAATTATGAGGAACAGTAAGTCTTAGACTTACGAGGTGGTTTCTTGACTCTAATGATAGATAACAGGTGTGTTATGTCCTTAATTCGGGGACTTAAAGGCAAATTTCCGTGTCCGGTTTGCTTGGTTCCTCAAGAACAGCAATTGGTATTGTCGGACGCACATCTGTTATGCACAAGTACTCAGTCTCTTGGCGTTCTCAATGTGGCAAGATCAACATCGACAGAAAAGGAAAAGGAGAAACAACTCAAGGTGTACTCACTGCGTGACGTCGAGGTATGGTGTCTTTACCAGTCGAGACTTAGCACAAATTTACTTCTAGCTTCACAGAATTGTTTTTGGAAGGTTTCTCACTGCAACATTCACCAAGCACTTTCGTTTGACTGCCTGCATTCCGATAATGCTGGGATGTGGGGCGATCATCTGTGGTCAGAGCTCCAGTTTTGGCTTAAAGATTTGGGATGAGAAGCCATTGTTAAGATTGATGTGAAGTTTGTCTTTCTACCATAGATGGTTTTGGAGGTGTCATTGACTTCATCTTAGTTTTGATGCTCTCCAAAGGTGGCGCAACCTCAAACACTTCTTGCAGGTGGTGGGGGTTGATTTCAATGATGGCTTGGCTCACGAAGACATATCAAAGGTGTTTTTCAATTTGAAACATGTTTTATGATACTGATGCTGTTCTGCCAGATGATCATCTTTATGGCACAGAATGTCCTCAGCCGCACTAATAGTGAACTTGGTCATCTACTTCTATGCTGCATACGTTGCTATGTCGACCTCGACATTGATGCAGCACTAGAGGTTCACACTGAAGATACCATTGCAGCCGGAAGAGATGCCTTGTCTCAATTCTCAACACTCATGGATGTAGGTTCAATGTCATGCAACACGCAGCACTTCTGACTGACGATTTTGATAAACTGTTAGCTATATATTGAGAAATTACATCCTGAAACTGGAAAGAGTTGGAATTTTCCGAAGAAGCATTTGCTTATGCATTTGTTTGACAATATCCTTGCAAAAGGTGTCACATGGAATTATAACACAAAGGTAAATGAAAAAATGCATGGCCCACTGAGAGCTATCTACCTCCAGCAGATGAATTTCAGAGATGTCACTCCCCAGGTATGTACAACAATGAGCCTCCTATGTCTCATGGTCGGATGCACTTATTTCGATCAATACTAGATTCTCCACTACGACCACTGGCAACTTACATCAACTTCTATCCGTGATGAGATCGATGACCTAGACGCGTATACTGACAACTTGAAAGCTGCTATAGAGCCTGAGGCAACCAAGAATTCTGAAGATGTTATAAATGCAGCACATGTACAGTTGGGTGCGAGGCAGGGCGATTTCTCCTTTTCAGACATTGAGCAAACACATGCCACAGACAGGGCATTTTTTGGTTTTTGAATCAAGTTGAACAAATTTTCAATGACTTGCTGCCGAACGATGCAATTCCCTTGCCAAACAAGACACGCAGCAGATTTCAAGCTTGTGACCAGGTATGCATTAACATGTAGTACATTTTATCGCCCGTAATCTAAATACTGACATAACATGGTTTGCCAGATCACAGAATTTTGATACCTCCGGGTGAATTATGAGTCAATGGTTGACTGGCGTCTGCAATGAGACCTCCTTCAATGTAACCCAAAATTCTTTGGGTCACCAAGATATGACTGCGTCATCATAAAGACCGAACACCAGCCACTTTTCGCACGTCTTATCTACATGTTCTGCTGCAAAGTTGGGGGGACTGAACTTTCTCTTGCCCTGATCCATCCTTACGATGTTGGTATTGGTGTTTGCCACAGACAAGACTTAGATTTGGGGCTCTGGCAGGTGCAAGCGAAACCTCGGTCATCTTCTGAATTCATCTTTGTCGAGTCCATCATTTGTGGCATTGCACTTGCCAGTGACCCTGAAGCAGTCAATGATTACTTCATTATGGATACCATTGATACAGACATGTTCCTCCGCATAAAGGCACTTCAAGGCAGTTCTGGCTTACACTTCCAGTGTCAATAGACTGAGGTATGCAGTTTTTCCTCTTGGGAGAACAATTCACTCTGATCATCTTAACGCCATCCGCGTGATTAATTCCAGTCTTCTCGTGCCCCTCCTACCTCACGCATGGTCTACCCTTCCTGCACAGTCGTTACAGTATTGATGGCTACACTCCATCATAGGACAGTTTTGTTTTATACTCCCCTTCTTTGAAGTTTGTCGTGCTATTCTCAATCCATATTGGTATGTCTCTTCTCTTCTCTTCCTGAAATTCTATTAATGATGTGCCATACAGTCAAATCGATATTGGCAGAGGCAAACTGTAAATTTGTCCATTTTTCTTGATCTGCAATCCTTTCCCACTACATTATAAAGATATCTCTAACACTAATCTACCTGCGGAACTACTTCCCAAGTACACGACACTTGAGTACATGCTATCTCATCCTGCTCATGCTCCACCTGTCTTCCTGTTTGTTGTCAATACCTGTCTAGATGCCGATGACCTTAAAGCACTCCATGACACTCTTGTCGTCAGTCTCAGCTTGATCCCACCATATGCATTAGTTGGTCTCATTACCTTCAGCACAATGGTATGTACATACATTTGTTCTTTCATATTCAAGCTCATTGCTTTAACTACTAGACACAAGTTCATGAGTTGGGCTATGCAGAGTGCAGCAAATCATATGTCTTCTGTGGCAGCAAGGAGTACACACAGAAACAGATTCAGGACATGCTTGGACTGTGGAGGAATGATCCGTCAGAGCGCCGAGCCGGTTCCAGATACATATATCTAAGTTCCACTTTCATATACTTTAGCTGCCAGTGTCACTGGACGTCATCTACCCTAGTTACTGACAATTTTCCTTCATCACTTAAAGGTGGCTAGATGCTATCCTCGCACCTCAGTCTTTTTACCATTGACTGAGGTGCGTATACCATTCACGTTGTACTACACATGGTACTTACTAGCGGTCCTACAGACTCGCGCTACCTTAGGTTAGTTTACACGAACTCAGTCTTTTTACCATTGACTGAGACTCGCGCTACCTTAGCTCTCACTCTCTAACAGGTTATGAGCCCTGCCTAAAGGGTAGCGACATCTCGAACCATCTCTCTATCACCGATAACCATCTGTTTTCGGCTCTGACACAACTATGACCTCTAATGACTCCCTTCCCAAAACTGAGAAGTATCCACACGAGAAGCTCACCCTCGATGGATCCAATTACTCTCAATGGGCGACTGGCTTCAAGATGTGGTCCGGTGGCATTGGTCTATGGCCATATGTCAACGGCGACGAGAAGGAACCATCACCTCCAGCCAAACTCGCGGACGCAGACCAGAACATCATTCGCGCAGAGAAACACGATGAGCGTGTGCGAGTACACAAACAACGCCAACTCCTCTCTCTCAGCGCTCTGTCCACAGCAATTGATGCACAGGATTTCGTCCACCTCCGCGATATAGACGATCCACATGTGGCGTGGATTGCATTGGAGAAGAAGTACCTCCCCCAGAAGGCTATCCGATTCAATCAATACCTGGACTGCTTGTTCACCATTCCCAAGGCGCATGACAGTGCTTCCATTGCCGAAACCATGCAAACCCTCACCGTCCTGAAGTCAGACCTTGCAGCTCTATCTATTGCCACAGTCACTCCCACTACCTCCAGTGTCGTTGCCACAGCCGCAAAAAACGAATACAAGATCC
Source organism: Suillus cothurnatus (assembly GCA_016758765.1). Classification (NCBI taxonomy): domain Eukaryota; kingdom Fungi; phylum Basidiomycota; class Agaricomycetes; order Boletales; family Suillaceae; genus Suillus; species Suillus cothurnatus. Next base: position 160,300 of record JABBWL010000144.1, on the reverse strand, counting down.
CGGATGCAATCTTCGTGCATGTCCTATTGCGCACCCTACCTGACTACTATGATCCCCTTCGACAAACTCTCGTCAACAGTGACACCTCGCTGGACTTCAGCGACGTCGTCAACCGCCTGAAGACGCAGGAGTTACATCGCAGTGGGACCAGTGGCACTTCGGACCACGTGGCCATGCTCTCTGGACACCGGGGTGGAAACTCGTCCAACTCCAAGACGAATGAACGTGTGCCACCGAAGGGATTCGATGAGACGAAAGGAGATGGGTGGGTAGTAGGATGGCGACCTAAGTGCGGCCACTGTCAAAAGGCCGGGCATGTCTGGGTGCAGTGCCGTGCGCGGCTCTCTAAGGACGAGAAGGCTCCAAAGTCAGCACCTCGTCCTTCCTCCCCTGCCACTACCGCCGCTAACACAGTACTCCCTCCGGCAGACCCAACTGACGAGTCTACCGTACCACCTCCTTTCATCCTTACTCTGAAGGATCACTCAGCCAGTATCTCATCAGCTCTTACTTTACCAACTGGATCGTTCCACGTAGACTCTGCCTCAACGGCCCATATGGAGCCCGAAATATCACGCTTCTCTCACTATACAAAACTGCGTGATCCTATCCGTGTGACCTTAGCTGATGAGCATGTGGTGTTCGCCCCAGGCTGGGGTAAAGTGAAGCTTGTTCTCCGGTATGGTGACTCATTGACGGAACACGATCTCGAGTTCCTGCATGTCCCTGATTTGCGCTGCACACTCATTTCTGTCTCCACCCTCGCCTCTGCGCGCATATCCTTCATGACAACCTCCACAGGAGGTACACTACGCTCTAACGATGGAGACGGGCCATGCATTGCACATGTGCACCAGAAGAGCGGATTGTATCTGCTAGATGCGATGTACCATGCCCCTGCATGTGCGATGCTCACCAAAGCCTCATCCATGCTTCCCTCTCTCAACACGTGGCATCGTCGTCTCGGGCACGCTGGTTTTTCCACCATCTTGAAGGCCATGGGACATGTTAGCGGGATGGACATCGACAGCGACACATTGCATCATGACGACGACGGTGCTGACACCATACACTGCGTGTCCTGCATTATGGGTAAACACAAACGACTCCCCTTTCCTACGGTTGCACGCCACGCAAACGCTACCGCCGATCTTATTCACTCTGATGTCTGGGGACCAGTCAACATCACTTCCTCTACTGGTGACCACTACTTTGTAGTATTCACTGATGACTACACACGGTACTCGGTAGTCTATCTACTGCGTGCAAAGTCCGAAGTTTTCGATCGCTTCCGCCACTTCTTGCCCTGGATAGAAACCCAATCTGGGGGACGTGTCAGGCGACTTCGCAGTGACAACGGAGGCGAATACGTATCGAGGGAGTTTCTGACCTACCTTAGGGACCATGGTATTGAGCACGAGACTACCATGCCCTATACTCCCCAGCAAAACGGTGTTGCAGAGCGTGGACATCAAACTGTCGTCACCCGTGCGCTCAGTTCGCACCACTTGAGTGGCTTCCCGCGTTCGTTCTGGGGCTGGGCCGTTCTGAACTCAGCCCATATCAAGAACATGCTCCCATCCTCGTCTCTCTCTGGTTGCACCCCCTTTGAGGCGTTCTATGGTCGTAAACCAGACATCAGCTATCTTCGCCCCTTCGGATGTCTTGCCTATGCGCATGTACCTGAGGACACCCGCCACAAGTACGACTTCGTCTCCCGTCGCTGCTTCCTCCTTGGCCACGTACGGAACGCGGGCTACACTCTCTGGGATCCCTCTGCCAAATGTGTCGTGCGTTCCCGTCACGTTCACTTCGACGAGCATGTATTCTATGGGGATCCTGCTGTCTCACCCCTCGCTCCTCTCCTCCATGGCTCGCTGGATCCCTCTGGTGTCACTTCATCGGTGGGAGGTGTCTCTCAATCAGTGGGAGCACGGGCTGGTGAGCCACCTCTATCGACCCCTGCTGACTGCGTACCACAGGTGTCAGTGGGAGAACATGACAACCCACCTGACCAGAGCGATGATCCACCGGCAATCCCTAACCCAACCGAACGGGCAACACCGCATATCCCACAGCAACCTCCTGCTCCAGCACCTCCTCCTGCACCCCCATCAGATATTCCGCCTCGTCGCAGCAATCGCCCACGCCAACCAGCACAAACTCATGCCGCACCTTCAACGGCCATACCGACACGACGAGTTCCTGTCGCTGAACGCTGGACATATGTACCAGAGCCCTCAGCCACCAGTCAGCACGACCCCAATGACAGTACCGAAACCGTGATGCACACAGCTGCAGAACCTCCCAGACGTTCGAATGTGGTCATACCTGAAACCATCAATAAAGCTCGGTCATTACCTGAGTGGCCCCAATGGTCTGACGCCTGCAAATCCGAGCTACAGTCCATGCAGGACCTCAAAACCCACACACTCATGCCACTCCCAGAAGGGCGCAAAGCAGTCGGCTTGAGATGGGTATTCACGGTAAAGACTGACGAAGAAGGCAACATCACCCGTCACAAGGCACGCTTCGTTGCACAGGGATACACACAAGTCGAGGGGGTCGACTATACTGAGACGTTCGCGGCCGTCGCGAAATATGACACAGTCCGTATCCTTCTCGCCCTTGCAGCCAAATTCGACCTCGAACTCGACCAAATGGACGTTCGCACCGCCTTCCTCAACGCTGACCTCAAAGAGGATATCTACCTCAAGCAACCGGCTGGTTTTGAAGATCCTGAGCACCTGGACTGGGTATGGAAGCTGGAGAAAGCGATTTATGGGCTGAAGCAGGCGGGGCATGAGTGGAATCAGACACTGGATGAGTATCTGTGGAAAGAAGGGTTCAGGTTCGTCAGGAGCGAGGCCGATCACAGTCTGTATGTCCTCCATGAGGGGGACAAGGTCATATGGTTAGTAGTCTATGTCGACGATATGCTCGCAGCGTCGAACTCTCGCGACTACCTGGACAAATTCAAGGTGCAACTCAAACGACGCTTCGACTTATCAGATCTCGGGCCCGCTTGCCACTTTCTTGGGATGCACATCACGCGTGACCGAGAGAAGAGACTCCTCAGTATCAGCCAGAAAGCTTACCTCGAGAAGATCCTCGAGAACGCTGGCATGACGCAATGTAATCCCGTCAGTACACCTATGACACCTGGGGTAACCTTGCAGAAAGCTACACGCCCCCCAACGAGTGAAGAAGCGGATGCCATTGCGTCGATTCCATATCGCCGAACCATTGGTGAACTCAACTATGCTATGTGAACCACTTGTCCCGACATTGCTTACCCAGTCTCATGCCTCTCCCGATACATGGAAAACCCCAGCATAGACCATCATCGCCAACTCAAACATCTTCTCCGGTACATCCGCGGCACTACAGATCTAGTACTCGTCTTTGGCTTGTTGAACGAGGGGCTCGTTGGACACTCGGACACGGACTATGCTGCAGATCGAGACGATAGCAAGTCCACCAGCGCGTATGTCTATCAACTGTTCGGAGGACCCATTAGCTGGAAGTCTCAGAAGCAATCCGTGGTCGCTACTTCCACCACGGAAGCCGAATACATAGGCCTATCGAACGCTTCGCGTGAAGCGTTATATCTAATTCAACTTCTTCACGACTTCCGCCTTGACCCAGACCTCTATGATCCCGCGCTCCTGTATGGCGATAACCAGTCCAGTATCGCGCTCTCGAAGAACCCAAAATTCCATGAACGAGCCAAGCATATACGCGTCCATTACCATCTCATCCGCGACCTCGTCAACACGAACAAGATCGAGCTTCAGTACAAATCTACCTCGGAGATGCTCGCTGATAGCTTAACGAAGGCGTTGCCTCGTCCAGCTGGTATCCAACATCGGGAAAGCATGGGCCTACGTCGTCAAGACCCGCCAGGCGCACTGACGAGTGGGAGTGTGGAGGAATGATCCGTCAGAGCGCCGAGCCGGTTCCAGATACATATATCTAAGTTCCACTTTCATATACCTTAGCTGCCAGTGTCACTGGACGTCATCTACCCTAGTTACTGACAATTTTCCTTCATCACTTAAAGGTGGCTAGACGCTATCCTCGCACCTCAGTCTTTTTATCATTGACTGAGGTGCGTATACCATTCACGTTGTACTACACATGGTACTTACTAGCGGTCCTACAGACTCGCGCTACCTTAGGTTAGTTTACACGAACTCAGTCTTTTTACCATTGACTGAGACTCGCGCTACCTTAGCTCTCACTCTCTAACATGGACTCAGTACGACAACCGTGCCACACCCCGTGCCGGCCAACCCATGCCCCAACAATCCTTTGGAGCTGTGCGTTTCTTGCTTCCTGTCCAGCAATGTGAATTTCAACTCACTGGAATTCTGGAGGCACTCACTCGTGATCCTTGGCCAGTTGCCAATGGTAAGCACACTTTATGTTGCACTGGTGTGGCTGTCAGTGTAGCCGTTGGACTCCTGGAGGTGAGTTTATCAATTGTGGTGAGGAGAGCGTACGGGTGACAACATAACTCAGACGACTTTCCCTAACATGGGCGCGTGTATAATAGTTTTTGTGGGTGGACCTGCAATGGAGGGTCCAGGCATGGTTGTCAGCAACGAACTCAAGGAGCCTATTTGCTCTCATCATGACATCGAACAGGACAGTGTCAAGCACTACAAACATGCAGTAAAGGTTTGTCCTGGATCAGTGACACAGTGTACCATGGCATCATAGTTTGCTTTGTTTTAGTTCTATTGGCGAAGAGGGTATCCAACAATGGCCACGCTGTTGATTTGTTTGCTGGTTGCTTGGATCAAGTGGGCTTGCTAGAGATGAAATCATTGCCCAACCCGACAAACAGTGTCATTGTTCTATCTGATTCGTTTGCTATGTCAATCTTCAAGCAAAGCTTCCTGCGCATGTTCAATAAGGACGATCAGGATTTCTTGCAAATGGGTTTTAATGCGACGTTTGATGTACAGGCAAGTCATCTTGCATACTCCTCTACATGACCTTTTGATTTCATATATTTAGACAACCAAAGAATTGAAAGTTTCTGGCCTCATCAGACATGCAATATCCGCTGGAAAGAAATCTGCGTGTGTTGGTGAGACAGAGATTGGTATTGGTCAGACATATCAGCACCTGATTCTTATTACATCAGTAGCGTAGTCAGCCAATCAAAGATTGTTTGTCACTTATCACTACCTCCTTGCCATCATGTCTTATTACGAGTACCACATGAACACTATTCAATTGAAGGTGAATGGTATTACATCACATCAGCAATGCCAACAACTGCTTATGATCTAGTAGAACACAGCCAAAACTCATGGCTGAATGTCACGCTGTAATGTACGTGTTTAATCTGCTGTATTGACCACTGCCTTAAAAATTATTATCCACACAGCTTATTGCCTGTCAATGACCACCAGCTGGTGGTGTGTGCAGGCAAGTCTTCTCAATTCTATAAAAGACACCGAGTCTGAATCACCATTCAACAGTTCAACTGTCCTTTGAGTCTGTTGAGTCACACCTGTCTTTGCACGTCCTTCTTCATACCACCCACTGTTGATGTCCAAATCAGAGTCCCCTTCCTCATCTGATTCAGAGGATTCAGATCATAGCATCCGACCTGTCACTCCACCAAGTGAAGGGGCCACTCTAGAGCATTTTCAGGAGGTACTAGTGTCATTTACTTCCTTGTTCTGTTTCTGATCATTGATGGCATCTCACGTCAGTATGTCAAATATCTTCAACTTCAAAAAGGAAAACTAGAGGATCGCAATGCTGCATTCAATGCAACCAACAACATCCTCCTGTCGAATCAGCCACAGCGGTTGCGTAAATGTTCCCCTAGTCAGGTGCCATCGTCTGCTGTATCTTTGGCATCATCAGCCACAGCTGCAATGACTGCTGGGGCTGACTCTGATCGAGAATCAGAGAAGGTAATTGTGGACCTGGGGAAGAAGTATGGGCTCACCACTGAGATGTTTGTGCTTGACGACTCAATCTTCAAATTGTTGTGTCCCAATCCCCCTGCCGACATCCAAGGTGCACACCATTACACAAATAAATCAACAGAGAAGGATGCCCTCGTGATGGAGCTCTATGGCTGTATCGACTATGTGTCTTGCATTAGTTTTGCACTGGAATGCAAAGAGTGCGTTCGTCATACCACTATGCATTGTGGAGTGTAGCTGGCAGTATCTTCAACATGGCCCCCGAATATTTCTCTGCATCATATGATATGTCTAACCAGCAGATCATGGATATGATTGGATGGGTGGCAGGAAAGGGGAAAGACTTTGATGTCCTCAATGCACCTATCATCTATCCTGATCTGAAGGTCAATGCGAAGAAGGTATTTGGTAATTGGTTCATGATTGCAAAGGTGCGATGTTCATGACAAACTTACCAAACCATTTACTCATCCTTTTCTAATAGTTTATCAAAGTTGCAGTGGGCAGCAAGATGTCAATCTATTCGAAGTCAGGACGTGGTGGAGGTCCAAGCCCATACTATAAGTTGTGGCACCTGAAGGCTTGCACACCTAGATTAATTGCATGTAGTGTAACTTCGGTATATTTCCAATATTACAGTATTAACTATTGGTTACTGAACAGTGGCACATCCCCCGATGAATGATTTTTTGCTGTCTCCCAATCAACAGATCCCAGGCTCAGGCATTGGTGCCACCTCATCAATCTCTTACTGCACTGTCTTTTGAACTGTCAAGCGGTTTTTCATTAGTCAATGGGCACATCCACGTGTTCAAGCCATTGTGAAAAACATGAATGACTATGTTTTCAACAACATCGACAAGACCGCTCATGATGCAGACGACACTCAGGCTGTGGGAACGGAGGATTTTACTGATTTGCTACAGCGGGTGATGGCCAGCTTGGATGACGATGACTCAGATTCAGATGACAACGCAGCAGAGGCAGCACCTCCTGCACCCATCATTGCATCTGTACCCCCTCCTGCACCCATCATTGCATCTGTGCCCCTTCCTGCACCCAGCATTTCCACACCTGCTGCCATTCGGAATAACGATTCAGATGGTAGTCATTTCGGACCAATATTGCTGGCACCTCAGACTGCGCCCGCTACTGTACCTAACCCTGTCGCAATGTCTGCTCCCAGATCCTGCCCTGCTGCTATTCCAGCTGATGTAGCAGCAGTAGCATACATGGAAGGTGTGTCTGGTGGGGGTGAAGGTATGAAGATCACGGTGCAGAAAAAGGGGAGGAGAAAAGGCAAGGCAGTGGCTGGAACAGATGTGGCCCCTCGCCACTCCTCCCATAACGGTGCATAATACTGATATCAGAATTCCAGGCTGTCATGAATGGTCAGTGCAGTCGTACTATGTACTTAGACTTACAAGTAGTCCTTTCATCATCCCTTGACAATATACTTCAGTTGTTTTTGAACTTCGCTCACCTCACTCACCACTTAATAAATAGCTTGTTAGTGATGATATATACCCGCTGGGCCATGACTATCATGATGAATGGAGCGCTGGTGAGTTTCTTTTATTTTTACTTAGACTAATAATACTTACTAATACTAATACCTGAATCAGAAGCACATTGACGCCTCCAAGTTTGGCATTGATCTTCATGCCAGTCTTACCCATGACTATGAACGGAGCGCTGGTGAGTTGCATATAATTTAAGCCTGTTGCTGTCGAAGCCTCTTCCAGCAACTGGGCATTGAGCTTATCCTCAGGTATTCTTCAGTCTGTCACAGTCAGTCACACTCATGTGATATTTGATGTTTTTGTTTGAGGTCTACCTTACCTATTTGGTAGCAGCACAAGCACCAATCCCTGACTCCGCTCAAAGACACTGAGACAAGATATGATTTGCAGATATTTGTAGGACAACAATGTACAGTCATTAAATTGGTAACAGTGCATGCACACCAATTTCCCAATTCCATTATAAATTAGTAGTGGCACCAGCGCCAGTCCCCAACTCACTAAAATAAATCACCTGGCATGGTTTCACAGACAGCATAGATGAATAAGGCAGAGAAAAATGATGATTCAATATCCAACACCCACAAAGGGGAAAACAAGACTTAAATGGTTTACTAAAAGGGACAGATTAATTGATGCCAAAGTCCCCTTTATTTTCCATGACTGTGACAATTCTGGCCTGAGGTTTGCTTCTTCATGAAATCTATGCTCTCAAAGGATCTGCACCATGCCTTTAAACCAATTTCATGACAGTGCTTATGAGCCTTGGTTGTGTTGCCCAATGCAGGATCGGTAGGTTCAGCACTGCTTGGCAAGAACTTGTTTTGATCAGACTTTCACCTCTTGCAGCACATTTAACAGAAACAATCTAATTTCTAATTTCCAATTCATGCCTTCAGTTCTTGCACATTTCTCAATGCTTAATCATGCAAGCTAATATTCTACATTTATCAGCATTCTCAGATTTTGTTAAGGTCGTACTCAAGGGATATCAGATCCGAAGGGCTTTGGCCTCAGCTCGTACACTGTGCCACTTTCCCGAGTATAGCCCCTTATTTCAGAATACTATACTTATCGTATCCGAAGATCTGGATGGCTATGGTAGCGTATCCGAAGGTCCGGACAACTATCGTAGGATATCCGGATGTAGAAACAAGTATCGTATTCCTATCCGAAGATAAGGAATAGTATCATATTCCTATCCGAAGATAAGGAATAGTATCATATTCCTATCCGAAGATAAGGAATAGTATCGTTTACTATCCAGATGACGTCTGGATATCGGACGGAAGTCTATAGACTAGTCTAGACAAGTCTAAGACTAGAAACCAACAGAGTATGGACTATCCGAAGATAGAGGCAGATGCGTTTAGACTATCAGATACAATCCTTAAGTCCCGGAGGGTGACAAGAGTTGTTAAGACTCAAGTCCGGATAACAGAATGAGGACAATCTAAGATGATATTCGAACTGGGGTGCTATAGGACATATACAAGAGTTTATATACGATAGAACTACGCGGGAGGCTATGCACAAAGTATCGCAATGTATAATCAACACTTATTAGAAGTCAAACATAAGCCGGAAGTTAATCACAAGTGAACGGATCAGTAAAACATAGCCGGAAGTAAGCATAACCGATATACCAGAAGGGAAGATAGGCCAGAGCTCCACTCTTCCGCATTTCCGGACTTCATCCATTCCCGGATTCTATCTTAAGCCTAAAGGATTGTATCCTTAGGTTGAAGTCTTGTCTTTTCGATACTCACACTCCTTCCGATCCTTACCCAACTCCGTCTCTACCTAAGGGTAGTCTATATCTGTCCGCGTCCGCTCCGGAACCCCTATCCGGAACTCCGGACCACTCTTCCTGCCTTGGACTGTGTCCGTTGCAGTATCTCTACCCTATGTCTTCACTAAGGATTGATACGCGCGGTTATTCCACTTCATATCAAGTAGATGGAACTCCATCCAAGTTTCCAATACTCGTCCGGAAGTTTCCCACACTCATCCGGAAGTCCTTCGGACACTCCACCAGAGTTGTCTGCCTCCGAAGTCCTATAGACTTTGTTAGGACCTTATTGGACTTTATCCGAAATTAAGGGCACCGTACTCAGGTGAGGGGCACAGCGTACGAGCTGAGGCCAAAGCCCTTCTGAGTCAGTCATACTCACCCCTCCGAGAGATTGTATGCACCCGGCGTGCCACGGTCTTTAACACTTATCGTGACAGATCCGGTATGGATCTGTGGATCGGATCTGATCGGATCTGACATCCAGAACTTCGGATGAGAAGCGTGAATGTATGGGATATGACAGATTTATTTAATGTGTTGCCATTGAATAGATATTGCATTATTCATGTTTTGTCACAGAAAGTCACAGAAAGTCATGTGACATTTGATGTTTTCATTTGAGGCACATTGTCCACTTCGGGTACTGCTGGCTGAGCTCATATGTGGACAAAATAGGTAATTCACATTGTCTACTTTGGGTACTGCTGGCTGAGCTCATATGTAGACAAAATAGGTAATTCATGTTGTCTACTTCGGGTACTGCCGGCTGAGCTCATATCTGGACAAAATAGGTATTCACATTGTCCACTTCAGGTACTGCCGGCTGAGTTTGATTCTACAAAACCATTCACTATATAGACCCCAGCCGTTCGACTTTTTCTCCTTTTCCTCTTCCCTCATCTGCTTCAGTAGTCCTTACAACATAGTCAATATAACAGTAGTCAATAGACGTTACAATAGTCATGTATGATTACCTAATTGAGTCACAATGATACGTTGCAGTGCTAGACCTCTGCACAACTAAATTAAGCAAGGTTACTTAGATTTCTCTGTGAGCTTTATCGCTGAGCTAACATTCATGAATCACTTACTACTAGCAAAATAATGTTTGTATGGAACAACTTTGCTCACGCACAACGCGATGGTGAGATTATTTTGACTTTGACAAAATTTCTTCATGTCTGATGTCATACCATTTGATTGGTCATCATTGCGGTTGTGTTGTTGGTCCACAATCAACTATTGCAGTGGGATAATACTGCTGCTGTGCCATTGGTCCAAACACCCACTGCTCGTGCATGCACACACAACACGATGGTGAGATTATTTGACTTTGACAAAATTCACTCATATCTGACATCATGCTAATAGATGGGTCCTTATTGTGACAATGCCGCCACTGCCATTGGTCCACAACACCCACCACGTGATTGATGTTGTGTGGTCAGTCCACAATCTCCAGCCATTGTTGCAAGACAATGCTGCTGCCACAATACCCACTGCAATTCCTACTGTCCACATCTGTAAGCATTAGCTAATCCAAAAGTGATTCACTATAAAGGCTGACTTCACGCATGAACAGGGCTTTCTTTCCTCCCATCTCCATACAATACATTAGTACATAGTTACCTATATCAAATACATAGTCATACCAAGCAAAGTATGTAAAGTAAAAGCCTTCAAGTTAGGAACTCTGAAATTGATCTATCCAATAGATCACACGGAAACATGTCCAAATGAGCCTACCTCGGAGCATACAATGTATCGTTGATGACAACAAGGTGATACTGGCGCTGCCATTCGAAATAGTGTAAATTGATCTACCATCTCTAGTTTAGATAGCAAACTAATATGTGAACTATGCAGGTCACACAGTTGGTCTACCAGCCGATATTTACTACCATGTTTGCGCCAACATCACTGCACATCCCATCGAGCCATACGGGTTCCTAAGCATTTCGCGGTACCGCATGGGACGGTTGGAGCTCTCTGACAAATTGTGGGCACGTGGATGGTCCAACAAGGTTGGACACTTACCTCTGCGAGGATAATACACTGCAGGTACGCAGATCCTTCCGAAAATTTTTCGATGTTCACTAATTTCAAGATGATCAGTTACCCAACTCCTCGATGCGTAAGAGTTCACTTACGCGTGTACCCACAATTACTGGTTGCGCATTCAGCCACGAATTCCCCAATACATCTCCCTTCGGTACGCCGGGATACAGAAACCTCGACATACTTGCCACCCGTTGCGCAAAGGCAACATGGGTAGCGAAACACATGTGCCGCGCGATAAGCCTCAAATTGTGAGGGATGAATTTTCTGCCCATAACGGTCAGTTGGCCTAGGGGTTGCACGTGAGTAATGACGATTTTGTCATGAAGTCAGTAAAACTGACCATTGAAACGTTGTCAGTTCTCCAGTTTGTGCCTGATAATGAAGTATACCATGGCGACAAGTAATGATTGTCACCAGCATCTGCACGATGTTGGGGTCGGCCACAGATTCAAATTCAATGGACAACATCAAACATTCTGAATATCAAGAACCTGGTTCGGACATTTGACGATATAAAAATCGACAAGGACTAACTCATAGTTGCAGAGTTTATATACCATATGCAGGCTTTGCGCTTGATTAGGGTTAGATTACACCTGCACATGCAAGTGCACATTTACTGCTCAGAATTACTTGAGCCTGCACCAACAGTTGTGCACTCTCACAAAAAAGTGTCTTTCATCAGCTATGTCTTCCTTCAAGGAATTTCTCACTCACAGGAAAAAGCCCCGCACTTCAATCAATGCTGCTGAGCCTGCGGAGGTCATTGGATCACGTAATCAATTGTCCAATTTGCCCATCCATCAGATTCCACTCAAAACCCACTCCGTTACAGAGCCCGATGTTATGGGTACATTGTCACTCAGGCTATCCTCAGTTGCTGCAGGAGAAACTGATGAAAAGTAGGGGAAAATGACCTAAGAGATGCCCTTAGCTTAGCAGAGCATAGACCAAGACATCTGAATCGCCAGTTACCAAAGTGATTTAGAAATGTACTTCTGCTGCCTCCACCTACTGTGCCTTTGGACACCCTACCTCCAGCATCTGCCTCTCACAGCCAGGCCAACTCTTCCTCTTCCAATTAATCCATGCCCTCTATATTTCACACCTCCCAAATGTCTTCAGCCTACTATGTCAATACTTTTCCACTACGTTGCCCTCCCACGATCCAGAACAATATGTCACCATCGCAGATTTGTCATTCATTCCTTGCAACTCTCGTGTGGATGAAGAAATGAACTTACCCAGTGATGCATCTGTGTACCATCCATATCCTAACCATTCCTCATTCCAACTTGGCGATTGGTACTGGAATCAAGGGGTGCAAAAGTCACAAGGTGACTACATGAAACTAATAGACATCTTGGGTGGTAGTAGCTTTGATGTTAATTCCGTGAGGTCTACGCATTGGAAGAAAATTAACACTCAATTGGGTTCCAACGACTACGATGAAGATGGGGAAGAGTGGGAAGACGAAGACGCCGGTTGGAAAAGAACACCAGTGTCAATTCATGTCCCTTTTTCCCTGTACCACTGAAACACCAGGGCCCTCGCCTTTATCAGGCTGCCGATCTGTATCATCGCTCCCTTGTCTCTGTATTGAGAGAAAAGCTGGCCAATGTACGAGACAGCAAGTTGTTTCATTACGAACCATACCAGCTACGTTGGCATCCTTCTCACCTTGATGTCAAGGTCGCTATATATGGGGATCTGTACACGTCCCAGGCTTTCCATGAAGCTCACATGGAATTGCAAGATTCTCCTGGGGAGCCCGACTGCAATCTTCCTCGAGTCGTTGCTGGCATGATGTTCTGGTCTGATGCCACGCAATTGACTTTGTTTGGCAACGCCAAGTTATGGCCGACCTACATGTACTTTGGCAATGAGTCCAAGTACCGCCGCTGCAAGCCGTCGTGCAACTTGAGCAATCACGTTGCGTACTTCAAGACGGTACGCCTCCCTGATGTCTGGCTGTATGAGAAATTAACTTTCTACTTTCAGCTTCCTGACTCGTTCAAGGATTTTGCAGGCAGGAAAGGCATGACTGGCGAGTGTTTGACCCATTGCCACAGGGAATTATTCCATGAGCAATGGAACATCTTACTGGATGACGAATTCCTGGAGGCGTATGAGCATGGAATTGTGATCACTTGCTGCGACTGGTATCACACGAAGGTTCTATCCCAGAATCTTTACTTACTCGCAGATTATCCCGAGAAGTATGTGTATTTATCTAACTGTGAACATTATTTGACTTAAATTTTGGCAGGGTCCTCATAGCTACGGTCCGCAATCTTGGAGGCTGTCCATGTCCGCGTTGCTTGATACCTAAAGAGCGCATCCAAAATATGGGAAAGCCTCAGGATAGGATACAGCGCGAAAACTTGGCATGCAGCAATGCTAAATGAAGAAATGTGGTAAGTACTGCGCAGTCACTGATCTATAAAAGGAACTTTGCGGTTGGGAGTGCACCCGTGGAGCAAATTCTCAAGTCAAAGTCCTGGGTTCCCACCTCAGTAAAGTTCACATTTTCATCACCAACAACAGCCAACCATTCCATAGAATGCATTCTCAGATCACCTTGGTTCCTTAGGCTTCAATATTTTTCATGCTCTGATGGTAGATCTTTTGCACGAGTTCAAGATTGGTGTCTGGAAGATGCTTTTTATTCATTTATTGCGAATCATTGTAGCGCAGGACAAGCTCCTCATCCATGAGCTGGACCAAAGGTACATTACATAGTCACACGTGTCCAATTCAACTGACTTCCTCACCACCAGATATAGACAAATTCCTACATTTAGTACAGCTACTATCCATAGATTTTCAGCCAACTCTTCGGGGATGAAGTGTATGGCAGCTCGAAACTTCGAAGATTTGCTTCAGGTATGACCGTACTTCCATTGAAGTCGAGTAAGACATTGACGCGATCTTAAGTGCTCTATCCCTGTCTTTGATGGTCTCCTATCTGAACTGCACAAAAGAATCCATGCTATTCGAGGAGCAGGAGAAGAGCACAATGTGAATACAGTCGTACTTAAGGACGATTGGATGTATCGCCACAACATCGCCAGGTTCAACTATACTACAGTGGCTCAAAAAAGTGTCCCAATGTTTGTAGCTTTTCATGTAATTGCTTCATTAGGAGTCAGGGTGTGGGAATCTGACTAAGCTATAGGGAGATGTTGGACAGCCCTGCCTCTTGGCAATATATTTGCTCCATATAGCGTGGGAAGCAGATGACATCGTGCGAAGATATGGTCATTTTAATTTGGTGACTCATTGGGACACTTTTTTGACTTTCATTCTGATCAACACAATCTCTATAATTATGGTACTCTGTGTGGCTTCCTTTTACTCTAATCACCTCTGCCACTCTTCTAGACATATTATCTATCAATTTGAGGTATAACTCTTTAGAAATCTTCTTCTATTCTACTGCAACTCTGTTCTATAGCTGAAATAGCCCCTATGGTAGATTTTGATAGGCTGCAAGCAATTTCTTGAGTAATGTTAGCAGGTATTTAATAGAGTCAAGGTCCAGGGACTATTCTGACCATGATAGAATAGTAATATAATGGTCTTTAAGCCATTGGTGGCCAAATTGAAGATGTGATTAGGGTCACTATTTTATGAGAAGATAGTGTCCTGTTCATTAATATATCATTTCTATATGATTCTGAGCAGACACTTCTCTAAAATCGAGATATACTACTGTGCATTTATTCTTCCCTTCATTTCAAAGGGAAATTCACTCAATTCCATCCTATACAGTCCCATACCATCAACTTTCCTTCTCCAAACTTAAGTATTTGCTTGACTTATCTTTCTCTTAGTGGTTTTTCTACCTTTATTTCACACATTTTTCAGTCTATCTGACCCTATCATATACATTTTTATCTTATCTTAACCATATAACAGAAATTCAGTTCCCAGTAGTCCAATACTAGTACTTGATTGTAGAATTTTATCTCTTCTTTGTATAGGCTGGAAATCAGAGAGTTCTTTTTTCTTGGCTACAGCTTCAAGATTAGCTACCTTAAGAGCCTTACTGACTATCTGAGTAGGGATAGTGGTGGAGATGATGGAATTAATAGATTTGGTGACCTTGGTTGCATTTACAACCTATCCAGTTAGAATATAGTAATCAAGAGAACTTGGGTCATAGGGAGCATGCATCCAAGTTGGATACTAAATAGTTTGAAGACCATGACATTACTATTCTATCATGGTCAGAATAGTCCCTGGACCTTGACTCTATTAAATACCTGCTAACATTACTCAAGAAATTGCTTGCAGCCTATCAAAATCTACCATAGGGGCTATTTCAGCTATAGAACAGAGTTGCAGTAGAATAGAAGAAGATTTCTAAAGAGTTATACCTCAAATTGATAGATAATATGTCTAGAAGAGTGGCAGAGGTGATTAGAGTAAAAGGAAGCCACACAGAGTACCATAATTATAGAGATTGTGTTGATCAGAATGAAAGTCAAAAAAGTGTCCCAATGAGTCACCAAATTAAAATGACCATATCTTCGCACGATGTCATCTGCTTCCCACGCTATATGGAGCAAATATATTGCCAAGAGGCAGGGCTGTCCAACATCTCCCTATAGCTTAGTTAGATTCCCACACCCTGACTCCTAATGAAGCAATTACATGAAAAGCTACAAACATTGGGACACTTTTTTGAGCCACTGTACATACAACATCCACAGATCCCAAGACGTCATAAACCCTAGGACATCGCACTGTAATGTGATGGTTCTCCATGCCCCCAATGATGTGGGGCATCAAGACCGCAGATTCATCTATGGTAAGGTTGTCGTATATATCATGTCCATGTGATATATATTGGAGTCGGCATGGGCGACTACACACCACTTCAAATGGAATTCCTATGGGTTTGCTGGTATGAGCCCATGGATAATCTCTCTGCATGGGAGACTTCGACTCTAGATAGAGTTAGATTTCCGCCCAGGGTAGATAAGTATTTGTTTGATTTCCTTGATCCAGCCAATGTCTTGAGGGGATGCCACATAATACTGTCCTTTGCGAAAGGCAAGAGGCATCCAGAGGGATCGGGTATGTCAGCATGTGCGCGAGATAATGATGATTTGCATGGATATTTCGTTAATCAGTGAGTTTGTGAATAATTAGGGTATAACAAAATTGAACTCGTGATTCTAGGTTTGTTGATCATGATATGTTGATGCGATTTCATTTCAGTCTTGGGATTGGACATGTCTACTCTCACCATCGCAATGTGCAACCTGACCTCCAGCAAGCTAGGAATACAGTACATGTTGTTCTCGCAGACTACACGAGCGTTGAGGGAGATGTCCAGGAGCATAACAGCAAATCTGAAGAGGAAGACAATGGCACTTCAAGAGTGGAAGTCATCGGGGAGTGATTTGGTGCCAGCACCAAGTCATTGTTAGAACAATTTGGTGAGATGTATGATAGTGATGTAGATTTAGATTACAAAAATTAGCGGCGTGCAATCGTACGTAAGATGTTTAAGCATTTTAGCATTCAAGTCGATGGCCCTGCAATGGCACAGTTTATTTTCCATAAACTATTCTATGCACATCACCATGATGCTCCATATCACATGCATTTACATGTAATAACAAGACGGCGCTGTAATGGCACTCTAGCACTCGCATAATTTCTTACAAATGGGTAACTATAAAAACTATTATTGCATTTTGGAAACTACCTAGATATTGATGCTTTTCCTCCTCAATTCAGACAACAATGCGCCCTTTTTTGACTCATTCTCTTTCAAGAGGATGCGTTGTTCACCTTCTCAGTAAGTTATGCTTATTCACCTCAATATCTGTAAGACTCACTCATACACTTCAACAGTTTGTCCTTAAAAATTGCCCCGAGGCATCGGATGTCTTAACTTTCATAGGGTATGTTCCTGTAGGGGCACCAACAGCTCTTTACCCTCTCTATGTATGTATTTGCATGCCCTGATTTTTTACATTCACATGTCGTCTGCAAGGAGAGTTTTTGTAATGCACATTGTTTCCTTTGGAAAGCCTTTGTGATTTTCCCCATTCATTACTGCAGCTACGATGCCACCCATCTTACGTGGCAATATAATATATATCCATCTCAGGTAAGCGACAATACCCATACCAATATCCAGGCTCATCTGTGCTTCTTAGGGCCTTCGAGAATTTACTTCACCTTAAGGGTTTTTTTAATTTCACCGATGGCGCTCAATGGCATTCCTAAACTGACGATATGGTTGTTTAAGCGGGGACCTAGTCTCGGTTGCATTCGAAATGTGTGTGAATTGAGTCATTTATTATAGTCGTTGTTGGATCTAATATTTTTATATTTTGATTGCCAGCCATGCGCCATAGCTCGACCATTGCTCCCAAAACAACTCTATAGACTATGTCAGCATTAAATCATCGTGTGAATATCCCCATAGTCATTTTTTTTCAGCGCAGTGTTTTCAATATGTCAAATATTGTTCTTTCAGTCACCTGACGCAGCGTTGAACCTCAATATTCTTGGCATTACACACAATGAGAGCGACGTTGTATGTTGGCTCTAGATGAAGGGATGTGAAAGTGTCAGTGCACTTACATATTGTTTTCATAGCATTCTCATGACTTGGTATTCAGCTCCCAGACTCGCTCTTTACTACAGCTTCTGTGCTGTTTGGATTAGTTGATCCTCTTGATATTAAGGCTCTTATTGAAGCGAGCCTCAAGGAGAATGCGACGCAAACTGGCCTCCAGCAAGAAGAAGAAAGTTGCTTGGAATACCTCAAGCGAGGAGGGCAGTCTTTTGATGGAGGAGCAAATGGATCGGGCGCAACTAGAAGTCTCAGTTGTTCAGTAGCGCTATAGCGAACTTGTGTGAAGAGCTGAATGGTAGAGCTGACTTAAGTAAGCTACATTGTTCAAAGGATTGTGTACGATGCTCTAAATTTGTTCATAGTTGCATCTGGTGTTGATCCAGAGGAACTGGTCACACCCAATGCTGTCTGGCATGTGGGTCCATGCCAAGCGTCTGCCTCAGGCAACTCTAAATACTTCCATCCTACGAAGGCCATCCAAGAAAAATGCTATGCATGGCTCCACATGTCATTGCAGTCTCAGAATACCATGCAAGATTCTAATGCAAGCCAAATGCTCATAAATTTCCCAGTAACTCTACAATACCCCTGTCCCCATGACCATGTTCTGAGAGTAGGTGCTATTTATTATGAGGGCCAGGTATTCTGACGCCGTACAGCCTGATGATCAGCTTATTCCCCTACCTCATGTGATGAAAGCTTAGGTTAATAATTTCACATATTGTGCATTTACGAGCACCTCATTGGCAGAAGCCAATGAATCTTTATGCTTTGACCACAGCAACAGCTTCACAACAAAGGAACTTAAATCCCCAGAGGTGCTCAAGTCTGATTTTCATGTCCTGGACTTGAAGAAGCAATGTGCACAGTCTGAAGTTGACATGTTGTCTGAAGCCATCATGTGCATCGCTGAGTTCCATGACAATGATATGGTGAGCATGCAGCTTCTTCGAGCTTCCTTGCACTGAGATGATTATAGGGTGGGCTTCTGAAAGTGATAACACTGATGATTGGATGTCAACCTCATCCATGTCTTCCAGTTCATTTTGCTCCTAGCACAAGTTTGTGTCATACAGCTTTCACATTTACATTGATCTTATGCAAGTTAGTTGTACAATGGACTTTATGTTTTTTCTGTTTTTCTATCATTATAATCACCAATTGGGATCTGTCCGTATGAAATGTCAGTATAGCTTTTCGGCATTGAATACCTCTAAGTTAAACAACCAGAGAATATGCACACTTGTTCACCCTACCTCCGTGTCATCACTAGCAGGTGTGATTTTGTATTCAAGTAGCAACCGCATGGGAGTGAGACCTTCGGACTTCAGCAAGACCAGTTTACTCATTCCTGTTCATACCGCAACACTTATACTTACAGTCATGCTACCATGTACTGCCACTAATAAATTGAAAATAAACTTTTATCTCACTTGTATGGTACTCTAATAATATTGATCAGCTAGATGCAATATATGGAAGGTTTGATTGTCAAGCTGTTGTCCCATCCAAAATACATGTCAATATTATACCTCCCTCACATGGCCATATCTTCTTTTCTATATGTGTGACAGCATGATACTATCAAAGCTGAATATATAATGATGCATTTTGAGGCCAGCTAAATATAATGAGCAAAAGGTTTTGTCATCACACTGCTATCAGCCTATAATACACATATCAGAATTATCTCCCTTGTATAATCATATCTTCTGTCATACATGTGATAATACCATACATTTCAAAAGCTCAACATATAATTATGTGTTTTGAGGCCAGCCAATTATAATGGTTGGAACATTCTGTTGGAACATTGCTATAGACTTATAAGGTAGACCTTGTGCGCTTTCAGCAAACCTCACGTGCTGTGACCAAGGTGTGACATGTACGTTGGCCAGATGGGTAATCCCTTCAAGACTGAGAAGTTCAGTCAAAGTTCCCATTATGAACAATACCATGAAGATACTGTACTTGCAGGTGGTGTACTAGTTTGATTATAACACTATGTAGTCAATGCATACTAAGTAAATACTAAACAAAATTTACCTATAGTATCTTTGCTGCATCAAGCTCACTCAGGATTGAATATTGAATCAGGAAGGACATGATGTCCACAATACCTTTTTGCTGCCCAAGCAGCTTGCTTCCTGTTTAAGCCTCTGTGATAAGTGTCCATAAAGTGCCGTGATCTCGTTGTGAACCTGCACAGTTCCATCAGAAACAATTTCATTTCTGAATTGTGTTTTCAAGGGCTGAGTGCACCTTTGATGAATGCTTGGGCATCCTGGCAGTGAAGAGGGTGGAAGGGACCTCCAGATGTCACTAATGGCATGTCTGGTGGCAAATTTGGACTCAGTGGAACCTTGATTAGCTTTGTAGACTAAAGATTGAACATCTTCTCTTGAAATACGATATGAATAAACAATCGGCAACGGATGATTTGTAGCTAGAGCTATTCTCTACAACTTATCCGTCTCTGATTTTCTCAAACTGATCCTGTTACCTTTCCTATACACAATCAGTGCTTTTGTCACGTTTTATCACACTTTATCACGTGATGTTTGCTGAAAGCGCGCAAGGTCTACCTTAATATGAGCATCGAAATTATATCCCCCTTATATAACCATGTCCTTCTGTTGTACATGTGATAATATCATACATTTCAAAAGCTTAGCATATAATTATGTGTTTTGAAGCCAACCAATTATAATGGTTGGAATGTTCTGTCATCACACTGCTGTGAGCTTATGATACACATATCAGAATTATATCATACTTGTAAAATCATATCTCATGTTGTATATGTGTGACACCATAATAAAGATATCTAAAACTAAAACTAGACATATAAATAATGTTTTTTGTTTGTCACATGCATTTAGTCATAACAGATTCAGGCCGATTTCCTGATGAGGTTGGGCGTTGGGCATTTTAACTTTGAGCGCCCCTAGTGATCGGCCTGGACCAGTCCATCCGTCACACGCCTGTCCTACAAGTGTCAGCAACCTCAAACATCCATCTCGCTGCGCTCCCAAGCGAGCAGCATCTCCCACCTGTTTGCGAAGGACAGTATTGACCCATTGTCTAATTTCAGTGTAAGCTGCTTGAATAATTTGGATTGGTATTGCATGTATCGAGCAGCATCATGCACACGAGTAGTGACTCGGTGATGCGCACAGCCGAATGCGTAATCAAAGCTGAAGTAAAAAACGAGCCCACATTGAATCTAATCAAACCAAAAGCAAAGCGGTGCCTTGCGAAGGTGAAACTAAAATCAAGATATACATCAAGATGTTTTGAATCTGAGGGTCCGTATTGGACAAAATTCCAGAGTTTGGCATTGAACTCGTCGCGACGACGTCGCACTCGATTGCGACTTTGATCCTACCAAATAAGGTCACCGGGTCCTTTCAACATCATCCTTGACTTTATTGCAGCAACACTAACTACCCAAGACAAGTTTTGCAAATTAAAGCGAAAAAACAATTTGTCCAGTATGGCCCCTAGTCGAAGTCTCAATTAGACGAAAGTTCTTGATACTAGTAAGCAGAATAATGCTGAGGAGATCTACGGGATGTGGGAACGGGTATTTATACACGTATTTATTGTGAGGCCAGCTCAGCGATAGAATTACTGTTGGTATACATGAAATGATTCAGTCAAGCAATTGTCGACATTCTTTGTCAGTACGGCTATGGATTTTCTTGCTCTGGTTTTTGTAGTACTTCAGGTCTGACCTCCACTTCTTGGTGGTAAGTAAAGGCGCAGTTCCGGTACGTATTTTTTCGAGCCTGCTCTGGAACATTTGTTCGCAGGAAAGGGTCCAGTATCCTGTGTCCATTCCGGATGAATCCCACAGCTGAGGATTTGGCCACCATGCCAATGTAGTAGTTTGAGCGCGTCTGTCTGTGAATGGGTGTCAACGCGGATGCATCAGAGGAGTAGGAAAGGGCATACCTGTATCAACGTGATATATGCCGCATAGTATCTCGATCTCATGCTCGGTAAGGGTATCGAAGAGATAGGTGTGGGACGCGTCTTGAGATGTATCCGCAAAATAGAGGACGTCGGGTGAAGGTCCGTTGGGTATCTCGCTGGCCAGCTCTTGTTTGCACAGACGCCAGAGAATACCTCCGGCTTGGGCAACAGCGACTCTGACATGCGGTAATCTTAACAAACGATTCCGGCGAAGTTCGTAGTCTATGTATTCGAACTTGTCTGGTGTCCAGCCATGAGGACGGCGGTTGGATTCGAAGACAGTTATGGGACGGGGAATCGAAGGGTATGCGACCTTGAAAAGGAGTTTGAACGGGATACCGCGCTCGCATAAGCAGAGGATGACATCTTCTAAAGATGGCCCCCACTGTTGTCTGATGCATTGAATAATGGAGGTGGCATTCGGGACAAACAAGTTCCAAGTTCGTGCGTATTTAGGGACGAGTGGGAGCAGCAAGTAGCCAGCGAGAGTGCTGTCCTTCACTGGCTCGACCTTGAAATGCACGTTGCGTGTAAGGAGTTCCCGAGCGTGGATGGGATGTAGGTCCCATAATAGGGAAGGTGGTTGAAGTTCGAGTACGAGGGAGGAGATAAAGTAACGGATGGCAAATTCGTTGCTGCGGTGTTCTGAGGGGAGGTTGACTTCCATTATGTATTTGCGAATAGTGTAAATATCGACGATTTGAGATTCCTCGATGTGGATAAAGTCTGATGCAGACTCTATTTCGGACTGTGTGCTGCAGAGAAGTCCATAACGGCTGTATAGGACATCTTCTAGTGAGGTGCCAAATAAAATATCCTGCCTAATAGGCGTTGGGTGCACCACTGTTCTTCCCAACTCATTGTGGTTGGACGAAAGTGTAGGAGGGTTGTTTAGTCGCGGAGCTGGCGTGGTATCGAGCTCCTCTGAGGGGTGGTCGAATGCAACGTCGTCATGTTCTGCATCTCGATCCTTGTCGAATAAGGAACAAATATCCCATTGGTTTGAGATTTCGTCGTATACGAACTGCTCCTGTCGTCTGGTCTCGAATTCCTTCTTCGCATCTTCATAGTCGAGCTCTCCGCGGAACCTCCCTTGTTTCGAACGATACCACATGAAGAATCTCGTTCCATCACGTCGGGTGGGTAAGATCAAATTGACAGCGTCCTGGAGCCTTTTCTTGACTCGTTCCTTTATGCTGTCGGAGGCTTGTGATAAGAATTCCTCGCGCTTGTGTTTTCGGGCTTCAATAAGTGCGCTCCATTGGTGAAGACTGTCGGGGTTGGGGTTGGAGGGGCTCGGCCTGAAGTCATCTGCGATTGTTCTATTGATCATGGTACGGATGCGAAGCTCTTCTTCTCCTTGAGGGATAGCGAGTTTGAAGCTCGGATAATTTAAAGTATTTGAATAATATATGCCTTTCGACGTTCCTATCTTGACCCAGACGGGGACGCGTATGCGGTTGAGATAAGGAAATAGGACGCCCAACGCAGAGGATTTGGGGTTGAACACAACACCGACGCATCTCCCTAACATCTCCGGTTTCAGCGCATCGATGATATCACATACGTGTGTATCACTGAGGCCAGATTGGATGAGAGTTTGAGAGGGGGAAAGTGGGCGTCGAGGATCAGCATGGTTAGCAGTTTCGTACCGTACCAGAGCGCGCCCGTAAAATAGGTTTAACAGCCCTACAAGACTGTGGAAAGCCAATCTTGATCTCCGGGCACATCTGAGAGCATGAGAGTGCTTCTTGTGGTTGCGAAGGTAGCCGTAGGAAGAGGGAAGTGGCAACATGGAGAATTCCAAGGGGAGTAGAGAGTCGATGCTGAAGGTGGACGCGGCGTGATGTAGGGTGTTCTCGAGCCATTGCCAGCTGGCTTTTTGTTCACCGGAGAGTGTGTGTGTTGTTCCAGAACTGACTATTCGAATGGTGGAAAGGCGCTGGAAGAGCGGGCCTGTGTACTTGAGTTCTGAGTCGTCTGGTGTAGCTGCGACCTGTATATAGCGAGACAGGTTGAATCGCAGGTCGAATATGTTTTCGGGGTCGGGATCTTCATGAGTGAAATCTGGTTTGACCTCCGAGGGAAATGGGCACACGGTTTGCGTGGCCGAGAAAAGGATCGAGTCTACCTCCTTCAAATAAAAGTAGTTTCTGTCTTTGGAGCATGATCTGTGCTGTGTGTGAGTGTGTTAGCGGTGGTTGGGGAAGTTCGCAACTTACATTGAAGGAGGTGCAGGGGGGGGTGGCGGGGCTGTTGGAATGGCAGGCAGACTTGGATGTTTATGAAGAGCACTGGAAGACTCTGTATTGTGTTGGGACATCACGATTACAACGCAGGTGATGAGTTGGGACCGTGCTAGTGCGACTAACTGGAATTTCCAAGTAGAAGCCAAAGACACGGTGTTGGGGTAAAGGTAGTGCAAGAGATTGGTTTGAAAAGTTAGCGTACGGATGAGGCGTATATGTAACAATGAGCGCGTCCACAAACCACAAGTCAATATTCAATGATGGTATTGCTTAAAAGTGTAAGCTGGTTTAGGCAGTGTGGTCACACTTGTACGACATCTTACGAGACATCCAGGTTTGGAAGGTTGAAGCGGCCTCAGGACTTCAGCGACCTTGGTAACTTTGGCGACTTCGCTTCGAAGACATTTAATTTATCATGTATTAACATTAATATTTGTGAACGTAGAGATCGTGCATTATGTATTGAATCCTTCTATGCTTGAAGCTCTGACTCCTCTTCCGCCACCACGTCCAACAGCCTTTCCTGATAGACTAGCACCCCTCCGCAATGCTAATAAGTCTATATCAAACCCTTCTCCTCCACGCATGCTGGATCAAGTAGATAGGTGGGTTGTATGCCATGTAGCATTGGAGGGCTTTATTGGAGTGTGACTGGCTGATGAGGATGAAGGGATCTCGAGAGTTATTCCAGATAGCGCCGGTGCAATCAAGTTATCTCCAGGAAGATCACGCCAACTAGCAAGCAAATTTGAGGTAACGTTAACGATGCGCAATTCCAGAGGGATACAAGCAGCTCCGTCAAGCTGTTGTTATGAGCATCAAGGGTTTCTAGGCGTTGAAGGAGGCCGATAGTGGAGGGTAAAGAGACGAGTTTGTTGTCGCAGCAGGAGAGGTGTATGAGATGGGATAGTTCGCCGAGGGAGTCAGGGAGAGTGCGATGTTCATTGTGGTCAAGTTTCAGAGTTTGAAGGGCAGGAGCTGAGAGAGATCGAAAGTATCAAGAGAGGAAAGTTTAGCGTAGGAGACATCGAGTAATGTGAGGGCGAGCGATATTTGCAGTGGAGAGCTAGGAGCGAATTTGAGGAATGTGATATCGTTGTGGGGGGCGTCCAGAACTGACAGGCCGGGACCAATAGAGAGATGAAGGGCGTGAACGGAATTATGATCGGCATAAAGAATTTGGAGTGTGGGTAGGGCGTAGGCCATGGAAATGTCGGATATGTTGTTTCTCCGACAGTTAAGTAACTGTAGTTTGACAAGACTTCTGCATTCTTCGGGTAACTTGACCACCTTCCCAATCAAAATCAGGCGCTCGAGACTAGTGAGGCGCCCAATTTCCTCCGGAAGTTCAGTGGTCATGTTGAAAGACATATCAAGCTCATCAAGACTGGGCAGTTGATAGATGACTCTAGGCACATTCACGAACTTGTTGTTTGAAATTGGAGGCGGGGGAAATACCAGAGCAGCTAGTCTGTTCACTGGTTCGCTCAGCTGCTCTGTCCTGTTATTCCGGAGCCTCGAGCTTGAAAGCTCAGGTACACGGTCGAGGCCAGCATCATCCAAGTCCACGATGCGATTACACGACAGGTCGAGCCGATATAAGCTGGTGGAATGCTGAACACTCTGGGGCACTTTCTTCATCGCTATGCTAGACACTTTGAGATCGCGGAGGGTTGTGCAGGACTGTATAAAATCCAGGGGTATTTCAACCATTGGATTACGCGAGAGATTGAGAATTACGATTGAGCCAGCGTTTTAATGGAGGACGATGGGTATGGTGGGTAGACTACAGCCTGTCAGGTCGACCAGGTCGAATGTATCAAATCTAACGTCCTCATCCTGAAATCAAGGGGTCAAATCGGATTATAATGTTTTCCTGAATAAACTTACTGTTGGGTCGAGGAGTTGACTTTTATAAACGAATTTTATAAGGAACGTCATGTCTTCTGCACCGAGAAAAGCAAGACTGTCCACTTGGTCGTATCCAGCCTTCTCCAATCGGCGAATGACAATGGCAACTGGCCTCTCGGTAGGCGCCAAGACACGTTCTGACAACAGTGAGACATACAAACAACCACGCAGCGGTAAGGCATACCTCGCCCTCTTTCCTTGAGGTACAGTTTACGTGTCTCACGCTCTTTGTGTGCAAATGGTTTCTGATTGAGTGACGGAGTGAGTTCCGCAACGGTGGAGTGAATCAAGATTGAGGCAACGTGTTATGATCCGTCTGCGCGATATATTCAAACGCGGACTAGGTCATTGCTGCCATGAGAGGGCAGCTTGCGTGGATGGTTGCTTTCCGACGGGATTTGCGTTTTGAACTAAGTCCATAGCTACTGAAAGACGATCATCATATGTTGTTCAGTGTTGAATCTGCACAAAGCCTCGGTGAGTCGGAAGTCACCTAGAGGCCGAGAGTCTTGGAAGTCTCCGAAGTAAACTAAGTTGACACGTTTCAATCATGCCAACTTCCCACGGTCTGGCGCTCTTCTTCCATGCTCTTCTTTCCAAAACACAAGCAGAGTCTGACGTTCGTCAAGCACACCCCTTTGCTCCGTAATTCGAAGCAGATGCTTGCGAGCAACGTCTCGATCTATAGCCTCTAAGCCTAATGTTTAAAGTCTCGCAGGTCGCTAAAGCTACTAAAGTCGCCAATCTAGTCTCCCAAGGTGCCACATTTGACTTGAACATCCCATCGTCGATGGTGCCAAGGCTTTTTTCAAAACGCTGCGACCTTTGCTCAAGTACAAACCTTTGCTTCGTAATTCGCAGCAGATGTTGTGGTCAAAGTTTCTGTAGTCTCTAACCCTAATATTTACAACTACAAATCTTTGCTCCGTAATTCGAAGCAGATGTTGCCAAGTCTTCGAAGCGACCAAAGTAACCAACTACCACGTTTGACTTAACCTCTCACGCCAGAGCTCTTCACCCCGACGTTCGTACAAACTTTTACTTCGTAATTCGAAGCAGATGTCGTCGGAGTCTTGGAAGTCTCCGAAATTTGACTTTGAACCTTTCGCGCCAGTGCCCTTATATCTGAAACCCTCTGGCCTTGGTCTTTGCTTCGTAATTCGAAGTAGATGAGATGCTGTCGCCAAAGTCTTCGAAGCCTCCCAAGTGACTCGCTACGTTTGGCTTCAACCTCCCACGGCAGTGATCCCCCATCCAAAACACTTCGACGTTCCAAGGCCTCAAGTGCAAACCTTTGCTCCGTAATTCGAAGCAGATGTTTTTGCCAAAGTCCCTGGTCTCGGAAATCGCTAAAATCGGTCAATGTCGCCATGTTTGACTTGAACCCCATGCACCAGTACTCTTCTATCCAAAACACTCCGAAGTTCGTCAAAGTCGCCAGAGTCTCTAAAGTCTTCCAAAACACTCCGAGTCACCAAAGTCTTATAAGTCCAAATTTAGTTACGCAAACAACTGACAAACGAGGACCGAATTACCATTATGGAATATTAGTTCTTTGAATCACTTCTGACAATCCTTTAACGTGTCAACATCGATATCGACGTTTGACTAGATTATTAGTCTGTATCTCAGACTAGTCATCTCTCCGGCAAGACAACCTGGTCGTCGACCCTTTCCCTCTTTAGGATGTGAAACGCAATTCTCATATACCTCCATCGCCATAGGACGTTGTTCGTTGTCGTGACCATGGATGGCTGCAAACACTCTGCGTCCCCATATCGCCTCACCCCCAAGTTTTCCTACTGTAATTCAGCAGTCCTCTCCCCGTTGTCCCGCTTCCATGAACGCAATCAATGGAAATCATGCTGACACTCCTACGTCAGGTAGCGTGCTCTCTCCGATTTCTTTTGATCTCGCTGTTTCTGATCTTGATCATCTGCTGACGGTCCAGTGCTACAGTGCAATTGGGAACAAGTGCGGGCTAGCACGCGCCCGAACGAGTGTAGGTTGCAATTCACAGCAGCAGCGCATCCAGCAGTCGTGCTTTGTTGTAGCCATCTACCTGTAATACACATTTCCAATATCATTGTAGCAGTTTTGGTATAACGTAGGATAACGCGAATAGGGCATCAGTAAACCGGTGAAACTATTACATGGCTATATATTGCAGTTTTTTCCAAGGGCAATGCTTCTTTCCTGTATATCACGATGCAAGGTAATATATAGCAATATAAAGCAATGTAATCACGCCAGGCCCAGAGGTATATATTACTTTACATCACTTTATATTGCTTTATATTGTCTTATAACGTCATGTCTAGCAAAGAGCATTTCGGCTGGGAATATCTGAGTCTCACCAGTTTACTGATGGCCTATATCGCATGCCCACAACCTGGACAATGATGCACAAACGCACATTTGCACATGTGCTCCTACTAGTCTCATTTCTCTGGGGAGGTTCCCCCGCCCAGCCTAGACAATTTTCACGGTACCCCATCCATTCTCGAACCCCAGTTAGTTTTCACTGGGCTTCAATCTCAAAAAATATTACATTTGACGACAGTTGAAGGATTCACACCTTCACAGAAGCATTGTCCACAGCACCGAAATGGAATTTCCACGTTTGAGTGTGGAATGTGGATCAATATTGTAGAACCTCACATAATATTGGTCAAATCCTTGGACTTAAACTCATCTGTGTCACTTGTCCTCCTCAACTACATTGCATACCCAAGATCACTTCTCGTTGGAAATTCCAGCGAGTCGTTTCTCCGTGGTTTATATTTCTCCAATCCTATACTCAAAAATCATAGGACGCAAGCATTCCGACAACTAATTTCTACCCATCTGCGTTTCAACACCCCACACCACTGTGCGCACCCAACCTCTCGTCGATATAACCCATCCTAACCACCTAAACTTCTCTTTGGAAATTCCAGCGAGTCGTCTTTCCGTGGTTTAGTCCTTCGACTTCTGGTCTGACATCGAACTTCTCAGCGCTACATACCCTCCCCGATGCCTCACATGCCTCGCCTCCGCCCCACTAACACAACAAAGCCAAAGGCTCGTAGACCAATTGCAGTCATGTCTGTCTCTAAAAAAACCCCGGTGGAGGCGCGTGCTCCCGGTGAGACAAATCGTCAGTCCTTACTTAAAACTGCTCATCTCCGTTCCTTAGAAAACGACGAAGCATCAACGTCCCTCGGAGCTTCGTCTTGGGCAGAGGACCCATTGGCAGGGGTCGAGCAAATCCCCACGCGCCAAAAACGGGGCCCTACATGTTTGTCCTTCGAATATTTATTGACTCTCGTCTAACTCCTTAACGTCAGCCGTCGACTATTGCAGCAAGCCAGGCCAATTCTGGCCAGACGGCCAAGAGCCCCCATTCAAAGGCCAGAAAGCCCAAAAGCGTATATTCGTCACCAGAGGCAAATTTCAACCGCGCAAAGAGATCACCAAAAATTACGAAGAAATCAAAGAGCTCAAGAATTATGTACCGTCTGAGATATTTCATCCACCAACGGGAGATATAGAACTCTACTACGACTACTCCGACTACTCCGGTACCGACGAGGAGGATATGTTTGACGTGGACGAGGATGACGCCACTCCCCCTAGCACAGTTGGCCCCGCTCCTCCTCCGCCTATCACTGTCCATGTACCGGTCGGAAAATGGGTCGATGGAGGAAACAAAGCATTGGATCCGGAAGACCTAGACCTTTTATCGGAGATTATGGACATCCCACAGGAAGTATCCAGCATACTACTGCCATTATCCGACGCTGTCAATGTGCGGCGGATATTAGACTTCAAGCTGCCCAACATCGACGATGGGTCCTTCGAACAGACTGGAGCATCATGCTTTGATAGAGCGCGCCCGAACGAGAACCTGGTCCTCCCACCATACATACCTCCAAAGTCGTGGGTTTACAGCCTTCGAGAGTCTCTCGGTGATGCCATTCGTGATGGAAAGCGGTCGATCATCCATCCCCAATTCAAAGACCAACCGTTGCCTCTTTGGATATTGAATCTTTGGGAAAGCCTACACGCGGTGCGCTATGCTAAAATGACGTGGCTTACTGCCAATCGGTGGATACAGGACAAAATTTACGCGAGCGACTCGGGGTCAACTCATCAGTCCGGTATCGTTTATGTCAATGCCCGTGTAGAGATGTATCGTCTACCATACCACAAGACATTGGCTGGGCGACCTTCAACCAGCCTAAAAAGCACCTTACAGCTCGCACGATTATTGTCGGACGACGCTTGGTTGTCGGACTCTATCGTGGACATGATGATACAATCCACTATCCGACGATTGGTCGCCAACCAGTCCAACCTCGTCATCACAGATACCGAGCTCGCGCATGCGATCTGCATGACAAAACCCAACTTTTATTCACTGCCCCACGCATTCAAGACGTTAGAACAGACACTCGCTGAAGGGAAGGTTCTCTTTTTCCCAGCGTATATCCCCGCAATGTCCCACTTTGTTGCTTTTCGCATTGACTTTAAACGGAAAACCCTGTGCTATGGTAGGCCATTTCGCTGACTGGCAAGATAAAAACTGATTGGAAGACAGGAGACTCACTGAATCCGCGATGCGAAATCGGAAGCTTCATTCAAAAGTTACAGCGGTGGCTTACTGTGAGATTTCGTGGCCCATTCGAAGACCAAGGAAATACCTTGCCACACGGCATCCAGCAAGATTCAATCTCTTGCGGACTGTTTTGTGTCAACACCATTACTCATAATGCCTTTGGCGATCGCCTCGGCATCCCCAACCCTGCCCATACACGAGCGATGTGGTTCAAGCAGATCGCTCACGAACATATTAACGCGGTGTCACAAGAAATTTCCAATGTGTCTACGTCTGATACGGTAGTGGGTCCCCCCCCTCCTCCTTCGACAACACCGGACGGGCCGCCACCATGTCAAACCGAAACGAATGAAAGGAAGCAGCGGCTGATAAAAACATACAAGGATAAAGCTGATTTGCGAGCAGTGGAGGTTGCGCGGGTGAAGAAGGAGAAAGAGATCGACAGGCAGAAGGAGCTCGAGATTGAGAGGCAGAAGCAACTCGAGATCGAAAGGCAGAAGGAGCTCGAGATCAAGAGGCAGCAGGCCCTTGAGATCGAAAGGCAGAAGGAGCTCGAGATCAAGAGGCAGCAGGACCTTGAGATCGAAAGGCAGAAACAGCTCGAGATCAAGAGGCAGAAGGAACTTGAATATCAACGCCTCGAAAAGCAACGCCTTGAACGGGAGCTACAGCGCGCAGCTTCGGGCAGTGGAATGAAGCATACTGTTACGGACGACAGAATGGATGTTGATAATGAACCAGGCGAAGTGATCCCTGAGTCAAACGCCCTATCTCCAACCAAAGTCAAGGCAGATATAGTCAATCGTAGAGATCCTTCTCCTCGTCCATGTGCACCCTTTGTTCCAAACCGATCACGTCGTTCATTATCCCCTCCTCCCCGTGGATCGTCATACTATCCATCTCGTCGAGAAATGTCTTCCCGCCATCGACCGTCCTCATATAGAGATTACCCTCCGTCTCAGTCTGACCGTCACGCCCCTGCTCGTCGTTACCGATCCCGATCACCTTCCCAAGAACGCTTTACTCGCCACGGTAGATTTCCCTTACCTGACAGAGCTCGAGGAAGTAACAGACAACCTACCCGTCACCATAGTCCCGTCCGAAGAAGTTATCGTAGTACGTTTGCTTTCCCAGAAAATAGACAGCCTATCATATCTAATTTTTTGTTCATCACAGCACCTTCTCCTCATCGCAGGCCACCAACAAACCGGTGCCGTGAGTGGATACTATCATCATTCTGAATCCTGAACTAATATTATATTTATAGCTGTTGATTCAGGCCACTCTTCGTATCCTACACGAGCACCTTCCACGAACGTACCTGCTGCGCTACCATTGATTCCTGGCACTTTGTCGCTCCCAATGGGTTTTTTACAATTTTTGCCTTCTTCTACCGCGACAACCGTCGCAGGATTCAACAGGATGGGATCCCGTCCTGCATACAACTCCATAACGCGCTTCATACTAGGTCGAACGAACTGCCTTACACAGTATGACGATCTCAATCCACTTTCCCCGTCGTTGCGTAGCGACCCTGAAAACCGCCTTCTCCACATTGCCTGCTACCCTCCATACCACCTCCTGCATGTCATATCTCGTGGTAGGTTGGTCGTATCCAAGAGGACTGAAATCAGGCTGCGTCTATGGAGAGCGCAATATCCCGATGTCCCGCTATGGTTTTTCGCAATTCGTTGTCTCTCTCGCGGACTTGATTGGCGGGTCTTTGCCAACCCCCAGCACCTCGTTGGCCCAATGAACACTCTCTCAGCGCCACGGCCCGTCTATCTGGACCAACAACCTCTCTTGCTCAAAAGGGGCAACAGGGAGTTTGAGCGGTATGACAACAGCGTCAGGGACATGCTTCGACTTCCATCCAGCCGCCGTTTTTGTGGCATGGGCAGCCTTTTGTGGCGAATTGCAATTCAATTTGGACCAGACAACTTAATTTCGGCTGCCCTGTCTGGCCCTTCAAGCGACGCACTTATACACTCGAATGTCGAGCGTATCGGCACCGATGTTGACGACATGGTGACGGACGCTCACATTAGTACCCTGTTAGGCCTCGCCGACGACAACTACAGCTTATGGCCTCCCATGGATATCTTTGACGAGTACATGCAGTGGGAAGGAGAGTGGACAGCAAGTCTAGAAACATGGTTCATGACGCACATCACCGCGATACAAAATAGGGATTCACGCGCGTTCGCCACCCGTAGTCAATGGAAATCGAGACTTGGTCAACGTATGACAACTTCGTCCAAGGACACTATCAAGGCTGTAACCGAGGCACAAGCAGAATTATTGTGCTACGACATCGATCGGCTGGATCCAAGATCGTTCGCGGCTTTAGATTAGTTTGAGTCATTGTTACTTTTGCTCATTATATCCATACCACACATAGCATATATCTAGCAACGGAATGTACTTTTACTAACACGCACTTCTCGGTTTGAGGACTTCAATATCTGTATTTGTACGATACATAGGGGTGATTGAAAGAATTATAGTTTCATGGTATCAAGTGTCTGGCTGCTCCCGAATTTATGTCTTATATGTCTCAGAAGTCGCTGAAGTCGTCGTAGTCCTCATAGTCTTATAATCTTATAAAGTCCTTGAAGTCACTGAAGTCGTCGCAGAACTTCTAAATTTAGTTCCTTACGCAAACAACTGACAATCTATGCTTTCGGCGCTATAGACTTAGTGTGTGAGATGAGGGAGAGGGTGCATCGGGTCGCTGAACGCAAATATGATTGTTATATTGTTGTAAGGTCATAGATAAGTGATAGTAATCCGGACAACAACAAACAACACTCGCTTACATAATCAGTTCTGCGCACATCAGAAACTAAGGTAGAGGTCGTGCGGATTCTACCCACCTCACGTGACAAACGTGATGAAAAAGTGACTGAAGACAAAAATTGTAATATCAATTCATTGGGAGCCTTGTACATCAAATGGCTACTCAGTTATATTGATAATAGTACTGCGGACATTTTCCGTTAACTAGAATTAAGAGAAATGCAGTCAAACGTTTGTTATTTGAAAAATTAGAAACTACTGTTAGCGGAGTGTAACATTAACGTATGTATATGATACTCCGACGTGCCGTGCCATGTTGCCGATACTACCCTCGCACCATGGGCAACAAAACACGGGGGCAGAAACGCTCGAGAGATAATTTGGTACTAGCACGAGCATCTAAGAAAAGGAAAAATACTTCAGTTCTGTGTTCTGTGACAGAGAAAGATGAGAATGTGAGTGATGTACCTTGTAAATAGACTAGACAATCTCAATATACTGGTATGATCAGGCCTCTGACTCTGCTGCCGCAATGTCAACTAGTATCGATATCGACGATGTCATGACACCATACCCTGGGCCCTGCATTCAACATCCCCCATCCGGTAATCTCGAGCATGTGACCTCAGCGCACTTCAAGACAGTCCAATGCGAGGAAGTGGAGGATGAGGATGACCTGATTGCCATTCGCGGAGTGCGTTGGCAAGAAAACGACTATCTTCAGACTGGTATACTTGAGGAGATTACAGACTTACCAGAGGTCATCTCTCATGACTGTTATGGTGCCCACGAGATAGTTGATGATTTCGTTGATGATGACGAAACGGATGCTGCTAGTGAAGATGGTGAGAAGCGCGATTATAGTTTTGAGTTGAGAAAGCCACCTACCATCGAGGAAGCTCGCAAAGCTCTTGACAGCTTGCAACAACTGCTCAAGCCACCACGAAAAGATAAAACCGGGTACAAAGACCCCAAATTGCCCCCTGTGCTGAAAGAAAGGCTGGTGCACATGAAAAACTTTCTATGGTTATATGTAGATGTTGGCAAGGATGGGAGAACTCACGCAGCGAATCCTGTTGGGGGACACTGGCAACTTGCCGCTGATAGAGCTGCACGAAATGCACGAGGAGGAAAGAGTACCAAGGGAGACTATATGTCTCGCCGTCTTCGGCACTGGTCGAAGGCATATATTAGCCACCGAGAAGCATTACCGATCCGTGACGCACCTTGCAAACTCTCGCGGATCGACGATGAGGGTTTAGCATCAGCTGTAAAGGATCATCTTCAAAGCTGCGGCAAATATGTTTGTGCCCAGGACATCGTTGATTATTCTAATGTTGCAGAGAATCAGGCTTTACATGGCTTCAAAAAGGGATCTCACTCACGACAGCTCAGCGGTGGATGAAGAAACTCGGGTACCGCTGGACAAAGGATCCGAAAGGGCAATATGTTGATGGCCACGAACGTCAAGATGTTGTTCATTACCGCCAAAATATTTTCCTCCCGGCGTGGATTCGTTATCAGCCACGATTGCGGAAGTGGAAGCAGGATGATGTTACTGTTGAGGAGGTTGAGGAGGTTAGTACAGCAGCAGCAGCTTCTGGTCGCCAAGTGGTGGTATGGTTTCACGACGAGTCGACATTCTATGCAAACGACAGAAGGAAGCAGCGCTGGGTTCACGATTCCGAGGGTGCAGTGCCACAGCCAAAAGGGGAGGGCGCTTCCTTGATGGTGGCAGACTTCGTTTCTGTGGATTACGGATTTCTGCATTCGAAAGATGGAAGTGAGAGTGCACGGGTACTATTTAGGGCAGGGAAGGCTCGAGACGGCTACTTTACCAACCAGGATATAACTGCCCATGCTGCAAAGGCAATGAGTATCCTGGAGAAAGATTATCCTGATGAGGATCATGTTCTCGTTTTCGACAATGCGCGCACACACCTGAAGAGGGCAGATGATGCCTTGTCTGCTCGTACAATGCCCAAATGGCCATCATCTACATGGGGGGTCTCTGTCTCGACAAACGGTCCTGATGGGAAGCCCCTCAAGGGGAAAATTCGCATGGGAGATGGACGACTTCCGAACGGGGATCCACAGTCCCTTTATTTCCCCGAGGGTCCGAACGATAAATCTGGGTGGTTCAAAGGGATGTCACAGATTCTCGTCGAGCGCAGGTATACAAACGCACCTAATCTCAAAGCCCAATGCAAGGACTTTAAATGTCCAGGAGATGGGAAGGATGACTGTTGCTGCCGTCGGATAATGTACAGTCAGCCTGATTTTGCTAATGTGGAGTCAGTACTTGAAGCCTCGTGCCATGCACGAGGCTTCAATGTGATTTTCTTACCAAAATTCCATTGTGAGCTCAATTTCATTGAGCAGTGCTGGGGTTTTGCAAAGCGGATATACCGCATGAAGGATAGTTCATCGTCAGCTGCTGCCCTTGAAAAGAATGTCATCGACTCACTAGATGCAGTACCGATGTTGGCAATACGACGGTATGACTCATATCAATAACTTATCCATCAGATTTCTGATGGGAATTGTAGATTTTCCATCAGATCAGCTAGATTTATTGACGCTTACCGAAAAGGCCTCGACGGAACACAAGCAGCATGGGCGGTAAAGAAATATCGTGGACACCGCATACTTCCCACTTCAATCATGAAGGAGTTTGATGAGCGGCGCTGAAGCGCTGACAACTGCCCACCCCTTGGCAAGCATCAGTTCTGACTGCTTATACAATGAGCAATATATTATGGTGCTTACTACTGATATACTACTTATACATTTGACTAAATGGGCAGCACATATTTTATCTCTGAGCTTGATACATACAGTACCTTTCTTATGCTTGCTCGTGCACGTTCGGCATCGCTCGGCATATGCTTACACACTTATCCTGCACAGCGTCACGGTCAGTCACAATCACGTGAGGTGGGTAGAATCCGCACGACCTCTACCTTAACAATACAAAGACTATTATTAACAGGAGCGAAAACTGATCAAGCATCGGATGGGAGAGGAAAAAATACAGATCCGGTTAGTGAGTAAAACTGAAAAGTCATGAAAGTCGAAAGTCGTGCCAGTGACCAGCGAAGGAGTGTTAATATGCTACAAAGATGTGTGTGGAATGGGGGGTACAATGGTGAGAATGTGTGAAACTTGATGTGTTGCAAGAGTGATGAATGTTGATGGTGGGAAGAGGAGTGGAATTGACGGACAAAACAACAAGAGAATGAGGAATGGTATCAACTGAGGGCGCCAGAGCTTGGAGTGGTCGCCAATGTGGCATGGTCTTTTGCCAGGGTGGCCATTCTTGCTCTTCCGACCAATGTCAGAACTTTTTTTACGGCATTTTGATTGATTAAAATGCCTTAATGGCCTGGTCTGATTCTGATTAAACAGTCAGCATTTTGATGACCATTATAAGTGCATTACGACCGACATTTCCATACCTGTTACAATTGGGTTCGAAACTGTAATTTTAATCATAAAATGGCATTATAACACCGATTCCAATAGCAGTCACGATTTGATTTAAAATGGGTATTGTTTCCATTTTTGTCGCATTATGATGGTCATGTTCAGCATCGCAATGAGCATTTTAAACTGTGTCATAAAGGCCATTTGGGCTGATTCAGATTGTTTTAATAATTCATATTGTTGGGCATATATTCTAGTCTGAATCTGCAGTTACAGTAGCAGTACATACTACGCCTTGTATTTAATAAATATAGCGGACAGGTGGACGGAGAATACACGAGCGGTGGTGCTACGAACATACTTGTCGGCATGGTCAATGCCAGGATGCATAGTGGATATCGTGTGTGCAAGACTGGCAGCCTTGGAAAGGTTGGATATAATCTCCTGACCCTCCACATGAGCCATCAGGTGATTCAGAGATGGTGTTGCACTCAGTTGCCCCATGCGAATCAGGGCAGTGCCATAAGGAGGTTAGGTGACCAAGAAGAAATTTGGGTGTTAATGATCACGTCGACCTTGGGATGCGAGCCTGCGTGATGTGTTGAACTAACATTTGTGTCAAGTGGGACTGTATCATTTAAATCATGGATGAAAATCACATACATCTCGGGAATTGTCAAAGAATCCTTGAGGTATCCAACGAGCATCATTGATTGGTGGGTGTTGTCGCTGGGTGGCATCGGCCTAGGATGTAAATGTTCAAAGCAAAGACATTTTAGAAAATGTACAACATACATCTATTAATAATAAAGGCTTTTTGATGGTATTCTGTGGTGAAAGAATCAGTGTGAGGTTTTTTGGTGAGACATGATGCAACATACATCAAGATTATGAGTGAACTTGTCGTCAATGTGGTGGGACAACATGAAATGTGAATAAGAAGGGGATTCAGATGTTGAGGCAGCTGTGATGACTTGTTGTATTAGTGGCGAGCGTCGTGTCAATGAACAAAGAATAGTCTACATGGAAATTCAGATTCCGATGACATGGCAACTTAGATTTTAATTGATCAATAATGTAGCAATAGTTAATTATAATACTTATTACATCAGCATCTTTGCACAGAATAATAATACAAGTCATGATTCAGACTGGCATGAAGATCAACGCCAAACTTGGAGGTGTCAATGTGTTTCTGATTAATATTCAGATAGTATTAGTAGTCTAAGTAATAATAAGAGAAACTCACCAGTGCTCCGTTCATAATAGTCTGAATCATGGGTAAGACTGGCATGAAGATCAACGCCAAACTTGGAGGTGTCAATGTGCTTCTGATTAATATTAGTATTAGTAGTCCAAGTAATATTAAGAGGAACTAAGTATGAGGAAACAAGACATATGAATATAGCAAAATTGTAGCACTAGGAGTAGGAAAATCATGCACTATAATAATCAAAATTCTGATGCTGAGCTTCAAATATTATCATGATCTCTTAACCAAAGTTCTGTGTGATGCTATGTGGAAGAATTCAATGTCCTTGATATTTTTTGACAGCCCAGGCTGCTAGTGTACTGTTCAGGCCCTTTTGATAAGCATTGAGAACAGATAGTAAACCTGGTGGATCAATAGACATCAATATCTGATGAAAGGCTAAGATTCCCTATGAATAGCAATGCAAAATGAAGCAACTCACCTGCGCATTGCACCGTGTGGGCCAAGGGCACAGACTCACATGCTGCAATAACATTTCATTCAAGATCATCTTCTTTCAAGTACAGTTTGAATTGTTGATACACCCATTTCGCAAAACCCCAGCACATTTCTATAAAGTTGAGCTCACAATGGAATTTTGGCAGGAATATGACTTGAAGGCCATGATCCTCGCAAACTGTTTCAAGGTGCAACCTCACATTTATGAAGCCAGGCTGATTATAAAGAAAACAATGGCAGAAACAAAATATTTTGTCAGGTGGGCATCTAAACCCAGGACATTCTTGTAATGGGCACTCAATGCACAAAGGGAGCAGATGGGAAGTTTGAGGAGAGAGAGAGGCCAGGAACTGATGTTGATTTGATGAAGAAATAGGTACAAAGCTCTGAGCCACATATAAGTATCTAGAATGTGATAATGTAAGATGAAACATAGGAATGAGACCGGTATAGTAAATGCATCAGTGAGATACTAAGTCCATAAATATCCGAACGAGCTGTTCTGCACGGAACAGAGTACATCGGCACCATGCTGATACTGTAAAGAGACTGTGAGCTAAGTAGAATGGCTTTGGACTACATAGAGTGACCATGACTGTGACAATTCTGACCTGAGGTTTGCTTCTTCATGAAATCTATGCTCTCAAAGGATCTGCACCATGCCTTTAAACCAATTTCATGACAGTGCTTATGAGCCTTGGTTGTGTTGCCCAATGCAGGATCGGTAGGTTCAGCACTGCTTGGCAAGAACTTGTTTTGATCAGACTTTCACCTCTTGCAGCACATTTAACAGAAACAATCTAATTTCTAATTTCCAATTCATGCCTTCAGTTCTTGCACATTTCTCAATGCTTAATCATGCAAGCTAATATTCTACATTTATCAGCATTCTCAGATTTATTTAATGTGTTGCCATTGAATAGATATTGCATTATTCATGTTTTGTCACAGAAAGTCACAGAAAGTCATGTGACATTTGATGTTTCATTTGAGGCACATTGTCCACTTCGGGTACTGCTGGCTGAGCTCATATGTGGACAAAATAGGTAATTCATGTTGTCTACTTCGGGTACTGCCGGCTGAGCTCATATCTGGACAAAATAGGTATTCACATTGTCCACTTCAGGTACTGCCAGCTGAGTTTGATTCTACAAAACCATTCACTATATAGACCCCAGCTGTTCGACTTTTCTCCTTTTCCTCTTCCCTCATCTGCTTCAGTAGTCCTTACAACATAGTCAATATAACAGTAGTCAATAGATGTTACAATAGTCATGTACGATTACCTAATTGAGTCACAATGATACATTGCAGTGCTATGTCAGAAATTCCTTATTTGGATTTCAACAGTTTGCAACCGGTTTCAACTTCCAAATGCAACGCGCATCTTTAAATAGGTTGCCATAATAGAGTCGTGATTGCAATGTGATTGCAATGTAATTGCACCAGAATTGCACCATAGTTGTAACACAATTGTAACATAATTTAAATTAATTCAAAATTGCATTTAAATGACTATTGCGAGCGCAGCTGCAATACATGGCAATCATTGTGAAGTTCATTGCGACCCATAACAATCATCATCAGAGTATTGCAATTTTGTTATTGCATTGCGAGCCAATGTTTCAAATTGTAGTACATTATCAATGACTAATATAAAATAGCTATAGGTTTCTTATAATGGCGTCCAAGTGTGCAACGGTGGTAGCAATATATTCTTGGCTATGCCGAGAGTTTGAATCAGACAGATGAAGTGAGTGAAAACGGACGTACATAATATCTGATCAGTGCAGAGTGCAGGTGGGTAATGAGGGCGGCGCCAACTGTGTTATTGGAAGGGCACGAATGGCCGTGGATGAGAGACAGTGCCGTTGTTGGACCGCTGCTGGGGTAAAGTGGACAGTGTGTTGATGAAGGGACCTGGCAGATGGGGGCATGGGTGCAGAAATGGTCGAGGCTTTATGATGATATGTTGGGAGGA
The DNA here is from genome assembly GCA_016758765.1 of Suillus cothurnatus. NCBI lineage: Eukaryota > Fungi > Basidiomycota > Agaricomycetes > Boletales > Suillaceae > Suillus > Suillus cothurnatus. The sequence continues at coordinate 119,708 of JABBWL010000144.1, read as the reverse complement.
CGAGAGGTGTATGTTGGGATCAATAGAGGCAGATGTTGGGATACTTGCATCGGCATCTTTGGGCGAGGGAAGGAGCATGTCAGAAGTATTTGTTGTGGAGCGGAATATGACTCACAGTATAAAGGCGCTGGAATCAAGATGGAACATGTTGCACGAGCGTAAGCATGACACAGCGTGAACGTGAGTTCCTGCAGGCTGAAACGAGGTCAGAAGGGTATATAACAAGATGATGAAAACTATGGGCTTACTCGTCCATGTTGTTCTTGTATATGTCATCTCTCAGCGTGATTCAGATATAATGACTTGGTCTGCTAGCTGTACAAACAATCAGTGATCGATAAAATGAGCGATGGTGATGAACGAACTTCCAAGGAGACCTCCATGTGATTGCAAGTAAAAGTTGCGAACTGTGGGATTGCCCACTCCCTGGTCGGTGATGAATCCTGTGGGGCAGTTCCCAGACTTGTCTGAATCTGCTTCATTCCTAGATATCCGTTCAATGATCGAGTGGATATGAAGAGTAGTAGCTGAACAACACACCTGTTCTTTGGGAAGAATCGGACATGGTGCCTTGTCAATGAGCAAACGCAGTCAATGAGCGACGCTAGGATGTCGACGTGTTGGCTTGGAGTCTGAAGAATCTGAATGTATAGTTGATACTCCATTGACAATCTGAAGGGGGACTGACATGAACACATTGACAAGCGAATTTGATTGTCAGTTCAGAGATTCGCGTGACAGTTGCAAGGCATTCAAATTGCAAGGAAAGGACAGTTGAAATGAGACTTGTTTGGCCTTGTATTGTCTTGATGTTGCATTGCGCCCTAAATTTCACATGGCCTGAGCATATGGGCGCCCAGCGCTGCAGCATTAAAAGATCAATGGAGCTGAAACAGTAAACTAAATACGGAAAACAAAGCAAACCGATGAGTCAGTTACAGTAGGTATGGAATCCAAAAGTGTGAAGAAGAGTCAGACTATTTGTGAGATCGAGTAGCACAATTCACAGTACCAGAAGCTGGGGTAATATTAGCTGCTGCCTTCCTCCCCCTGGGTTTTGCCTGCTTCCGTCTGCTGCTGGGCTCAGGCTCTGAATCTTGAGGTACCTCGGCTGCCATTGCCGCCAAACTAATACTCTCTTGCACAACATCAGGTGCCTCCTTGGAATCTCCAGTACCTGGACCGACACTGACGTCTATGTTGTTGACAATGGGGACAGGTGGAACTTCTGTAGTGCGCGGGTGTGTGGATAGGCCAGGCTGTGAGATTGATTCCAGAGCGCACTCTGAATCTGCAGCATTTGCTGCTGATTTTGATGCATCTGATTCGTCATCTGAACTCTCCATGTCGAGCGCCACTAGCGCACGATCAATCGCATCTGTATGATCCTCGTGGCCAGCAGAATCCAAGGTCGAAGGCCGTGCAGCTTTGAAGATGAAGTGATTGATGTTAGTTACGATCTGTATGATGCGCTTTGTATTCCATTTTGTCACTAGCACCTTCTTGTAGTTGAAGAATAGTTCCTTATAGCTAATAGTCGACCTCTTGCCAATGCCCGTGCTCGAAAATTCCGTGTCAGGTGACAGTAAAAATATTGCCTGCAACAGCAGTGAGCGTAGCTGTGATAAAGACCATATTCTGGCTTACAATAACTGCGGCCCATGCAATGGAACTTGCCGAACGCTCCACTTCATTGAGTTCGTATGTGCACCGCCGCCGCTAGAAGCTTGATGAAGTGATGTGATACCCCGCAACGAAGCTTTCAGAACCTGAGTTTGTTTCCTGGTGAGACCAATAACAAAGACAGAGAAAGAGCTAGACTTACTCGTGCTAGCAGTTCCCAGTTCCCAAAGACGGTCTTGAGTGATTTGTCCTCCTTCAGATTTGGGAATAACACCGGAGGGAATGTCTTGTATGTCAGGTTTGACGAAGACGTAACCCCGAGAAGTTGTTGTATCTCGGGAACATTAGCTCTGTCGTAGCTAGTGTTGGTGAAGTATTTTGAAGGGAGGTCGAAGATGTCGCCAGCAACGCCGCGCAGTTTTTTTATCTCATTGGCACGAGCATCTGGGATGCATTTCATCACCTAGTACAATAATTGTATCAGTATGTTGCACAGAAACTCCAAGAATGAGTGTTCACTTACGAGGTCGCTAAAGTATGAACTTTCCATCACTTTGTGCAATGACTTGGGAAAGTGATGATACAGCTCATCCATGAATGATGATTCTTGAGTAGATGCTGTCCTGTATCGCTCAGTGCTATCAAACGGAGTTGGAGAATCCGGAAGGCGCTTGTTAAGGAGGTCGCTGCTAGGAAACATTTCAATCATCATTCCGTATTTGCGAGCGTATATAGAAATGATGTCCTCGTGAACACTAAGTTCATCATGAGCATCTGCGCGCCGTTTTCGCTTGGGCTTCTCAGCATGCAGAGTTTTGTTTTCCTCTTTGATCGCTCTATTCTCTTCTTGAAGCTTCTGCATATGAACTTGCAATGCTTTGAGGGTCTGTAATGGACATTATAAAAAGTCAGGAAATCATCAGAATTGCGTGCAAGCCTTACCTCGAGAAGCTCTCCTTTAGATGCGCTGGGGCCTGGAATAGAAATGTGACCAGCATCAGCATCCCGGTCAATGTCCCATTCGCTATCAGAAGAATCTGCTGCAGGTTGTGACATGTCTGTTGCTGAATAGACGCTGATTCAGTTGGAAGGGTCAAAGGCGACAACAGAAAATCACTCACGTAGCATACTCTATAAAGTGCCTGCACCGCCAAATATTAGAACAACGTAAAATCGCTAGCTGCAGCCTTATTACATGTGGAGTTTTAACCAAAATCAGTGAAAATTCTAGTGCAACGCTCTTAAAATGTGCTTTGAGTGATAGAACATGATGCACAGGTGCTGTGTGCGATCAAGCTCCACCATCATATATCAATATGACAGCACCTGGGAGAGAATTGGTGCAGAGAGGTGGTGCGGTTGAGCCTTGAGGTTGACAGCACGAGGTGGCACAATCTTCTGGAAGTCCTGCATATTGGTCATCGGCAGCTGCCTTCACAGATAGATGTGTCAACAAATCTAATACAATGAGACGTGGCATTAAAACCGACCGAAGGGGAGTCCTTGTTTGGTATATTTTGAAACGACCTCACATCTTCCGTAACTGAATACTTCTAAAAAGCCATGCAAAAATGTACATGCCCATCAAGTATGCACACAATAAACACATCACTTTCATGTTACCCACGAACATAGTCTGGATATTGAGATTGATCAAACTGGTGGCCACATTTGACTGAGTATAGATGTCAGGACGCCAAATGCAGGTTATATTAGGAAGATGAACCAGTAAGAACAAAATGAATGCATTCTTATTAATAGCCTCCAACAGCGCAGGTGCACTGCTTTTCGGCCCCTTTGCCTCGATGAGGAGCCATTTGCCCGAAGGATCAGTCGGATCTCATATCTTTGATGTTCTAGCGGGAAAGAACACCATATCGAGGAAAATGTAACCAAGGATGAAAGAGGTATTGTAAGCTGTGACCCAGAGGACGTATGAGATGTTTGCCTAGGAATAATATCAGCATATGAGACTTTCACATGAAATCATGTACGTAAAGCAAAACAAGCAGGACGAACCATTCTTCTCGAAACTTCTAACCCAAGCCTCACGAAAGCCAGAAGCATCCACCAAACCACTGAATACGACAGCAACTCGATGACAATCTTTGCATTCTGTCTGGGTGCTGAAGGATCAAATTTGCTAGGTCGGTGAGAGGATGGCCCATCGAGTAACTGCTGCTGCTGCGTCCTGAAAAACAAGGGGGAGGGAGGAAGTATGACGGTTCCTAAGGACAGGCCGAGTATGTGGATCGAAACGTAACCTGGCGGAGAGCGATTAGAAGACGCACATCTTACAAGAGTAACGAGTTATAAGGTGGTCAGAGCTGGTAAGGGTCTGAGGGTCTGATTCAGAGATAAGCGTGTTGGAGGAGCCTCTGCTCGACTTTTTCCATCTGGCGAAGCTAGTTCATCCCGACTTTCAGCCGGTAAAGGTGTGCCTCTTCCAAGAGGGGGAAGAAGGAGTAAAACAAGCATCAGTACGAGTAGTAGGAGAGACAGTGCGCCAGGAGCTTCCGTGAATAAAGTCATAGACAATAACAGAGGCATGGCAAGTATTACAAACTCTGCCAAGAAATAGGCGGATCCAAATGCTTGAACACACAAACGCAGTGCTGAATGAAGGGCTATTGAGGACTGAAGATGGTCAACTTGCTGAAGTGAAAAGACACGTAGGCACACACACCAATGCAACGCCACTTATCATATTTACATGAAATACTGTCGAGCCAGTCATTCTAGAGACAAAAGCCTCCTTTGAGGCCTTGTACTACATTTGCCCTCTCAATCTCTAAACCACCACAGCCTTGATTGTTTACCCTCTCAATCACATCTAGAAACATAGCAGTTCTGATTACATTAGTAGAGTGTCTCATCAAAGGGATAACAGACTCACCAGGAAGTAGAATCTGTCAGATACGCACTGGATGTCCTGCCTGCAGATGCATGTCCCTTACACGAAGGAACATGTCTGTGTCAATGGTGTCGACGACAAGGTAATCAAGGGAGTTGTCATCCTGTACTAGCAGCGCTCCGCGAATGATCGATCTAACTGAGAAGAACTCCGTCCTCACGCGTGGTTTTGCTCGGACTCTGAAGATATTAAGCTGCTTATCCTTTCGAAGCCGCAGGCCTGTTGGAGCATCGAAGGGGTGGATGAGAGCAATGGGAAACAAGTCATTCCCAACTGCGCATTCAAAAACAAAGACTAGGCGTCCAATGATGATGCTTTGCTGTGTCTGGATGAAGACACAGTCAAAACGTGGAGCGCCGAAGAACTGTGGATTGCACCGCAGATAGTCAGTATATTGTCGCCAGTCTACTAGCGACTTGTAGTTGACTCGTAAGAATCGACACTCAGTAACCTGTTTCAAATTAGTATAGTGATCAGAGGACAGATTGAATGAACTTACGGTATTATCTGATTGGAAGTGAATTCTTTTTCCACCTGGCAGTGGAATGTTGCAGATGGGTAGGAAATTGCTTAAGAAGTCATTAAGCTTGATGCGGAAGTTGGTGAATCCAGCATCGGCCTGGTGTGCATTCTCAATGAAATCGAAGGTTTGCGCTGGTTGTCTTGACCCAATTCTCACATGCAGTGATGGATCAAAAGAATTGGCATCTGGACTGCCCGTGATGACAGTGTCGTCGTTGTGACCTAATAATTCGTCGTCAATATCGTCCAATTTCACCTGTGAATGCTCGTCGAAGTCCGATATACGACGGCTGATATCATCAGCTACAAGTAACCAGTGATCAATGCATAGAATCTGTAAATATAGCACAAGATGATGAGTAGGGAATGATTTAGATGGAAACCATTGACACATTACATGCTCTGCAACATTTTTAAAGTTTGTTCGGTTCAAGTACCAATCCTTCAAGGGTCCATGCATCTGCTCATTCAGTTTGGTGTTGTAATTGCGCGAAGCACCTTTGGCCTCGATGTCGTTGAATATGTGGGTGATCATGTGTAATTTCGGAAAGTTCCAATTCTTCTCATTGTCGTCAGCAGTTTGTGTTATATATTGCTGATGACGTGTCAGGATATGGCTATCAATGAACGAATACAAGGTACATACCTGAATGAGTGCTGTGAAGGCTTGGACAGTATGTCTTCCCTCTGTGATTGTATTGGCGGTGTGGACTTCCAACGCAGCATATATGTCCATTTCAATATAAAGGCGTGTGCATCGTAAGAGAAGATAACCCAGCGGAGAATCGTGCTCTGTGAAGATATTATGCGTGGCATATATTATCATCTGAGAAAAGTTGGTATGGTTAAATGACTGTATGAGCGCACAAACCTTGGAAATGTCCTCATGGACAGAACTGTCTGTAAATGTTACGCCAACAATGCGGTTTGGGTGTTTGAGATTCTGCCAGTAAGGGAATTTTTCAAAGCTACACGGTATCAAGCATCAGATGAGGATATTCATAAATTTGATCAATAAAATAGAACAAACTTCTCGTCTACTTGTGATACCTTGTCCCTCCCGAGGATTGCAAGGAGTTTCTGCAGCTCGACCCATAGATGACGCGACCAGAGTCCAGCGTGGTTGAAGTGGCAGCGATCGTGCAACAGCGCTCGATGAACACAGGTGAATTTCACAGCCCATAAGGCATTCTAAAATAATTAATCTTATGAATACATACATGCAAAAACATTCCCTCACCTCAATGAGACGAAGCGCCTGTTCTTTCAGAAGTTCCTCTCTCTTCAAAGGTTTCTTTGACACGTGCAGCATTTACAAGCGCCTGCGACTCCTTCGATGTTCGTTGGCGATATGATCTTGAAGTGTCCCAGAGGTCGTCTCGAGAAACCAAACAAACGGGGCATGGCCAAAGGCTCATGAGTCCCCGAGTAAGTGCCATGACACATCTTGCTTGATAGCAAATATTTAGCGGAATAAAAACAGACCACAATTAAACGCTCACTGTTCTTCAAAATCGGCTGAGAGAATGAGAATACACAGAAAGAACCAGCGCTCAATACCATCTAGACACGTGAACCACTGCCCTGTTTTCGATTTCGAGGCTAATGAAGATAGAATCCTAGAAAACGACTTGTGCCAGACAGTATTTTTGAAGTTTACCCAACTGGGCTTCCCAGAGTGCAATTTTTCGTCATTCACCTATGCAAACTGCATGATGAGCACTAATAGTGAGTGAAAAATAAAATCGCACAATGGGCAACCATCCCACCACATAACCACCGCCGGTGCCTTGCCCATTTCGAATTTTGGTCGGTAGGTTTGCTAAACGAGCGTAGACCGGATAACCTTTTGCAGTGCCGAATGAAGATAGTTTTGTCTTATCTGCATACAGTATAAAGGCCAGTGGCTTGGCCCCTGGTGGGAGTTGCGACTACAGAAGTATTACAATAAAAAAAACAAGAACATGATGAAACTGCCAAATATCACATACTTGTACATCCCAGATATCTCGTGCAGTAAACGGCTCGTCAACAAATGAAACAAAAGTGTTCCCATCAAACTTTGAGAATCGGTGTGCATCAAACACAAAGTGAGGAAAGAGGCGGGGATTCCGAAGCATATCAGCAGCCAACTCCCAAAGGACTCGGTAATGTATCTCGTAGTCCCGTGATTTCCCATCCCCATCAAAGGGAACTGTAATTACCTCCTTTGTAAACTATGCTTCGAATAATGTCAGACACTGATCTCGTAAACTTCGATATAGACATAACCACCTTTGTAATGCGGTGTGAGGCCGCCTCCCACATGCTATGGATATCCTTGTGATTTTTGAACGTTACTTTCTCCTTGCCTAGGGCACAGCGGTGACATAGCTTGATGAGTCGATCAGATTGTTCGTTGTTAAGCCCGACCTCAAGTGTGAGTTCAGCAATATCGAACTCAAGCCGAGATTTGAATGGATGCCAAGGTGGATGTCCATCAGGTGGAGGGACCGAGGTTGCAGGATGACGCTCGAAAGCATCAAACGCACATACTTTGGCCTCAATGCCACTGTTTGGGTGGTACTTGACTTTGATGTCATCACGCTTGAAAGTGGGGAATGCGTCCACAGGTTTGGGTTCATTAAGTACAGGAGGATCTGTAATCGATAGGGTATTACATAGTGTTAGCAAAATCAATGATTGCGCGTCAACTTACCAATCGCTGGATCAAAGTCCACGTCCAAATTATATTCGAATTCAGCATTATGCTGGTGATTTTGCATTTCAACTGAAAGATAGTGAGAATAGTAACAGCATAATGCAGATAAACATACTGGGTGCGGGGATACAAACTGCTGGTTGATGTTTGTCGAGTCTCATAATAGAGGGACCTGCCGCTATCAGACATAGTTTATTAGTGCAATTTAAACATCAGCCCCGACAATACTACATTGAGATGAATATGAATAGATGCACCTTTCTCATTATGAATGGCATCTACGATATCCTGGTCCCGCCGTCTTTTGTCCGCCTTCATTTCACAAGCTTTTCGGTGGGTGGTCCACCCCCGCGGCTTTATATTTTGGTCGCATAACTCACAATGCCTTGTGCGCTCTGGACCCATGTACACAGTTATATACAAGCAGAATTGAACTGGGGCAGTAGAATGAGGAATGCGAAGAGTGTATTGCAAGTGTTGACAACTAGGTGCAGCGTCCGCATGCATAAGTATGTTACGAGGGGCTTGCAATAGATTGAAACTCAGCCATAAGCTTACCTCATCATTTCAGGTGGCATTTCAACAGATTTCAACGGCATGTAAACAGCATGTCAACAGTACGTTATTGCAACCACTTTCGTAAATTTCTGACATAGACCTCTGCACCATGATGCAGCAGAAGGGTTGTGCTATGTCTGCCATCAACCCGGTCACATCTCATGAAATTGCCCGCAAAGGACAACTGTTAAGACAGGGGGGAATAAATCCTCCCTGCCCTCTATGCATCACTATGGGATAAATGTGGGTTCTGGGAGCTCTGATCAACCTCAGTCAATATCAGTGACACTGACCTCTAATGATCTGTCGGAATTAGCTTGTGCATCTATGGTCATAGACTATGAGAACCACTCACCAAAGGTGTTATCCAAGTCTGCAAAGGATGTAATGGGGGATCTGCTGGCCAAGCAGGCAATGGAGTTACTAAACTTTGGGTCTGGCTTATACCCAGGTGATGATCACCAAAAGGCTCCCAATCCTGAATGGTTTCTTGTATATCAGGTTTCAGACTTTGAGCACACTGTGATGGACCGTGAGGACAGATGAGACCCTGAGATGACTGTACTCACCTCACTACTGCTGAACCCACAGTTCTATATAGAGGGATGGTACTTTAAGCACATAGGGTGACTGCGGGGTTATTCATTGAAAGAATTGAGGGCATTGAGGCTGAGAACCCCAGGACCTGGCATGAGGAATCCCCTGGGAGATTGAGCATTGGAGATCCTGCAGGCAAATGGACCCTATGAGAAGGATTTAGTCTACTACTCTCATACAGAACAATTTGAGTGTGTACACTTACATGATGGATCCTATGAGGTCGGGGATAATGTGAAGGCCTTTCAGATTCCCATACCAATTGATTTGTTACTATGAGAAAGGTTCGAGGTGGCGCACTGGTTCAAATCCAGGTTAACTCAAGTGTATGGGAAGTTATGTGACAAACTTCAAAAGTATACACCCAAATATGACATACTAAGGTTGTTGGAAAGGGGACCACTGACACCAGCAGAGTATCAGTTGGATGACCTGGCTCAAAGGGTATATACCCCACCACCTAACCTCAAAGTGATATGCCAGGACACCCACCTATTCATAGTTGAGCTGAATGGGCAGCAGATTCCAACAGGGACTTACCCCACAATACATCAGACTGCTGCTGTCACCAAGGACTTTAAGCATGTGATACCTAAACCATTAGTAGTAGTAGTTCATGTCAATGGACATCTGGCGAGGGCACTAATCAACTCTGGATCTTTGTCCAATTTCATGTCAGTAACCTTAGCTGACCAACTAAACATACCTCATGTTGAGCTGGCTAAGCCCATTGTTGTGCAGTTAGTGGTCCAGGGATCCCATTCAAAGGTCAACCATGGGGCCACAGCCAGGTTGAAGTATCAGTTGATTAATTCAAAGCAGTATTTCAACATTATCAACCTACAGAATTATAATTTAGTGTCCTATTCCAGCATAAGGCCCTAATTAGGCTAAACCCACCTCGAGTTGTGATCAGGAGCATGGAACAACTGCCCATAAAGGGCACCCAGGTAACAACCCTGGAATCCTGAGTGTCCGAGGTATATGTGGAAGACCTGGATAAGGTATGGGCTCAGTTAACTGAGTTGGCTCGGCCCTTGTGCACTAAGGTGAGTGAAACAAACTTACTGCCTCTGTGAGAAATCAACTATACAATCCCCTTGAGTGATAAGAGGAAGATTTACCTCTGGAGGCTGTCCTGCTGTCTGGAACCATTAAGACCACAGTGGGCAGAAAAACGGCAGTCATACCTTGCATTAGGCCATTGGCAAGTCACCAGTGCTGGGAATATGGTGCCTATGTTGTTCATCTGTAAACCCAGATCAGATAAACTATGCACTGTAGTAGATTTGCATGAGCAGAACAAAAATACATGGAAATTAACTTCACCTCTGCCCGATATGGAGAGTATCTTATGCAGGGAAAGAGTTCAAATCTGTCTTGGACAGACAGGACACCTATGAGCAGATTAGAGTGGTGCCAGAGCATGTGCATTGCATGGTGATGACAACCCCTGATGGTAATATGGTCAGCCATGTACTGCAACAGGGTGATTATAATGCCCCAGCCACTTACCAAGCAGTGATGAACCACCTGTTTGGAGCTTACATTGGCATCTGGATGGACATGTACCTAGATGACATTATCATATACTTGGATACCCTGGATGATCATGTTGAGCATGTCAAAACAGTCTTGCGAATTTTGGACCAGGAGAAACTGTACCTAAGCCAGAAGAAGATTTAGTTCCTCTGTGACAATATTAAGATACTGGGTCAGATTGTAGGAAAGGACAGTATCCAGATGGACACAGAGAAGAAGTGACTGGAGATGCTGTACCTTTCAAGTGGGACTTTGCTCAACAGAGAGCCTTCAGTACTATCAAGAAGTATGTGGCGTCCTGTGCGCCACACTGCTGGGTACTGTTAGTTTATGGACCAAACGCCCCACCAATATACATGATGACCAATGCATGTTTAGGGGGCATAGGTGGTGTGGTCACCCAAGGGACCAACTGGCAGACCATGAAGATCACAGCCTTCTACTCAGCCAAACTGAATCCAGCACAGCATAATTATCCTGTATATGAGCAAGAAATGTTAGCTGGGGTTGAGACCATGTTAAGACACAGGGACATCTTACAGGGGGCCAAATGCATGTGGCTGACAAACAAAAAACATTATTATTATACATCCAGTTTTAATTTTAGATATCTTTATCATGGTGTCTCACATATACAACATGAGATATGATTTTACAAGAGTCCAACCATTATAATTGGCTGGCTTTGAAACACATAATTATATGCTAAGCTTTTGAAATATATGATTATATAAGGGAGATATAATTTTGATGCTTGTATTCTAACCCTACAGCAATGTGACAACAGAACATTCTAACCATTATAATTAGCTGGCCACAAAACACATAATTATATGCTAAGGTTTTTTGAAATGTATGATATTATCACATGTATGACAGAAGATATGATTATACAAGGGAGCCATAATTTTGATGCATGCATTATGAGCTGACAGCAGTATGACAATAAAACCTTCCACTCATTATATTTAGCTGACCTCAAAATGCATCATTATATGTTCAGCTTTGATAGTATAATGCTAACACACATATACAAAAGAAGACATGGCCATGCAAGGGAGATATAATATTGATATGTATTTTAGATGGGACAACAGCATGACAGTCAAACCTTCCATACTTTGCAACTAGTTGATCAATATTATCAGAGTACCATACAAGTGAGACACGAGTTTTTTTTTCATTTTATTAATGGCAGTGCATGGTAGCACAACTGTAAGTGTAAGTATCATAGTATGAACAGGAATGAGTAAACTGGTCTTGCCAAACTCCCTCCTGCACAGTTGCTAATGATAGCTCAGAGGTAGAGTGAACAAGTGTGTATATTTGCTGATAGTTAAGAGGTATCCAAAGCCAAAAAGCTTTACTGCTATTTCATCTGAACAGCATTGGGTGTAACAAGTTGCTCTGGATAAATACTAGATGGAGCTATGAACAAATTTAGAGTGTTGTACATGATCCTTCAAACAATGTAGCTCACTTGGGTGACATCTACCATTTAACTCTTCACATAAGTTTACTATAGCATTACTGAACAATGAGACTTCTACTTGTGCCTGATCCATTCACTCCTCCATCACAAAATGCCCTCCTCGCTTAAGGTATTCCAAGCAACTTTCTTCTTCTTGCTGAAGGCCAGTTTGCAATGCATTCTCTTTGAGGTTTGCTTCAATAAGAGCCTTAATATCAAGAGGATCGACTAATCCAAACAGCACAGAAGCTGTGGTAAAGAGTGAGTCTGGGAGCTGAATATGAAGTCATGAGAAAATGCTATGAAAACAATATGTAAGTGTACTAACACTTGGAGCTAACATACAAGGTCGCTCTCATTGTATGTAATACCAAAACATTGAGGTTCAAAGCTGCATCAGATGAAGAAATAACAACATTTGACACATTGAAAATGCTGGGTGGGGAAAAAATATGGGGATATTCACACAATGATTTAATGCTGACACAAACCTATAGAGTTGGGTTAGAAGCAATGGCAGAGCTATGGTGCATGGCTGGTGATCAAACTATAAACATATTAGATTCAACAATGAATATAATGAATGATTTAATTCACACACATTTCAGATACAGCTAAGTTCAGGTCCCCAATCAAACAACCATATTGTCAGTTTAGAAATGCCATTGTGTGCCATTGATGAAATTCAAAATGCCCTGAAGGGAAGTAAATTTTCAAAGCCCCTAAGAAGCATAGATGAGCCTGAATATTGGTATTGGCATTGTTGCTTATCTGAGATGGATAGATCTTACAGTACCACATAAGATGGGTGGGATTCTAGCTGCAGTGATGAATGAGGAAAATCATTGAAGATTTTACAACAGAAAACAATGTGCATTTCAAAAACTCTCCTTGCAGACAACATGTGAATGTATAATTATTTAGGCAACCACTTTTACTCTTTTTGCCCTGTGCTTGAGTCAAAGCCAGCATGATTTGTTATCATTGAATCATCTGTATGATGCTTATTCTCATACATCCAAAGACTGAACCAAGAATTGCCCTGTTCCAGGCTGAGTTGGATAGGAGAAAACCATAATAATATGCACCAGAGCTAGGATCTCTGCTTCAAACATGATATTTTCATCTGTCATAGCAAGTACTATATGAGAAATTAGCATTCTGTCAGGTGCAGATTACAATGAACAAGAGTTTGGGGCCAGATGGACTCTATCAGTCCCTTTCACTTGGAAGCATATTTGGCCATGACAAGTAGAGAAAGACTGGAGGTCTCTTCACAGCACACAAGGACTTGTGTCATGCACCAAAGGGTGCCAAGAGCCCTTGCCCACTTGAGGCAATATATTGCAATGTTACTTTCTCCAGTTTCTTGGCACCAGCTGGTTTTGTGGTGGGATTGGACATATCAGTACTAGCACCACCTCCATATACCAGATATGTGGAAGAGCCCATATAGGAACTCTCCAGGATGGAAGAGCTGAGGATTGAGCCAGGTCTGACTAGACCAGACTCTGGTGAAGAGAGGCCAGCATGACTGTATACACAAGGTGTGATTGCCATAGAGTTGTAATGGAGACAAGTAAGTACAGGAATTCGCAAAGGGGATTCCACATGAGGCTCTGAGTTCAGTGGGATCAAAGCCATTTGTGTCAGATCAAATGTAGCATCCAACATTGGGGGGAAAAGTGGGAAATTGGGAAGAGGTAGTCCTGCAAAGAGGATAGAGTCATATCCTGTGGGATTGGGCTCAAAGATCTGGTATGAAGCAGCATGTTACATGATTTATTCACTCATTCTTATATTATAGATCATGGGTATTGTATGTAATAACATTACAAACAATGATACTCTGCTTGAATCTCTTGAGAACTGATGCACTGCCAAAGGAATCAATTTATCACACAAGAAAGCATGCATCCATTGCTTACCCTATATTGTACACCTATCAGCAATGCAACTTCTTGAGGGTACCAGTGCTATCAAGCCAGATTTGAGACATGGAGAGTCTGCATACCAGGACTCAGTTACTGCTCCCATAGACCATGAGTATGATGACAATGCTGCTCTTCTTGATGAAGCAGAAGAGGACAATGGGCAGTTCAATTCATGGCAGGGGGCTTTGTCAGCTGTTGACAAGGTAAATAATGAGACATTCAAAATTAATGAACACATCACTAACAAATAAATCCTTTCCAGCTACATGTTAAGGTCATACTCAAGGGATATCAGATCCGAAGGGCTTCGGCCTCAGCTCGTACGCTGTGCCCCTTTCCCGAGTATAGCCCTTTATTTCAGAATACTATACTTATCGTATCCGAAGATCCGGATGGCTATTGTAGCATATCCGAAGGTCCGGACGACTATTGTATGATATCCGGATGTAGAGACAAGTATCGTATTCCTATCCGAAGATAAGGGTTAGTATCGTATTCCTATCCAAAAATAAGGAATAGTATCATATACTATCTGGATGGCATCCGGATATCGGATGGAAGTATATAGGCTAGTCTAGACAAGTCTAAGACTAGAAACTAACAGAGTATGGACTATCCGAAGATAGAGGCGGATGCGTTCAGACTATTGGATACAATCCTTAAGTCTCGGAGGGTGACAAGAGTTGATAAGACTCGAGTCCGGATAACAGAATGAGGACAATCTAAGATGATATTTGAACTGGGGTGCTATAGGACATATACAAGAGTGTATATACGATAGAACTATGTGAGAGGCTATGCACAAGGTATCGCAATGTATAAGCAATGCTTATTAGAAGTCAAACATAAGCCAGAAGTTAATCACAAGTGAACGGATCAGTAAACATAGCTGGAAGTAAGCATAACCGATATACCGGAAGGGAAGAAATATTAAATGGAGGAAATAAGCAGTGTTTAACATTATATGAACAGGATATGAATGAAGAAGCTTATCATGATGGATCTGGTACGGATCTGTGGATCGGATCTGATCGGATCTGGCATCTGGAACTTCGGATGAGAAGCGCGAATGTATGGGATATGACAGTATCCCCCCTTTAGGGCCGATCCCTAGAAGGCTAAGAATTGCAGATCTGGTTCGTGAGAATCGATGGAGAAGAATGATGGTAGTAGTGCTGAGTTCAGATTTCCACAGATATACCAATGTCAAAGTGTCGCAGATGATTCCTACCCCCCACTTATTAACACACACTAGCTTAACTTGAAATATGTCTGGCAACAACTCTGGAGCTCAGCAATCTGCTAAGGCTAGGCTTGAAGAGCTTAGACAACAGATCTTGGACACGGAAGAAGCGGCCCGGATGGAGGAAGAGGCTTTGAAGGCTCAGGAGGCAGAGCGGAAGCGTCTAGCGGATCTGGAGAAGGTGAGGCAAGCGGAGCTCCGGATCCAGCAAGCGGAAGAGAGAAGACGTCAGGAAATAGTTAAGGAAATGGTGTGTTTCGGATCCGTTTGCTAGTCTTTTCACTAACATTTCGGATAGACTCAGAAGATGTCTTCTAAGGAGGACAGATCCTGCGTGCATTGCTCTGGAAGGGCACAGATCTGTCAATGGACGGATGCAGCTGCTAATCCTTTGGTGAGTCATCCAGATAGCTTCGGATCCGCGTTTTTGACATCCAGATAGGTCAAGTCTTGTGATGCTTGCCGGAAGGACAAGGCCACTTGTCCTGGACGGCCCGGAACTATCAAGGCTTCCAAGGGTAAGAAAAGGCAGCATGCTGCTAGATCTCCTTCCCCCAGGGGCAAGGGTAAGAAACGTCAGCAGAGTCCCACTCCAGAGGCTCTGTATTACATGGAGTATGATGACCAGGCTTGGGTTGCTGCTGCTAACAACATAGTAGCGGAGCTGGCTAGGACCAACGCCCTCCTGGAGAAGAGTATTGAAGCGGCCGAGGGAAGTAGGGCTGCCACGGAGCAGATGTGTTCCGGATTGGAGTTGTTCCTCCAGCAACAGAGGGAATTCCAAGCCCTCTTGTTCAAGGAGCTTAGGCTTGACCCCCAGATCGCTTCAGATAAGGCTCGGATGGGTCCGGATGAGGAAGAGGAAGGTGATGAGGAGATGGAAAAGGTGTCCGGAAGTGAGGAGGGCGGATCCGGAGCGGATGAGGAGTCTATGGAAATGTAGATATTTTCGGATCCATTTTCTTAACTCCCACTACTTGTACTTGTAGTCTCCGTTATGTACAATCTGTATACTTCAGTTTTGAATAGGACCAGGCTTGTCTGGATATGCTGAGTGATAATCCGATACTAGTTTGGATGCGTTTCCGAGTTCTGTAGCTAGTAACCATGAAGTCTCTTCGTCTGTTCCTTCATATCCGGACCATCGGACGAGGTATAAGAGTTGACATTGTCTTCTTTGTCGGTCTAGCTTAGAGTCTAGGATTTTGGATATCTCATACTCTGGTTCTCCGTTAACTTCTACCGGAGGCAGAGGGGGTTGGATACGATTAGGAATGGTGTTCGGTGTTGCAGGTTCTAATTGGGACACATGGAAAACAGGATGGACGGAACGCATAGAATACGGAAGTTGGACGGTAATGGAATGTGACCCCAGACGAGCTATAATCTCAAATGGACCTAAGTTCTTTTCCGATAGTTTCTTGGACAGACGAGTTGAACGGAAGTATTTAGCTTTCACGAATACTTGTTCTCCAACTTTGAAGTCCGGAGTGGGTATCCGATGCACGTCCGCAGGTCCTTGATATCTCTTCTGCGCAAGAGACATTTCTTCTCAGAGGAATAGGTGTAGTTCATTAAGGTCTATAGCATAGTCACGGGCGAGGGCAGATGAGAGGTCACGTTCTGGATGGATGGATATGATCGGATGGTAACCCTTATTGGTGAAGAATGGTGAAACTCCAGTGGTAGCACTCGGAGCGTTGTTATATGCGAATTCTGCCAATGGAAGGAGTTCCGACCAGTTATCCTGCTGATAATTGCAGTAGATGCGGAGGTATTGTTCTAGGGTTTGGTTGGCTCGTTCCGTTTGTCCATCTCCTTCCGGATGGTATCCGGATGTGAAGTGGAGGATCATATCGAGTGCCTTTCCTAGAGAACGGAAGAAATGGGATACGAACTCCGTACCTCGGTCCGAAGTGACATGAGAAGGGATTCTGTGCTTAGAGAATACATGAAGCAGGAATAGTCTAGCGAGATCCGGAGAGGTAATGGTATCGTGAGTTGATAACGAGGATGGCTGTATAGCCAGATGAGTCTGGAAGTTGTTTGATGAAATCCATGGATATGGAATTCCAAGGTCTTTCCAGTATGGGGAGTTGTTTCAGTAATCCGAATGGCTTATGTCTCGGAACCTTGGCTCGGGCGCAGGTAGTACAGGATTTGACGTAGTCCTTAACATAGGTGCATATACCAGGCCAGGTATATTCGCGTCAGATAAGCTCTAGGGTACAGTTCTGACCGAAGTGTCCTGATAACAGATGGTCATGGGTATTTCGGAGGACGCGAAGCCTAAGGTCATTGGATTCTGGAACGTATATGAAATTATCACAACGGAGGAAACCACTATCGTCCACGGTCCATCTATCATCCAGAGGATCGGACATGCGCGCGGATCTGATAGGGTCATTAGGGAGTGCAGATAGGATATCCTTATGAAGCTGTTCAACATCCATAAGCACAGCTGCGCGGAGCACTGGAAAAGCTAAGGTTGATGCTCGTAGGGACGAAGCTAACTGTTCGGATGTGAATACGGGACGGAAATTATGAGGGTTAACTTGAGCGTAGTCCTTATCCCCCTCTTTGGGATAGACGTCCCAGCGTCTAGTAAGGGAATCCAGTTTAGCTCCAAGTTTTCCGGGACGGAAACGGATGATCATATTGAATTGGTGGAGGAATTCCGACCAACGAGCCTGACGGCGAGAGAGGAGTTTGATAGTTGCGAAATACTCAAGGTTCTTATGGTCCGTGACAACGTCAACAGGCTCGGACGAGCCTTCCAGATAGTGTTGCCAGGTCCGAAAAGCCTCGTGAATAGCTAAGAGTTCCTTATCATGGGTATCGTAATTGAGTTCCGGAGGGGTAAGGGTTCTGGAATAGAATGCTACTGGACGGATTTCAGAATCTGGACATACTATGGACAGTATGCCAAGCAATAGCGTAGTCCGAAGCGTCCGTTTCCACAATCAAAGGAACGTTCGGCATCCAATGCGTTAGTATTGGAGCTGTAGTGAAAGCTTTCTTGAGCATTTCAAAGGATTTCCGGCACTCATCAGAAAAATTCCAAGGTGCATCCTTGCGGGTAAGCTGTGTAAGCGGAACTACAATATCCGAGTAGTTATAGATAAATCGACGATAGAAATTTGCGAATCCAAGGAAGGATTGGATATCCTTAACCTTCCGAGGTTCTGGCCAGTCTACGATAGCTTGTACTTTCTCGTTAGACATAGTAAGGCCGTCTGGAGATAAGAGATAACCCAGGTACTCTACGGATGTGGAATGGAATTCACATTTTTCGGGTTTGGCATAGAGCCAATGCTTGTGGAGGCGTCGAAGTACTTCTTGGACGTGATTCTTATGGGATGCAAGGTCTTGGGAATATATAAGGATGTCATCCAGATAGACGATAACACATATGTCTAGGATATCAGCGAAGATGCTATTGACAAACCGCTGGAATGCGGCCGGTGCATTGGTGAGACCTTCAGGCATAACCAACCATTCATAGGAACCATAGCGTGTTTGGAAGGCAGTCTTCCACTCATCTCCGGACGCGATCCGGATGAGATGATAAGCGGAACAGAGGTCAATCTTCGTATAGATTTTGGCGCAGCTAGGGGATTCTAATAGGTCGGATATGAGAGGTAACGGATATCGGTCTTTCTTGGTTATCTGGTTGAGGCCACGGAAGTCCACACAAAGGCGTAAGGAACCATCCTTTTTCTTGACAAAGAGAACGGGTGCTCCGTGAGGAGAGGAAGAGGAACAGAGGAGTCTGGTAGCAATATTTTCATCAAGAAACTTTCTAAGAGCTTCAAGCTCTACCGGGGATAACGGATAAATAGTTCCAAGGGGTGGGGCGGATCCTTCCTCCAAATCGATCTTGAGATCGTACGGATGATGAGGAGGAAGTTGACTAGCCTTTCCCTTATCGAAGACGTCCGCAAACTCATGATAATCCGAAGGCACTCCGGATAGGTCCGGACCTTCGGACAAGAGCTTAGCAGAACGGAGATCTACTCTGGACGGATGAAGGTAAATGCTGAACTGGGTGGATCCTTCTAATTTACAGGCCCTGCAAAAGGCTACTGCATTGATTAGCAATATATTAGGAACCGGATTATCAGCGGATGGTTCTGGCAAAGTCGGAGGGTGAGGTTCCACTGTAGGAATGGGATCTGGAAGTGGAGGTGACATCGGAGGGGTTGATGGCATTCTATGAGGTGTCGTCCGGAAGTCAATGCTGCCCGTAACCCAATCAATCAACAGATTGTGTAGGGAAAGCCAGCTATATCCAAGGACGATAAGACAAGATGAATCCAAAGGAGTAACGTAAAACGTTTCAGAGGTAACTTTGCCGGAAGAGAAACGAACGGAGAGATCTATAGCTTTGGAAATGGTAGCATTACAAGTACTGGCAAACAAGCGGAGCGGAATAGAAGGAATCAGATATGTACGGAGTTTTTTTTTTCGGACGAGACTAGTTTCTATAAAACAATGAGAGGAACCACAATCTACAAGAGCTGGAAATTCAGAAATACTAGGATAGTCCGGAAGTGAAACGTATGGACAAAGTGAAGTCGGATTCAAAAGCGCGACAGCGTTGAGTCTTAACTCCTTAGCACGGGTCGAGTCAACGCGACCCTCATCCCGTGCAGAGTCAGGAGGGTTGTGGACTATTTTTTGCTTCGGATGAAGCCTCCTGTTTAGTTTCAGGAGTGACCATGGCTGCATGTCCTTTAGCAGCATGAGAGGTCGACTTAGTGCAGTCCCGAGCAGTGTGCCCAGGTCTGCCACAGAATAGGCAGAGTTTCTTATCTAAATGTCTTTGCCGTTCCTCGGCCATAAGCTTTCCGTCCTTACCCAGCTTGGTATTAAGATCCAGAGCTTTAGGAGCGGACGAGGTAGACGTGGACACGGGTTTAGCGGATTTGTTCTGTCTGGATCTGTGATTTCCGGATCCGGACGGATGGGAACTAGCACGGTCAGATGTGGATGGTTTTGGAGGACTGGATGATGAGGACTTGGTTTCTCTAGAGATCTCACCCTTACGTTCCCAGTAACAGGCATCGATCATCTGGGCAAGGGTTTTGAACTCTGAGAGGGTAGTGGGTTTACCCATGCGACTGATTTTGTCCTTGATACGAGCTGGAAGTCCGTTATAAAATTGGTGATGTAAGGCTCCGTCACCCCATCCATGGACTTGTGAAGCAAGCCTTTGGAATTCTACAACATACTTATTGATGCGTTGTCCTTCGCGCATATTGAGTTGCTCGAGTTGCATCTCAGCATCTCCGGATGGGTCATGGGGCCCAAAATTAGTTTGAAGTTCTAGCATAAACTCGGAGTAGTTGTCCATCCAATCCGGACGAGAACTTAACCCGCCTGAAAGGAGGTCAGGTTCAAACCATTCGAGGGCCATGCCCTTAAGATAGGACTGGGCGAAGTTAACTTTGGCCCAGTCCGAACAGAAAGTTTTGGGTTTACTTTGGAAATTAAGCTCGCATTGAACAAAGAACGCGTGCAACTTCCTAGGCTCAGATCCGTCAAAGGTATCCAGCTCGCGAGCTTTGACTTTGGAGTCGTCCGAAGAGGAAGTGTGTTGGTTATTATGTGCAAGGTTAGTGATGGCTTCAGATAACTGCATGAAAATGCGGTCCTGAGCGTTAAGGCCATCGTCTTCATCGTGGTCTGGTTCATCATCCGGATCTCCACCTTCATCATTGGGTGGGTTTCCGCCTGGAGTATCATCATCTTCATCGTCCGGGGCTAATCCGGATGGAGTACGCATAGGGGTCTCTGGATGCCTATGGTTCATCAACTCGGATATGCTCTGAGCTGGTCTGGAAATGCTAGTGCGACATTGAGAGAAACTGGCGAAGATATTGACTATGGGTGTAGGGTCTCGTTACATGGACACAAGTCCAGCGTTACGGAGGGAGTTCTGTGCAGTTCTAGTAGGTGCCATGGAGAGTGTTGTAAGGATACTCGGAAAGGTGTGAGTTCGAATATACTGTTAAAATCATACTCAAGGGATATCGGATCCGAAGGGCTTCGGCCTCAGCTCGTACGCTGTGCCCCTTTCCCGAGTATAGCCCTTTATTTCAGAATACTATACTTATCGTATCCGAAGATCCGGATGGCTATTGTAGCATATCCGAAGGTCCGGACGACTATCGTATGATATCCGGATGTAGAGACAAGTATCGTATTCCTATCCGAAGATAAGAAATAGTATCATATACTATCAGGATGGCGTCCGGATATTGGACAGAAGTATATAGGCTAGTCTAGACAAGTCTGAGACTAGAAACTAACAGAGTATAGACTATCCGGAGATAGAGGCGGATGCGTTCAGACTATTGGATACAATCCTTAAGTCTCGGAGGGTGACAAGAGTTGATAAGACTCGAGTCCGGATAACAGAATGAGGACAATCTAAGATGATATTTGAACTGGGGTGCTATAGGACATATACAAGAGTTTATATACTGTAGGTAGCTAACGAAATAATCAGAGGCAGTGTCCGAGGCTATGTACATTAGCGCAGTCAAAGGATAATGGATCGGTGAGCATAACGGATAAGTAAACAACCGAGTACCAGTAATAGACAAGTAGCGAAGATATCAGGTAAGTATAGAACTGGTTATCTGGAAAGTAGAGAATCACCAAATAAAAGAATGGGCTACATTAACATTATATGGACAGGAAAGAAACTAGAAAGCTTATCATATTGGATAGGAAGTGGATCAGTATATCAGATCGGATTGAAGCGTGATAGTGAATGAGACTGGAAATGGTTATGGATGAAGTGTAGGAATCTAATCTAAGGATTAGTCCATAAATGTGACTATAGGATAGGTCCATATTCCAGGATATGACAGTATGGTTATCATAGGATAAGCTATCATATTGTAATGTATCCTGGTCCGTTATATTGAACCAGGGCACAGTCAAACATGTTGAAAAATGCCCATATCAGACCCCCCTGATGTGGGCATTTTCAGATTGGACCCCCCATGTTGTGGGCATTTTTGACATGTTGAGAAATGCCCATATTGGACCCCCCCTGGAATGGGCATTTCTGACATGTTGAAAAATGCCCAGATTGGACCCCCCCCTGTTTCGCACATTTTTGACATGTTGAGAAATGCCCATATTGGACCCCCCCTGTTGTGGGCATTTTTCAACATGTCAAAAATGCGCAGATCAGACCCCCCCCTATTGTGGGCATTTTTGACATGTTGAGAAATGCCCATATTGGACCCCCCCTGGATTGGGCATTTTTCAACATGCCAAAAATGCGCAGATTGGACCCCCCCTGTTGTGGGCATTTTTGACATGTTGAGAAATGCCCATATTGGACCCCCCCTGTTGTGGGCATTTTTGACATGTTGAGAAATGCCCATATTGGACCCCCCCTGGATTGGGCATTTTTCAACATGCCAAAAATGCGCAGATTGGACCCCCCCTGTTGTGGGCATTTTTGACATGTTGAGAAATGCCCAGATCGGACCCCCCCCTGTTGTGGGCATTTTTGACATGTTGAAAAATGCCCAGATCAGACCCCCCCCTGTTGTGGGCATTTTTCAACATGTCAAAAATGCCCATATCGGACCCCCCCCTGTTGTGGGCATTTTTCAACATGTCAAAAATGCCCATATCGGACCCCCCCCTGTTGTGGGCATTTTTGACATGTTGAGAAATGCCCATATTGGACCCCCCCTGTTGTGGGCATTTCTCAACATGTCAAAAATGCCCAGATCGGACCCCCCCCCTATTTTGCGCATTTTTGACATGTTGAGAAATGCCCACAACAGGGGGGGTCCAATATGGGCATTTCTCAACATGTCAAAAATGCCCACAACAGGGGGGGGTCCGATATGGGCATTTTTGACATGTTGAAAAATGCCCACAACAGGGGGGGGTCCGATATGGGCATTTTTGACATG
The DNA here is from genome assembly GCA_016758765.1 of Suillus cothurnatus. Classification (NCBI taxonomy): domain Eukaryota; kingdom Fungi; phylum Basidiomycota; class Agaricomycetes; order Boletales; family Suillaceae; genus Suillus; species Suillus cothurnatus. The sequence continues at coordinate 96,654 of JABBWL010000144.1, read as the reverse complement.
TTGAAAAATGCCCACAACAGGGGGGGGTCTGATCTGGGCATTTTTCAACATGTCAAAAATGCCCACAACAGGGGGGGGTCCGATCTGGGCATTTCTCAACATGTCAAAAATGCCCACAACAGGGGGGGTCCAATCTGCGCATTTTTGGCATGTTGAAAAATGCCCAATCCAGGGGGGGTCCAATATGGGCATTTCTCAACATGTCAAAAATGCCCACAACAGGGGGGGTCCAATCTGCGCATTTTTGACATGTTGAAAAATGCCCAATCCAGGGGGGGTCCAATATGGGCATTTCTCAACATGTCAAAAATGTGCGAAACAGGGGGGGTCCAATATGGGCATTTTTGACATGTTGAAAAATGCCCACAACAGGGGGGGTCCAATATGGGCATTTCTCAACATGTCAAAAATGTGCGAAACAGGGGGGGGTCCAATCTGGGCATTTTTCAACATGTCAGAAATGCCCATTCCAGGGGGGGTCCAATATGGGCATTTCTCAACATGTCAAAAATGCCCACAACAGGGGGGGGACTGATCTGGGCATTTTTGACATGTTGAAAAATGCCCAATCCAGGGGGGGTCCAATATGGGCATTTCTCAACATGTCAAAAATGCGCAGATCGGACCCCCCCCTGTTGTGGGCATTTTTGACATGTTGAAAAATGCCCAAATCGGACCCCCCCCAGTTGTGGGCATTTTTCAACATGTCAAAAATGCCCATTTTGTGGCCCTTTGGCTAGACATAACCTAGGTGTAACCAATACCCACTTACAAATTTACCCTTAGAATGAAGCGTAGGCGCTTGGAGCATATATTGAGAGGCGCCTTCCACGCACGCGATAGGTGCTAAGCGTGAAAAGGAGTGTTGTGTCGGCGAAATGGGAAAATATGAATTAGAATGCATTAAAGAAGGTGGATGGAATAACGAGTGCAAATGGGCGCCTCCCCGTGAGTATTGCAGATCATCAACAATTAAAAATCCTCCTCTTTGGAAACGTCTACCTGCGCGCTATTGGCGTGCTTGGATTCTTTGGGCGGAACGCACTTGACCCAAGGTAGGGTAGGGATGCGCAACTCCTTACGTGCGTTTGGATCAGTTAGCAGAATATCCTGTTTGCCATTGGGTAGATCAAACGTTCAGCATGAAGTTAGCTTGAAGAATGGGCGCCCTAAGAGAATGTCGAAGTTTGCGCGTGCGGTCGCTTGCACTTGGAAGTACATGGGCCCCGCGCCAAAGTCGAGCGGGACATTCTCAATCACGCCTAATGTCGAGTTGCACGTCATATTGACAGACTCCATATTGAGACTGTGATCCGATCTCAGAGGGACACCTAGCTCTTTCCATGCCTCCCTAGGCATGACAACTACTTCAGCGCCTTGGTCCAGGACGCATGTGAGTGCGCGCCCTCCTATGGTAGTCGCGCGTATACAGCACAAAGGCACGAAGTGATCCACGACAATCTTGCCATCATCGCTTCATAGGCGCACGCCTTCGTATTGCTTGAGCCATGCGTCCGTGGCAGGCTGTCCCAATAGTTCGTGCACTGAGACCGTGCCTACCGTAACGCGCTTCTTCATCGTGAGCTCGCGGCCTAACATCTGGTGAAACTGCCAATAATTCTCGTATGGGAATATTCAGGTTGGAATTGAGGAGGCGCTTGACAATGCACTTGTTGGCCTCTTTGTCTTCTAATGCGAATGCGTAGCGATAGGTAGTCGATTGCGCGGTAGGCGCAGATAGCGGAGGCATGGGTAGCAGTGACATAGAATTATTGGTGGACAATGGGGCTGATTGCGAGGGTGCAGGCGCAGCGCTTTTTGGCGCCAAGGTAGTTCTCTCCATAGAATTGTTAGTGACAGGTATATTATGCGGTGTGATTTTCACGACCTCCAATCCTTTGCCTTTTGAACTCGATGCTTGGACTTCTGGCGAGATAATCTCATCCTCAACCGTCGCCTGTTTCGAGGCGGGCTGTGGGCGCGGGCGCGTACTGGGCGGTATCTCAACGCCATCAAAGTGCACCGTCTTTCCCTTCACGCCGCATTTCTGCTCGCGCTTTGCAGTGACATACGCTAGCGCTTCTTGCATCAGGTTCACGGTCTCGTCTTCATCGCTTTCTTCTTCATCTGGGTGCGCGATCGTGTGTACAAATGCGGAGGACCCTACCTTGACTATGGTGTCGATCTCTGAATTGGCATGGTAAAACAACCCGGCCGTCACGCCTTCGCTCGTCCTTACTTCTTGCGTAGCGCGGTTGGCGTAGTATCAATCAAGTTTGTCTTTCATCAATCCGTGCCCAGGAATAAAGTCGCCGTTGGGTAGAACGAGTTTGCGCGTTTCCTCGTGGACCTTGCATTTCCCTGCATCTATGTGCCTTTGTCTTTCCAGACAGCGTGCGAAGAAGTGTTCAATACTGCCACAGAAGGCGCAGTCGTTAAAGCTAGACGCCTCGCGCCTATATTTGCGCTTGACAACTGTCCCTGGCGTAGGCGTCTGCTCGCGCGCAAAAGGTGCGGGAGGAGTGAGCATTGGTATCGCATCCTGCGCGTTAGGCGCGAGGTTGGTGGAGGTGCGTTTGCTGGTAGTACGAATTGTCCTGCGTCATATACTTGCATGTACGGGTATGGATCTTGAGGGTAGTGATCTGGGTGCTTGATCATAAGGCGCATTCGGATAGGTGCCTGCGCCTCGCTAGGGATACCTTCCATGAATATACGATCGCGCTCTGCTTTTCCAATACGATCCTCATTTAGTAGCAGCTGCATAATTTTCCTAAACGCGCGTAGGTAGGCGCTTAGCTCCTGGCCTGAAAACATCGGCTTTTGCGTGTATTCGCGCGCGAGCGCTTGTAAGTCCGCAGGCACGTATCGCCTTTTCCCATCCCATCCTGGATACATCACTTTGATCTCTTTCATGAACGCATCGTAATCGCTTGTCTGCGCTTCAGGTAAGCCTGCCCATAGTTCTTGGTCCTTGCGTTCAAGGTACTTAATTATTCCTTTGATCTTATCAAGCCCCTGCAGTCCTGCTCTATCCGCGCATTCTTCGTCCACGTCAATGAACTCAGCGAGCGTGTCCAATGTCCCGTCAAATTTAGGCGCACGGTCAGTACTGCGGAAGGGCATTTCGTAAGGCATTGTAGACATGATGGAGTGCTGCACTATTGTAGGCGCGGAGGCGATAGGCTTTGTCGATGTAGGGGGTGCGTATGCAAAAGGCAAATTTGAGAGGATCTTTCCTCCAGGAATTGAGTTAGGCACATGGGGCGTTTCAAACGACTCTTGTTTGATCTCTGGCGTGTTTCGCTCGGTTGGCGTAGTTATGCATGCGCGTTCTATTGGCGCCTGAGGCGAAGCACTACTCTGGTTGGATAATTCAGTCAGGAGGGATAAGCTTGAAGAAATGAAAGGCAGCTCGTTTGGCGTATGGAAAAACGCGCCGGGCAGTTGGCTTCTTGGGTGGTCCATGGCTTCGAACTCGTCTGACAAGTCTTCCTTAGTTGAGTCTTCTGGTGAAGGCGTGATTGGCAATGCGGGTTGCAGGCGTGTGCGCTCTATGAGCGATGCGTGGGGGTGTGGGGGTTCAGATACGTTACGCGCGCGTACGCGCGAGGCGGGAAGAAATAGAGGTCCTGGAAGCGTGGATTCTATTGCTTTATCAAATGCAGCGATAGCGTCTTTGCGCGCTTTTCTGCGGTCGTTGGACCTGAGTACCTGACCTGTTGTCTCAGAAGTGTCCCTCACGGTGGGCTCCAGTTGAAGGGTGAGGCTCGACTACAGGGATGAAAAGGCGGTTTTGGGTATGGGGAAACTCTGCAGTAAGACCCGGGCGCGAGGTATATACTCAACCCATAGGACAGCTACTGAGAGGGAGAACCTCGGAATATGGGCAAGGGACTCTCTTGTAATGAGGGAGGGTGCTCTAAGGCGCAGGGAACACGAAAGGTGCGGTGTGTGTTATGGTTTATACGCGCGGGTCGTCGTGAGCGTGGATACGCGATAAATCCAATCGTATATTTGGTACCTTTAGAGTCTAACTATGGCTAAGGAGTGGGGAGTGTGTGAAGTGTGTGAACTGCCGGTCCAGTAAGGTCTCTATATACTGTATCTATAAGCGCGAAGGCGCACGGTACCGAGCCAAATAGCGCACGGTCCTGAGTAATTAGTATGTATGTAACTATATGTAAGGCGCGCGCTCGGGTCCGAAGTGAACGCTTCCGTAGCAATTGAGATAACTTACCAGTAAATCAGCAAGGACAAGGGGCGGACCAGTGTGTGGAGATAGGCGCGAGGCGCGCGAGCGCGCTAAAGCGCACGCTCTGGACATGGTGATTTGAGCATTGGAGTTCAAGCCTGTAGGACCTCAAAATCAATAGGTAGACACAATGTTCCTTACAACACACTTACACAAAATTTGGTCTGACATCAGTATCGCACTCCCCCATGTCCTGTCTATGTCCACTTACCTCCACTGGTGCGTCAATTCTCATTGCTATCATCACTAAAGCTATTGTCGCAGACCTTATTACATGTATCCTCGTGTTGCGCAGCGCTAGTGTTCCATTAGCTACAGATACGATGTGCTGTGCTTACACTGCTACAATTCTCACCTATGCATTCTGCATGTCCATGCACTATGATATAAGGACTCATGGTAGATAGTTTTTACTTACTTCCCCTTCCCACAGGCAACTGTTGTATAGTGGAGTCACCTAGTAATTCTCATAGTATTGTGCAATTATCAACTTCCTTGCCATCTCTGTGGCCACACATGCTACTTGAGTTCTTTTCAGTCGCACACTACTACCTAGGTTCCCTTTTCTTCAAAGTCGCACTTGTCGCCAAAAAGTCATGTGCCTCAGTCATCATGCTTCTTCCACCAGCACACTCCTTGCCAATAGCTGCGCCCCTCCATTGTTGTACCTTCTGCCAGCGCACTTCTTGCCAATAGCTGCACACCACTTGTGTTGTACCTACTACCAGCACACTGCTTGCCAATAGCCGTGCCCCTCCAGTGTCATATCTTCCACTAGTGCACTGCTAGCCAATACATTGCGTACCAACGCACTACTTTTGTTGCATCTTCCACCAGCGCATTGCTTGCCAATAGTAGTGCACTTCCCTCATTGTATCATCCGCCAGGGCACTACTTGCCAATAAGCCACACCCCACTGTGCTCCTTTATTTTGTGCATTTGGACTACTCTGTGCTCTAACCAGCCTTAGTTTTATCTAGAGCGCTATCGCTGTCGGGTTGATATAAGGTCACTATAGATCATTAAGTCCTTGTGATTCAGCTTCCCTTGCATACAAGGATAAGTGGGACTAGTTGTTTTCAACTATAGCCAAATTTATCTTTCACAATGCATAGGCCCCTATACTTTTCTCTATTGTCTAACCTTGTATTACATCATGACTGCAGTTATGCCATCGCTAGGTGACATTACCTTGTATTATATTTAGCTTCTTATTCATCTGGTTTTGACTCATCACATTCATTTCCAATCTGGCAGGTACTCATAGCCCTACTTACTCATACTTGCCCTAAACCTCTCTCCCATTCACTATAAATACATGTCTTTGTCCTATGTAGTTCTTTACTTGAATCTTACTAGGTTTTACATGATACAAGATATTCCTTTGCTTAACTCCTCCAAGCTTAAGTTGTCTGAACCTTTGACTCTAACTTTGAGCACTCCTCATCATTAGCCTGAACCCTTGAGTTTCTGCAACAGATTTCACTGTAATCGCAGTCTTATAATGGTAGCCCTACAATCAATGAGTCCTATGAAACCTGTAAAAATCATCACTGACTCAAAATACATTATAAGAGGGCTGACCACCCACCTTAAAGACTGGGAAGATAATAGCTGGATAGGAGTGTCAAATGATCAACTCTTCAAAGCCACAGTATATCATTCAAGAAGACACTCAGATACAACCACATTTCAGTGGGTGAAAGGACATGATGGAGACATAGGAAATGAACAAGCAGATAGTCTTACAAATGACGGTGCACTTAAAGAAGACACAGATATTATAGACACTTGTGTGCCCAGGAACTTTGATCTACAAGGTACAAAACTGACCACAATAACACAAAAATTAGCATACCAGGCAATAACAAAGACAACACACCTTGAGTACAACAGGACAATGCTAGGCCTCCTTGACATCACCAGATTTGCAGTAAAAGTGTTATCAAAAAATGAAGAAACTGACAATACCATATGGCACAGCTGTAGGAGCAAGGACCTGTCAAAGAACTTCCAGATGTTCATATACAAAACACAACAATGCATACAGAATTGGAGACTTTTGGTCCCAGAACATAGAGTGAGGTGCCCGGTGTAGAGACTCAAGTCTCTATGGGCGTGTACAGACCATATTGCAAGACCTTATACTGGACCTGTTGAAGTGCGGTGACCTTCGCGCGTTTTGCGTGTTCGCGTTTTTCACATGTTTCACGTTTCCGCGCATCTCGCATATTTCGCGCATTTCGCGTTTCAGATTCCTCGCGTGTTCACGCATCTCACATATTGCGCACATTTTGCGATCCCACACAGTTTGTAATTCGCGCACTCGCATATCTCGCGGGTTTCACGTTTCCGCATATTTCGCATTCTCGCGTTTTTTGCGCTTTGACATGTGCTACCGCACACCTCCGTGGGATCCATCGCATTCTGTTCGCATGTCCTGTCCTCATCCTCCAAGGTCCATTGGTGCGTATTTCACTTTGTTTCGCTCGCATTACATCATATATGTCCTTGCATTCCCATTTATGTTCACTTATCTCATTATGTGTTTATATTACATCACCCTTGTACGTTTAGCGCTACCTACTCGGCTCCGAGGCCTGGGAACTCGCTTAGCATGCTGACACGTCAGCGCACAGTTGGAGGTTTTTTTTACTTACTTCTCTTCCATCACTGAGACAATTAGTTAGTAGGACTTAGCATCTAAAATCCATCAACTTCCGATTTGATTGTCACACTCCGCAGTAGCCTCGGGATATTCTCGAGAAGCACATCCATTTTCTCCTTCAGTATCTAACCTCGAGTTAGAGAGCCCTGCTTTCGCGTTTTCAGAGAGTAGCGCACTTTGCGATATTTTCGCGCTTTTTCCCGTGCTTCGCGACTTACAGTGCGTTTTCACGCGCCCTTAGCCAGGCCAAAGCCCAATCCACGACTCCCCTCTCCTATAGAGGAATCTTTTCTCAGTAGCAATCCCCTTGGGACGAGCTATATCTCGCGTCCAGAGGAGCACTGTAGAGCCCACATCAGGTCTAGCCCCCACCCACTCATCATTCCTTGCCTTCACCAGAATGCTGTGAAGACACAGAGTCTATGGAACACATCATAGTACACTGTAACAAACCCACAAAAAAAATAATTTGGGCCCTAGCATAAGACACATGGCCAGAAAAACACAGACCTTGGCTGGAACCCAATGTCGGCCTAATTCTTGGTTGTAGTACCATCTCCCTCCTGAACAAACAAGAAATCAATAACAAAGATAACCAAAAGGCAAACATCACAAAGAGGGGAGCAACACATCTCCTAAAGATACTAATATCAGAATCAGCTGACTTAATCTGGACTTTAAGATGTGAAAGAGTGATATGCAACACCACACATACCGAAGAAATTGTCAAAAAATGTTGGTTAAATGTAATTGACAAATGATTGCAGCTAGACCAAGCAATCACTAGCAAAATGAAACAAAACATGAAAACAACAAACATAGTACCACATACATGGAAAGATATCATCAACGATGAGACTAACTTTTCCCAAAACAACTGGGTGACCACCCTTGAGGTTTTAGTGGGTATCAGATTACCCAGGACTGTGCAGCACATGGCAACCAGGGAATATTGAGAGTCCCACACTACTCAACAAAACGTAGAGTGTGCATAAGTAGCATTGTTCCTCGGACAATGCCTAGACATTGCCATAAGCATTTACATAGGGCCAGACAGTGTTGGTTGCTATGTAATAGACTTGCTTGTCCAATGAAAAAAAAAAAACAAGATAAAAGAAATAAAAATATTACCACATGAGAAGGGCTGGGCAGAGTGGGAGTCCAGGACTCCCACTTTCACAAGTACCAAAAATGCGAAATATAAAACCATTACCAGATTTGCAAGGCCTATGCAGAGTGGGAGTCCAGGACTCCCACTTCCATAAGTACAAAAAATGCGAAATAAAAAACCATTACCACATGAGAAGTCCTGTGCAGAGTGGGAGTCCAGGACTCCCACTTTCACAAGGCCCAAAAATACAAAATATAAAACAAGTATCAAATAAGATGGCCTGTGCAGAGTGGGAGTCCAGGACTCCCACTTCCATGAGTACCAAAAATGCAAAAAATAAAACCATTACCAAAATTACAAGGCCTGTATACAGTGGGTGTCCAGGACTCCCACTTTCACAAGTACCAAAAATGCGAAATATAAAACCATGACCACATGAGATGGCTTGTGCAGAGTGGGAGTCCAGGACTCCCACTTCCATGAATACCAAAAATACAAAAAACAAAACCATTACCCAAAATGCAAGGCCTGTACACAGTGGGAGTCCAGGACTCCCACTTTCACAAGTACCAAAAATGCGAAATTTAAAACCATGACCACATGAGATGGCTTGTGCAGAGTGGGAGTCCAGGACTCCCACTTCCATGAATACCAAAAATACAAAAAATGAAACCATTACCCAAAATGCAAGGCCTGTACACAGTGGGAGTCCTGGACTCCCACTTTCACAAGTTCCAAAAATGCGAAATTTAAAACTTGTATCAAATATAAAGGCCTGTGCAGAGTGGGAGTCCAGGACTCCCACTTCCATGAATACCAAAAATACAAAAAATGAAACCATTACCCAAAATGCAAGGCCTGTACACAGTGGGAGTCCAGGACTCCCACTTTCACAAGTTCCAAAAATGCGAAATTTAAAACCATGACCACATGAGATGGCTTGTGCAGAGTGGGAGTCCAGGACTCCCATTTCCATGAAAACAAAACATGCGAAATATAAAACAAGTATCAAATAAGATTGCCTGTACAGAGTGGGAGTCCTGGACTCCCACTTCCAGGAGTACCAAAAATGCGAAATATAAAACCATTACCACATGAGAAGGCTTGTGCAGAGTGGGAGTCCTGGACTCCCACTTCCATGAATATGAAAAATATGAAATTGAAAACCTTTACCAGTCTTGCAAGGCCTGTGCAGAGTGGGAGTCCAGGACTCCCACATCCATGAATACAAAAAATACATAATATAAAACCATTACCAAATGAGAAGGCCTGAGCAGAGTGGGAGTCCAGGACTCCCACTTCTATGAGTGCCCAAAATGGAAAATATAAAACAAGTATCAAATAAGATTGCCTGTGCAGAGTGGGAGTCCTGGACTCCCACTTCTATGAGTACCAAAAATACAAAATATAAAACCAGTATCAAATAACAAGGCCTGTGCAGAGTGGGAGTCCAGGACTCCCACATTCACAAGTACCAAAAATGCGAAATTTAAAACCATTACCACATGAGAAGGCCTGTGCAGAGTGGGAGTCCGGGACTCCCACTTCCATGAATATTAAAAATGCAAAATATAAAACCATGACCAAAATTGCAAGGCCTGTACACAGTGGGAGTCTGGGACTCCCACTTCCATGAGTACCAAAAATGCGAAATATAAAACAAGTATCAAATAAGATTGCCTGTGCAGAGTGGGAGTCCTGGACTCCCACATCCATGAATACCAAAAATTTAAAATGTAAAACCATGACCATATGAGAAGGCCTGTGCAGAGTGGGAGTCCTAGACTCCCACTTTTACAAGGCACAAAAATACAAAATATAAAACAAGAATCAAATAATATGGCCTGTGCAGAGTGGGAGTCCAGGACTCCCACTCCTATGAATACCAAAAATGCGAAATAAAAAACAAGTATCAAACAAGATTGCCTGTGCAGAGTGGGAGTCCAGGACTCCCACTCCTATGAATACCAAAAATGCGAAATAAAAAACAAGTATCAAACAAGATTGCCTGTGCAGAGTGGGAGTCCAGGACTCCCACTTCCAGGAGTACAAAAATACGAAATATAAAACCGGTGTCAAATATGAAGGGCTGTGCACAGTGGGAGTCCGGGACTCCCACTTCCAGGAGTACACAAATGCTAAATATAAAACCATTACCAAATGAGCAGGCCTGTGCAGAGTGGGAGTCCTGGACTCCCACTTTCATAAGTACCAAAAATGTGAAATATAAAACCGGTATCAAATATGAAGGGCTGTACACAGTGGGAGTCCGGGACTCCCACTTCCAGGAGTACAAAAATGCGAAATATAAAACTGGTATCAAATATGAATGGCTGTGCACAGTGGGAGTCCAGGACTCCCACTTCCAGGAGTACCAAAAATACAAAAAATGAAACCATTACCAAAATTGCCAGGCCTGTACACAGTGGGAGTCCTGGACTCCCACATTTACAAGTGCCAAAAATGCGAAATATAAAACTGGTATCAAATAAGATGGCCTGTGCAGAGTGGGAGTCCAGGACTCCCACTTCCATGAATACCAAAAATGCGAAATATAAAACAAGTATCAAATAAGATTGCCTGTACAGAGTGGGAGTCCTGGACTCCCACTTCTATGAGTACCAAAAATACAAAATATAAAACCAGTATCAAATATGAAGGCCTGTGCATAGTGGGAGTCCTGGACTCCCACTTTCTTGCCTTAGGAAATGCAAAAAAAAAAAATGAAAATGGATCCTAGGTGAGTCCTACAAACTGGTCATAACAAACATCATAAAACATGCAACTAAACTTCTTCCCCCCATTTTAAAGGTCACAGAAGAAGATTAGCCAAGTCTTGAAGCCTCAGCAATTTTATAAAGAGTTAGACTACATACATATGGTAGTCAGCAACTAGTCCATGATCAATGTTTGATACATCAGCAAACATCCAAATAAACTTGTCCCCCCCCATTTTAAATGTCACAGAAGATGATTGACCAAGTCTTGGAGCTCCAGCAATTTTTTGTGAAGAGTTAAGCTAGACACATGGCAGTCAGGGGTTGACTTGAATGCAAAGGTTCCAAACATCATAAAACATGCAACTAAACTTCTTCCCCCCATTTTAAAGGTCATAGAAGAAGATTGACCAAGTCTTGAAGCCTCAGCAATTTTTCCCAAGGTGTTGAACTAATGCATGCGGTAGTCAGTGACTGGTGTTGGGTCAGAGGTCCTACACATCAGCAAACATCCAAATAAACTTCTTCCCATCATTTTCAAGGTCACAAAAGATGATTGACTAAGTTTTGAACCACATGGAATTTTTTACAAGAAGCTAGATCTAGTGTACCTAGTAGCTGGACTCTTGGTGGGCTAAGCCAGTACCAGGCATCACCAGCCATTGATATGAGCTGCTCCCCACCATTTGTAGAGTCACAGAACATGATTGAACAAGTTTCAAAGCATTAGGAATTTTTTACAGAGTGATAGACTATGTGCATATGGCAGTCAGATATTGACTTAAAACCAGAGGTTCATACCATCACCAATGATCTACCAAAGCTTGTCCCCACCATTTTAAAGGTCACAGAAGATGATGGACCAAGTTGTGAAGGCCCAGGAATTTTTTGTGATGATGTAGCCCTTCTGGTCCTCCTCCATCAGGAGACATAATATGAAAATCTTGGAAATGAGTTCCAGATGATGTATTTACATCAACATAGTATATATATAGATATGAATATGAGATACCAGTGCATTTGGATGGAGTTATGCTGACTAATTATGGGAATTGAGTAGGATGACTTTGGAAAGAGTAAAATGATCATAACTCATGTTCCTGACCACCAAATTCCTTAAAAATAGGTGCAATGGAATCCCAGAGATGCATTGCACCCAATGGGACATCAACAATAAGAAGAAAATATGTTGAGTTATATATAATATACAGCCATAGAGTGTATAGTGGAGATCATCGGCTTGTAGCTCGTATCTCATAAAAGTAGTGAATTTGGATGGTTATACGTCTCGATGGTAGGGGAACCTTGAGAGAACTGCATGTTTGCGAGAAGTTCTGCATAATTATGATTAAAATTGTATCAAACCGGGAAGAGACCAAGGGTAGTGGTAAACGACCTTCCTAATAGCAGCTCCTACTAGCATATGTGATGCAAATAATCAGTAACAACTGCGATTAAAGACTACCCAATCAGGTGTGCCGCCATCTGGGATCTGGAGGGCCACGGTGTACTGGTGTCGTGGGGTGAACCAATGTGTAAGGATGACACTGTATGCTGGGTACAGCGCAGCCTCGATGGCTTTCCGGCCGAGTTCGTTGACGTCATGAGTCTCATCTTTGATAAATTGAGGATATGACATTGCAAGTAGTGTGTAGAGTCGTAGTAACAAGATGATTCTTGATGTCAAGGGCATCAAGGTCAGCGACATAGGGATACAGGGGAGGGAAGGCTTACAGAGAGGGACGTGGGCTCGCACTAAGCGTTTGGAAATGGAAGATCTGTCACTCGTCAACAAAACTGTACTGTACGGTAAAGGCGAGAATCAGAGAACAAGTGTGCAAAAGAAAACTCACAGAGAATTGAGGTCCACGCTGTGTTCGGAAATGTAGCTGATCTCGTTGTAAGGTTAAAGCCTTAACAAGTTGGCTTAAGAAAGGCTTACAGAGAGATGACGATGGGAGATTGCACTAGGCGTCCTGAAATGTAGGGACTATGACGAGGGAAATTCAAATCAATCATCTGATGCATCAGCGACATGCCGGATTTTCACCAGCACTTGCTTCGCTGGATGTACGGGTTTCAGGAGAAAGAATTGGTCTCAAATTCCACAACTGATTGAGTCCATTCATTAACGTTGAGGATCGGTTGAGGATCGCTTTGAGTAGTGTGCTAGAGCAGAGTGGGTACTAGGATAGCGCTTCGTTTATTTAACTGGTAATAGGCCATCTGCAAGCCATCAAACCGGAATTGAATTCGAAGCCTCGATACAGTATTTTCTGCGGCTATCACGGTGATGGCCTCAAGCGCTACTAGAGCATTGGATGGGCGCTACTGAACTGCGGGAAACGCCAGGAAGTCGAAGAAACGGCTATCTTCATCCGTCTAACATTTATCTGGGATAGACGATGGATTTCACTGTGCTGATCGTGTGTGTACGCAAGACTTCAAGTTGCCAGTGGCAAGTCATGATCAGTGATCACTGTTATGGTGCCGGTAGTACTTACCAGCAAAGTTCGATATTCGGATATTTGCATTGATATTTATTAGTACAAAGTAGAAATTACAAAATCAAAGAAGATGATCGCCGAAAAAGGCAAGTGTGTTCAACATCAAGGGACGATGCTAGTCAATAATTTTATTGAAGTTGTCCGTTCGTCGCTTGCCACTAGCGACAACGAACGGCTTGTCGTCGTCGCCGTCGTTAAACTGACTTGTTGTCCATCCCGGAGCTGGTCTTCGCAGCGTGCATGCCACAGACGCACGTACATCACGACTAGTGTAACGTTCATCCTACAAGGGTCAGGAACAGTTCAACGTTCTTCATCTTTGTCGACACTATGGCAGACCTGTCACCTGGCTTGGGCATGATAAGCACGCGCACGTCACGGTCCTCAATGTCAAGCAGTATCAATCCCCTTCCACTCATGCGTCGCACATCTGATAGTAGTACACCGTCAACGCCATCCACATCGTCAAGCATTCCGTCTTTTCGTGCTATCCGTAATCTCCTCCTCCCTTTTGGAAACAACAAGCCAGCGTCTCCAACTCAGCCCCCATCACAAACAAAACACCCATTTCACTTTGCCTCTCTCCGTCGCTCCAGTGATCACAAGCCTTCCTTTTCTTCTGTCCGCGACCATCAACGTGATCAGGATAATCCCCCTGTCATATCTATATCACGTCTTGATGCTGAAGAATTTGGTGCGCACAAGAGGAGCTATGATCTTGTCCGCGTTGCTTCAGCCTCCGACAGTCTCCTTCCTTCGCTCTCTACTGTCTCCCAGTCCCTTGATGACGAGATGTATGGTTCGTAGTTTGACTATCTTTGTTAAGTGTTATTATGACATATTCATTACTAGTCCCCGTCCACCCATGCCCCGCCGACCTTAGCACTATTCTCGAAGCTGAAAACTCGGGTATCTCGAAATACATCCCTTCCGCAAGTCCTTCCCCATCTCCCTCCCCTACTTCGCCACACACTTTCTTCCCATCCAAGGTCACATTCTCCCCCCCACCAACTCAGGGTACCTTTCCCATTCCAAAAGACCGCTCTGCCTCTCGAACTTCTTGTGATCCCTCCCCAACCACCTCCAATCTCGATCTATCCTTCTCAAAATTATCTGCCGAACTCCACGACGCTCTATCTCCCACTACTGCCGACGGTTGGTCCAGAGTTGTCGTGGTCGAAGACGCAGACATAGCGCCGCCACCATCAGGAATAAATCATGGGTTTGACAGTAGTAGGGATGTGACTTCGTGTCTCCCTCAGATCTCAGATCCAGACCCAGATGCAACCTTTGACTTCAGTGCGCTCGATCCTGACCTTGCCGAGTTACTCAGTCCTCATCGCGCGCCCAGAAAGGACATGGGAGAATCAATCACCGATAAATTGGTACCAGACGGGTTCAGTATTGCGCCATACCAAGTTGCAGCTTCAATTCCTCAAACACCTGGCCCTCGAGTAAACTCCACCCCTTTACCTGAACTATCTACTACGCCTTTGTCACCGGGGTGCTCTTCCGTCGAACCGCTATCACGAGAGCCAACAACACCTCTATCCCCGAGCATACGACCATCAACAGTCCCCCAGCTGGATGCACGATCCCTGGTGTCGCTGGGCTCCAGACCGTCACGAGGAGTAGTACACTCTCCAGAACCTATGCAGCTCCCGATTTCCCGTCCTTCTTTAAACATGCGTCGGCCACCGTCGCATTTGCCAAGGCTCGTGCGGAGCGTCACTTCCGCCTCTCCTTCTATCACTGCGAGCACGCCGGGCACATCTGTAGAAACAGCCGCAAGAATGCAGAGGTATCAGCCTCCGTCTCCTTTATCGGCTGGGCAGGTCACAGCGGATACAGTGATGCGATCCTCATCGGACACTACGGGTTTGAGGGTATCTTCCGATTCGTGTGTCCCTCGCCCATTAGTAGATATCAGCTTCATGCCTCGCTCCTCTTCAGACACCGGCACGAGAAATGCTCGCGTTGGATCAGCCGAGGTGAGTTTTACATGTTCGCGTTAGTTCACCTACTTACAGCACGATTTATAGCAGAATCAGCACCCAAAGCTGCAGGGACACATAACCTCGTGCACAAACGTCAACATTGTACCCACCAGGGGGGCATCGCCTGCGGTGCCCTGTATCACTACAACTCTTGTACCTACTTCTACCGCACCCTCCACTCTTAGTGGGTCTCCCTCAACCACGCTCACCTCTTCACCCTCTGCTACTACTACCAGCGCAAACCCAAGGACTCCCACGTCTAGCCCTCCCCCAACCACAAGCACCCCCCATGACCCAGCCCATCTCCGTCGCCGTCATCATCCCCACCTCTTTATGAGTCGGAAAAGAAGTTTAAGCGTTGACGAGCCCTCATCATTATCTGCTCGTGTTGAGAAACTGGGATCAAGCGCGAGAAATCGCCCCAATGGTGCAGGGAGGTTTGGGCTCGGTGTAAAGAACGGAGTTGGAGAGAGAGCAGGCAGAGTCAAGCCCATTGCTGGAGAAAACAGGCTTGTGTCCTCCCCGCTCACCCGCGGCACGCATACACCAGGACCTCCAACCATGGAATGGCTTGGTCCTAGGACTGTCAAAGCATTCGCTGCCGCTGGATTGTTCGACGGGGAACGAGAGGAGGCTGGTGCGATGTTCGAGCGAGACAGGGCAGGGTCTGTTAGAGTCAATCGATTTGAGCAGGATCGAGAAGGCGCAAGTTCAGTGCTGAGTCGGTTTGACCGTGACCGTGAAGGCGCTACTTCGGTGATGAGCCGGTTGGATCGTGATCGTGAAGCATCTCTTGGCCGTTATGATAGGGATCGTGACTATTCGACTATCAACCGCTATGCTTCCTTGCGGGACCATGCTCCATCGCGTGCGGCATTTTCAGAAGCTGCAAGCACGTCTTCGTTTGGTACGAGGAGCGCGTGCGCGACAGGGAACGCTGGTGCAGGATGGAGTCCCAGTCCGACATTCTCAAGTGCCGCAAGGACTGCGTTCTCAGGGAGCACAGCACCTACGAGCGTAAGCAGTGGTGTTGGATCGGGGATTAGTGCTGGAACTGGAGCTGGAGTTGGGAATGCAATGGGAGCTAACGTCCGGACGCTTCAAGAAAAACATTGTCTCGAAACCTCCGCACTCTTGAATGCCCTTGCGGACTCCCAGGAGGCGTGCAGGAGACTGAGAGAGGAGAACGGGATGCTGAGGGAAAGATTGAGGGTGTTAGAATCCACGGCAAATCAGGATAGAGGCGTAGGACTTGGCGTGCTCAGCCGGGACGAGGACGATGGGTGCGATAAAACACATCGCTGTGATCAAGACTTAGAGTCCTTGCCGCGAAAACACCTTGCTTCTCTCCGCATCTCTCCTGCCCATCAATCCCGAACGCTCACGCCTGTCCCCCGTAGGCCTCATCTCGAACGATCGCACTCGCATCTCCTGTCACATGGCAGACACCATAGTGTATCTGCTAAGTCGTCTTTTGATTTCACATCCGGACGGACCCCCTCTCCGTCACAGTCCACGCAGTTTAGACCTCCTTCTCCGCAGCAGACACAGCCCCAACCTACATCTTCATTATCCATCCAACGACCTCCTTCCCCGCAGAAGAGGCAACTACAGAGACAAAGACGCGCAAGTACATCCTCAAGCTTGTTCCCTGCTCCACCACCTGAAATGTCGATGTTAATGTTGGAGGATGTAGGATTATCCAACGTGGTGAGCGAATCACCGCCTTCTCCTGGCAGCTCCTCTCCTGTTGTTAAAAAGTTGGGGCATAA
This sequence comes from Suillus cothurnatus, assembly GCA_016758765.1. Classification (NCBI taxonomy): domain Eukaryota; kingdom Fungi; phylum Basidiomycota; class Agaricomycetes; order Boletales; family Suillaceae; genus Suillus; species Suillus cothurnatus. The sequence continues at coordinate 79,627 of JABBWL010000144.1, read as the reverse complement.
ACATTCGCATTCGCACTCTATGATTCCTCGTTCGCATCCCTTCTATGCCCCTCAGTCTTCTTACGCAAGTCAATCTGTATCGTTCACCTCCCTCATATCGACGGGTACAGTAGCTGCGAGCCCAAGCACCGCGACATTCTCGATGACAGAAGCTCCTGGGTCTCCGCATAGTCTACAGTTGCGTCCCGAACACGAGTTACACCTTGGGGATATGGCGAGTTTGAGTCTATATGCTATGAGCGATGGGGAAGGGGATGATGGGGATGAGGAGGTATGAATTATGTCTGACTTGAGGGTGGTGTTCGGGGTACGCCGCCTTCTGATAACTATGTTTCGCATGCGCTATGCTCTAGGATCTTCGTCGTTCGTTTGTTCATAATTCGTCTTTCATTTTGTCTTGGCGCGTTCTTTGCTCTCATCTCTTACTTTTTGTTTGTCTTTCTGCATTTGCTTCTGCTCTCGTGTTGTGCAGATTCGATCCTATATTTCATTGTAGAATATACCCAGGTTGCAATAATTGTATATAGATACCCTCCATCACATGATAATCAGATGCCGTTGAACTTCTCTACAATGCTCTTTCAGAATAACAAATAAAACTGGCCGCGTACAATGCATCACCTGTCAGCTGCGCCCGGTCTGCTAGAGAATGTCCGACATATCAGTGACCCACCCAAGAAATGATAAGCCAAGCACACAACCACAGACATCCACGTGCCGCCTTCTGAGCAACAGCGGATCCTTCTAAACGGTGATTATAACGTTCCCCGGAGACGTGGGTTTCACGGTTCTTGAGAAAATCCTCTGTAACGCACGTACGGCCTCTAGTTAGGTGGAGCCGGCGCTCAGCTGGTTCCTGTGTATGTAGTCTAACTCAAGCGCTTTCGTCCGCCGCGATTTCGTACACTAGGATGATTAATTGAATTTGGGGAACGGATGACTGATGTATATTCAAATTAGCGTGGGTGTTTCTAGAGTGGGTGGGTGAGCCCCAGCGCCGCATCGGTACGTATGAATTCCAGTGCCCATCTTGGTCAGATATTTTCCTACGGGTTGGCAGTTTCCTCATAAAGAGGTTGAATTAGCTATGGTGTGAATGGTGTTAGCCATATAACGGTTGGCATTATCAGTGGAGATTGTGCAGATGTTTAGGGGAGAAGCAATTGTTTGGGAGATGGGATGCCAACTTGATTATATGCGCCAGTCCTCACATGATGGCGATAGCATGTGTATTATTTGTAAGAATGCCGGTATGACTTCATCACATTGTTACTGCGGAAGAGTTGCCCAGAAAACAAACACACCGTGGAACCTGTGGCGGTCGGACGAAGAATGGCTGACATCAAGTTGATGTCGAACGTTCTAACGAGAATGGTGAGGGCTCGTGTCAGGATTAAATCTCCGTACTTGGTGATCCTTCTTGGGGCTCGGGGTTGCCTAAGTCGTGCCTAGGCTTATCGATATATCAGCGACAGCCTTTCCATTTCAGTGATCCAGCAATAGATTTATGGCAGGTGTACACTCATCCTGTCATCACAATACTCATCGGAACTCGGTATATAGAGCCACGCACCCGTCGTGATCAATTACGCAGAAAGTATCTAAGTATTTTCTGAGATATGCGATCGTCTAGCGTCTGTTTCAGAGAAGCCACCACTACCTCTAATAAGTTGAGATTCGACGTACAACGCGTTGAAGCTTTGTCGTGTGACAATATTAATATCTATAGGTCGTAAAAACATTAATGTGCTGCGAAACGCGAATTCTTCCGCAATCGTGCGCCAATTCGGTAAAATACGAATCTGATGGTCAGAAATGAGGGTCAATGTTGTATACCACTTGATGTTTGTTTGACTTACGGTAATGGCGCCATGATCGTTGAGAGGCCGGCTAAAAGAGCGGTAGCGCCAACAGTTCCCAGTCTATCATACATTGCTCCCGCGAATAGCGGAAATACAGCGGCAAATGCTGAACGCAATGCACTATTACTTGCCATAGCAGAGGCAGCGATTGGGCGGTATGCAGTGACAAGGTACGTGAACGTTGATGTGAAAACAAAATATATCCCGGAGCCGAAAGGTACAGACGCGATGATTGGGGCAATCCAGTGAACTTGCGGATATGTAGTGAACGCGAGCCAGAACAGGCCTATAGACATAATTAGCATCACCCGACCAAGAACCACTAAGTTACTAACCCACTGGCACGAGTATCGCTCCTACCTGACCCATAATAAGCCGCATCTCAGGAGGTGGATCTCCGTTGTACTTGGCAGTTTCACGGGCATATAGTCTAGAAATGAGGGCTATTAATATTGATGTTCATGCCGAACATCAGAGAAAAGGGGACCCCCCTATTCCAGAACGGTTGTGTTGAGATGGCAGAAAGCATCCCGAGTCCAATCCCAATAAACGTTAGTCCAGTGCTTTGCATATTAAATCCATGAATATCTTCGAAAATAACGGGGAATGCTTGGAATGCCAGGTATAGAATTCCAAGAATAAGGGCATTCCTGAAATAATCAGGACTTAGAGTGCCAATGAGTTGTATTGCCCTTACCAGGAGTCTAAAAGTAGTGCCATTCGGTCGAATAGAAGTAATTCTAGGAAAGGTGCCGCCCCGTTACTTGCGATGGAGCGGAGATGATCCCTAATGACTTACGAAACGGTTTGTAGCAACTGACGAGGATAGCAGAAGTAAGAGTGCCTTCTCGTCTGTCCAAGGGGCATAAAACTTTGGGTCTCCAGTCGACTCCCGCAGTCTGTCGAGCGGATTAATGTATCGTGCAAAGATGAGAGCACATGCACCCTTGCCTTCTTGCCTTCTTCTTCAGGATCACTGGGACGTACGTTTCAGGAACAAACTAAATTCAACACATAAGTCAATCCACCTCACATAAGAAATATAGAACGCACTACAACCAACATCAGAAACTCCACGAAAATCCAGCACAACTGCACTCGATACGTCCATTCCCAGTATAGATGCTGATTGAAAAATGTCAAACGAGAATCAAGGATGAGGGCCAATAAGTCTGACCTGATTGATGAATCTACGTTATCACGTCAAATCAGGAACAGTGCTGCCAAGGAGCACGAAGAATGTACCCAGCAATCAAGGGACCAGCCACTGGTCCGATAAATGGAGATCTTCAAGATAATCAGTCACCCCATGATATAATTTGGATGCTAGTGTTGTTAGAGTAAACCTACATGGTATATACAGCCATTGGACTTGGCACATGCTTTAGTAGAATATCGAACAGAACATAAATCCAAGGGCCTACCTTGCAATACTCGAATTCGGAAACATATCGCTTACACTACCTCCAGCTACACTCAAAAATGCTGATCCGCAGAATCCAGTTATAAGGCGAAAGACCAAAAAAACCGCTGTTGTTCTGTTGTAGATCCATCATCCATTCCAGTAGTAAAAGTACTTACCGATGTTGGGAGCGAACACTACGGGGAATGTGAAGATGAAGAATAACACATAAGATACTTGGTATACAATATTTCGGCCTGCCCAACTTCTTGAGTATGCTTTTAGATAAAAATATCCTACATACCATACACTTCAGACAATGGGCCAACGAGGAGCGGTCCACTTCCGAGACCTGCCACAAACAGGCTAATTCCGAGAATGGTCACTTCGTGTGAGACATGGAATGTTTGGGCGGAACCCTGCTCCGTGAATGCAGCCTGAAGCACGATCAGTCTCGACTAAAGTGAGATATAAAATGACTCGCAATCGAAGAAGTACACGTCACGCATAAAGAGGCGGAACTGATGATCAGGACCGCGAGCCACCGTTTGAACGACGACATGTTCTGCGGATTATCCTCCGGCTCGATGATGACGAGGTGTGGATCCCCTTCGACGTTTTGTGAGGCAGACACGTCGGTCTCCGTGGTAGCGGTATCATGGGGCTGGCCAAATGACCCTGATATCCTTGTTAACGTCGACATGGTACGACACAAGCCCAACGACTCTCAAGACTTTAAAGAAAGGTGGATGAATGTAAGCAGGTGCGAAGCCGATGGCTCGGACTGATTTAATTAGCATCCAATGCCATTGGTGGAGTATGGTTGTAGCGGCGGCCGCCTCATGAGGTCGGGTTGTAGCGGCGGCCGTTTCATGAGGTCGGCATGAAGGATTGAAGTGCGATGAACCAATGTGACTGATTGGACAAAGTCGCCAATAGCAAAAGCATATGCGTCTGCGACGTCTCCGAAACTAACTTGTGTGATGAATCTGTTCATCTGGTGTTCCCAGAATACGGTCCCCTAGGCAGCTGGTGTGGCGACTTGATACTACTGTGAGGCTTGTACAATGCTGGAAGCATGCGAATCCCGAATTGGGAACGGATCATGAGTCAGTCGGAGCGTTTTTTATAGAACGATACTAGTATGAACATGCAAGAAAGCTCATGTTGTAACTAGTACTCACCCCTAAGCTTAAGGTGCAGTACTACTATGTAAATCGAATTAGTTGATTCATAACACAAAAAAAGAGAAAGCGGCCCGTACCAGGGAGAGCCTTCGTTACGGTGTAGTAGTGAGCTATTATGTAATCAACATAGACTGACAATATTAATGACTCATCGCGCGTCGGCTATAGCCATGCGGAATCCCATCTTTCCGCTACGATGTACTCAATTGTAAAAGTTCGTTTCACCAGTTCGTTTGCTGTTTGAATTTACATAGACAACAAGTGAAGAAAATAAAGTGTCAATAATTATTTAGGGGCAGTTTATTTCGTGTGCTGTGCCTATCACAGAGAGTGAAACACGAGCAGCCGATCGACTTGCCGAGAGACTGCCGCAAAGGCAGACCGAGCAGTATTACCCATGGCGTGGGATAACTCAATGGCATCAACAACCCCAGCGCCAACTGAGCAGGAAGAGAATCCTATTGGTAAGTGAGAACTTCTGCTGTCCACCTTCGTTCCAGTAGCCGATATCGGTATGATGTATTTGCTTGCACTTCGGCGGCTTGGCACACAATCACACTCTCGGCGAGAATAAACGTTAAAACTCCCACTCTGCCCTTTTAGGACCACTCGACACACTGACGTAACTTTACAGTTTCTATAGGCACTGGTTTGGACGCTTTTGTGATGAGCTAAATCTCTGAGCCTGACCGTCGTCACTAACGCTCGCCACAGGAACGTTGATGCTTCTTTAAGTTTCAATTTCAATATCAATGTACGACGGACAACATAAGGTAAGCATTCCGTTGATTGGGTCCTTCATCTGACACTACACTTCATTGAAGTTCTATACTCATGACTGAATTGCACTTCCACGGCGCATCTCAAACATCAATGTCGTGCAATGTTTTCACGGGGAGTTTTAAACTATCACCCGTTAAAGTCTATGGTGTCACAAGAGCGCTGCATTCTCCAAACTCGTCTCCATGCAATCAACGGATCTTGGCATCAGTCATGTTACCAAATCAAAGGTATCATGCAACTGTTATTGAGAAGAACGCGAAAATCTGTTGCAGACTAATTGATGCACTGTAGAGTTTAGGTAGTGCGATATGAGGCCGAGGGCACTTCGGCATCTAGAGATCGATGTTCAAACCTCGAGATGAAAATTAGCATACCGATTGATATCGTCACGAGGAATGAGTTTATGATCATAATGTTTTGCGAAACCGAATTTGAGTATGAAGGTGTGTTTCCACCTCAAATCATGATGAAGCTCGATCTCTAGTTGCAAATAAAACTTGCCTCGGGATACTCACCCATTTTGGAAGGCAGCAAAGGTATAGTGGTCATATACGATGTGTTCTTGTAGAGTCAGCTAACAATGAATGCAGATTCTTCTTCGTCATCTTCATCTTGTTTTGCAGGCTTTATACTGATATCTTCCATGATATTCCGTTGACCTACGGTTTGGTTCTTTGTATAGAATATCTTATCGGGTAATTTGGAAAATGTTTCTCAAAGTCCATTATATGTATTCTGCCTAGGGGAAGTCATCCAATATGGACGTAGTATGTACACTTTTGTCCAAAGGATGGGATTAGAGTACAACATGATGTCAAACAGCGAATAAATATGTCGAGACGAGGAGTCACAATAAATAGCAAGTCCCCGCAGCAAGTCCCCAATTCTGGCCATGCTCGAATTTGAGGGGTCTAGACAAGAATAAACCAGGCGCTGCATATTTTTATGATGGCGGTAGATCTGGCACGAGTAACTAATTTCCAACACAATTTTTTATTCGCTCAGATTCTCAAACACAAATGCTTTGATCAGGACAATATGTCGCATCAGTAAAGGCTCGAGCAAGTTCTAGGAAGTTACAAAATGCCTAACAGATTTTGCGGTAAACATGCTGGTACCAAAAATGCGGGACAGGGAGTGTGCTTGGAGGTATGGTTGTGTCAATTATAGCAACAAAATCATTATCAGACAGAAGTGCCATTAGCGAGAATCGGTAGACGCACCACGGTAGAGGTGAGATTTGCCATTTACGGCAAGGCTCGTATAGCAAGCGATGAGAACAGCTGAGGCGGGGTTTACTTATTGTCTGCCAATTAGAGCATACAACTTGGGGCTGCAGGATTACTGTAGGTCGTCAGAAGTACATGGCATCTCACCATCGCCAGGGAACAAGTTCCTTTTCGTCCTGGAATGACAAAGACACAAGTCTCCGGCACCACTAGACGGCGACATCAGATTGACCACAGAAAAGCCCCCGAGTCTGCTCACTAGGGTTAGTATAAAACCTAATAAACCAGGTACAGCTAAGTTGTACACGATACACGGCCATATAATTAGTGATCACTTTTGTGGGGTAAAAAGACCGACCTGGTTGATGCGATCTGGAAAATGCAAAATATAAACACGTGCGGCCACCTCCTCTTGGTCAACATATAAGTCGGCAATCAGCGGACCAGCCACTTACGAATTGGGGAATGGCGGCCTTGAGTTGCTGACTGTTGAAATGATAACGGACATCTCACATGGTGCAAACCGCAATGGGGCTGCATGCAGCAAAAAGTTCACATCGATAAGCAGAAACCGGCCGAGGTGAAAGACAGGTGACTGACAGGCCCCCTCCGAGAGCTGCCTCGCAGAAGCCAATTATAAGCTAGAATCAAAACCTCAAATGTAAAGCGCGTAGGAGAATATATGCTACCAGATCCCAAATAATCATGAACCGACTAGTTACAAGATTAGTATTTGGGCAGAACTCTGAACACGAGTCTCACAGATATTACGAGCGAGGTCAATGACAACGTGCGTGACCGAGTATACAACAGCATCCACAGGTGAGGGTGAAGTAGAACTTAGGATCGCAATATCAAGTATCCAGCGGATTTGTGTTCAGCGTCTAGAAGGACCCCTTGAGTTATGGATGATAGCAGTCGTGCTATGGTGATCAAAGGCGAGGATATCGATAATGGACACGAGCATTTTGCGGTGGGTCAGCTGTGTTCAACCTGACAAATGCATGGGAGCTATATTGGGAACAAGATGCCGGCCATACTGAGACCCTGCATTGACGCCAGGGTGTCAATCCGAACAGTACTAGTTTACGTTAACACTCAACAAGGACTCGCTCATGAGCGTTTGAGTGCTGAGCATCGTAGGCGATGTGATTGGTGGACTCATCTAAAGAGACCGCCTAGGCCTCAAAATAACTTAATGATTGGTTAGGTTATTCCAAATCGAGTCAAAAATGCGTCTTACTTACTGTTAACTGAAGCTCTTCTTGATGTCGAGACAGGCTTTTAAACTCTGATTGAGAAGCACATGAATGGAGCGCTCGTCACAGTTGAGAGTGCAAAATAATAATCTGGCTGGTATTTGCGGATCATTGCAAAAAGCCGTTAATGGAGTGCCACGAAGCGTCGTCATATAAAATAGTTCACAGACAAAAAGTCGTGATGTCATGTTGAACTGTGAACGTCAAATAAATTGGCCGCCAAAACATGAGTGCCCAATAGAGATGCCATATTAGAGCATGTCAACTTCAAGCTTTAGTACTTAGGCTCCTCGGACGAAGTTGCAGCTGATGTGAGGCCGTTGCGATATGTGGGAGATCGACTTGATAACTCGTTGACTGATGGTGGTTAGTCGCATGAAATTAAATCGCCGATCAAAAATATGCTCACGAGATCACTGAGAGTGTCGAGACTCCAAATCAGTCTTAGAGTGTTTCACCTCTCGCTGCTCGATATGCTGCAGGCGGATCATGATTCTATCTTACGGCCATGTCATGCGGTAGCCTGGGCCCCGGCGTTATTCCTTTGACAGGAAGAGCCAAGCATGCGATCTGAGCGCACGACACTCTCACCCTCCCACGATATGTTCAAGTTGTATTAGGTACCCTCATGACTCTCAGCACTCAGTGCCATCGCGTCCCTTGCAATACAATTTGATGTTCCGCAGTTCAGTAAATGCCGTTGCGTGGAGTTCCATTGCGAAATCTACACCCCTTTCATATGGACATTTGGGGCCTGTAAAAATATGCGTGAGTTAGTCACTAGCGTTCGACCGCGTCTCGAATATTCTGGGCACGTAACGATCTTAATTCCCAGCGCGAGTCAACGACCTTCATTTGCTTGCCAGTTTGCCATATCCTCGAGTAGCGGCGAACAAAATCAAACTCTGCATAAACTCTGGCGCTCGAGGCTTTCCTGAATAGTAAACAAGTGGATAGCGCTGAAATCGGAACTTTGCGCGATCAGGAAACGGCACGTTCCTTGAATACTCAGGAAACTGCATTTTGACTTTCAGATTAAGCTTACCTTACCGCGGTTTGACGTCCTTTGACAGCCTTTAGGGTTGCTTAGATGGTTTGACATTACTTTTGCAATCAATTTACCGGTGAACAAACCAAGCTTCTCTACTCCGATTATTGCCAGAACGTTTCGCCGGTTAGTACCCACTTCTTGGTAAATGGAAACGTCCTATTTTCGATAGATGGTATCCACGTTGATCCCGCTCTCTATTTAGTTTCCCGCTGTGAATTATAGCCGGCTTCAGATTAGTGTTTGCCGCCTCCATAATGCTAGTGATTGCACACTAAGTGACTTTAACAATATAGTAACGTGGTGTCCGCCCTACAACGAGAAATTCAGTCGAGTTGTAATTACAACTCTAGACGGGTGTGCTAAAACTTCCAGCACTCGATGCTATTGGATGCTCTGTCAAAAGGAAATTCCCCTCCCCAAATTTCAACGTCCCTGGCACTTTCCCCGATATTCGACCATAGATCGCCTATCGCTTCCTGAGGAACCGCTGTATCGCTCACACGTCCACCTTCTAATTCTTCTTTGCAACTCTGTCGTTATTCGATTAGTGGACGATATGCGGTGGAGTTATGTGATACCGACCTGCATGGCTTGACTTATATCCGCATCGATGACTGCCAAAGCATCGGCCATTGCGCCGTCCTCTTCCCATCTCAAGCCAACAGTTGCTTTTACAATAGAAGAAAGGATGCCCAAACTTGCGAAACCCATTCCAGCTCCATATAGAGAACGAGCGCGGGCGAGGGCGTTATCTAGCTCTTGTGTGGGAATAGCATAGATACCGTTGTGACTAGTCGTGAATAAACCATTCGTTGTTGCTATACGTCTAGCACTGGTTTGACGAAGGCGGGATCGTGCTGCAGCTGTGAATGCGGCTGCAAGACTGGGGGTGCCGGTTGCAAGGAGATTTCGAGTGATCGCGCGTAAGCTGCTTGTGGGTTAGTGTTCTGATATGGTAGCCGAAATAACAGGCACTTGCTCATCTATCGTCGCATTTGCAATCAATGTGTCTACCTGTGGAGTAAAATGTGTATGCCATTTAGGTGGGATTTTACGGTGTCTTACCATCAAGTTACTACAAACAATGCATTAGTAATTGGGCAGGCGTGCTGAGGGGAAAGACGACGACTTACACATGCCCTAGTGTTTTAGCAGTCTCGCCGTGTGTATGGATAGGTGAAACTTCGGGAGCGGGCATTGGAACGGGATGAGCGCTGGTGATTGGGTTGTGAGGGGAGGACACAAGTTGTCGGACAGCTGGATCCGAACTTATTTAACACTTGTGCATATTCTCGGGCATCAGCCTAGTCGGAAGTGTCATCATTAGAAGTCAGGACTGGTTCCGCAAGCTATTTCAAGGCAAGTCAGATCATTGATGAACACAGGTTGACTTTCGTACGGGTACGTACAATCGCGGCAGATAGTTTGTGACAACGGTCATCTTTGATTAACCGGGAGAGATTTGGAAATGAATACTAAATTCGGGCTTTACTCCCTAAGCCTATGTCAAACCCATCATTCCGTTGAAGGGTGTCACAGACACGGACTACCAGTGTCAACATGTCCTAATTTCTACATTTTCCTTTGGCGCCCTAGTATTGAACCGGAGTTTGATTGAAACATTATAATGCCACAATTTCACTCCCTTACTCCCCTGTCCTGCTCCTAACTATGCCCGGAACAAGACCGCAACCCAAAGAGACATTCCCTCTCGGTCCTTTCACTGTTCCCCGAATATGGGTAGGTCTTTGGCAGTTGTCAAGTAACGCTTGGGGAAGCGCTTCGGCAGCAAAGATTCGTCAAGCAATGGCTAGACACATCGAAATGGGTTACAATGCCTTCGGTGAGTCGCAATCATCAGGTCATGTGTGTTTCCCTTCAATCGTGAACGCCATTTTTGGTAGATATGGTACGCAAAATCCCCACTTTTTGATAGGTCATTCAAATAAAACTGACTTTGCTGGTATCGGCGTATAGGGTATGTTCGAATTTGTACTGCATTTTCCATGAACTGAGCAAGAACTCGCAGCCGATCATTATGGAAGCTCGGAAATACTCTACGTAAGCCATATTCCGCAGTTTCACCCAGGTCACGCATCGAATTGAATTGGCATTTTCAGGGGCAATTCAAAGAATCACTACCCAACCCAGCAGAAGTTGTCGGGGCTACAAAGTGGTGTGTATTCCGGCAAACAGAATTGTCGCGCTCTGTAGTGGAGAACGCGGTTCGGGAGCGTATGACACGTATGCGCACGACCACTGTGGACTTGTTGCAGGTGGGTGAGAGTTCCATACCCTTTTTGATACAATCATAATCGTGGCCTTCCCCCGTAGTTTCACTGGCAAGATTACTCCGACAAAGGATATCTCACCGCCCTCCAAATTCTTCAAGACCTTCAGAATGAAGGACTCATCAGCGCGGTCGGCCTGTGCAATTTTGATGCCATACGAACAGATGAAATATGTACACAATTGGGGCCTGGTTTCATCGTTTCAAATCAAGTTCAGGTCAGGATCTCGAACTAACGCTTCATTGTAGTTCTCACCATCATTCAGTTCTCCTTAATTGACACTCGACCCCTGCACGGGATGGCAGATGTATGTGAACGACACAACGTAAAATTATTAACATATGGCACGCTTGTATGTGTATCGCTTTTTCTCGCCCTGTTTTCGGATCACTACACAGTGCTTGGCAGTGCGGTGGATTTTTAGCAGATCAGTGGATGAATCAACCGGAACCCGACCTCTATTCTGGTGTTTTGACACCATCACAGCGCAAGGTACGAATATCCTGTCCAGTGTAGGGTCGCCTGGCAAGATCTCATAACCGCCTATAGTATCTGGATATGATTTTGAAGGCCTGGGGTAATTGGGCACTGTTTCAGTCCCTTTTAGCAGTGCTGCGTGATATCGGAGATCGTCATGGGGGGCTAAGCATCGCAAACATAGCCACACGATGGGTCCTTGATCACTCTTTTGTCGGAGCTGTAATCATTGGTAAGACATTTGTCTGTCCTCGAAGCGGAGATTTATTTGGTTTCCTACAGGCGCCCGTTTGGGAGTTTCTGAACACACTGACGACAATGACCGTGCTTTTGGTTTCAGCTTGACTGACGAGGACAATCGTGCAATTGAAGCTGTACAAGCACGGTCCAATGGCCACCGGATGATCACCTTGATAGGGGACTGTGGGGCCGAATACCGATGATATGGCTGTACTCTATGTTCATCTTGTGATTGTGTGGTGTATCTTTGATGGGAACTCGAAAATTAGATCTGTGCATACATTTTCAGGATCAAATCATTAACATGCCAGAAATATGGTACTATTCTGAAACAGAGGATCTGCATCGTTGGGTAGGGTCCGAAGTTTGATGTCATACCCAGCCTCTAGCCACCAACATTCTTCCATGTGTTTTCAAACTTCATCACATCAACCCTTTGATCTCATCGCTGAAAACACTAGCATCAGCCACATTGGTTCCGTACGCCGTCTTCGCCGTGTTTGTTTAGCATGTAAGATCCGGAACTCGTGGAGCTTCATCCGTACTCTGTGGGTCTCGGACCTTACTTTTTTTTCCTTGCATAGCAATGATCTCGATGGATTATAGGTATTTGCGAATACCGGCTTCGAGGGGCGATGCAAATGAATGATATACAGTGATAGGGAATACTGTTTAGCGAGCATTAAGGTGAAAATCTAATGATGCAGCATGACCAGATCGGAACACCAGAGTTGACCGATCAGAGCCTGCAAAGAGGGTGAATTATTATAGTTTGCTCATGGAATCGGCATGTTTGGAAATCATGGTTGATGACAATCTTTGAATCGGCTGGAGCTTCCTTTTCACATCACGCAAAATTGCAGTCTTAGGTTGCCAGTCTCGGAAAGCATCTCGCAGCCGAATAAAATCATCTGAAAAGAGCTCGGCGACTCTATCATCAGCGATGAGGTCACGGAGAGCCCAGGGAATCTAGGGGAAATTTTCATTGTGAGAAACAGAAATGACATACAGACAGACAGTGGCGAACCTCGTAATCGTTCTGCTCCGTTCGCGCATCAAACGGCTCCAATGCAAGCTCAACTTGTGAGTGTTGTCCAGAGTCAGATAGGAAAAGGTAGTTGATTGCGAATCTGCTTGCAGGGTCAATCACATTCATTGGGAGAAGAACCACACTCACGAGTATGTGGCAGTCTCCTCGTATGCGGTCGAATGCCCGACCCCATTCAGCGATCCGGCAGTTGACTCCGATAAATGCGCAAGTAGTCCACCGTCTGATAGCCCTGCATTTCGAATACGTAGCAGGAGAACGAGAAGATTGGACAGGAAATCTGAGGAACTAAACAAAATTATGACCTGAGCTGACCTTGCGTAAGACAAGTGACATCTGACACGCACTGGTATGCATCTCCATCAATGTAAAGCGCACGCAAAATTAAGGGATGCGACACTGAAGTGAACAGCCCGGAGTACAGCCCTACTACTTGATCATTTAAAGACGCAATATACACCATTTTGACCTGTTGAAGATGGTGGCGTTAATTTGACGAATCATCGGTTATGGGCAAAGTGCATACTCCATTATCAAGGACGTTTTTCAAGGCCTTTACGTAGTCTCTTGAAATCTGATTATCGGTATTCTGGTGGTGGTACCGCAATCACCCAACAACGTCCCACCCTGTGCAACAAACTTACCTGAAATTCGAACAGCTCTCGGGCAGCAATCGACTCGAAGTACTAGGTGGTTCTGTATAAACTTGGGTGCCCAACGGGATCATATGACTTACCTGGATATAAGGTAGGACTAATGAGCTTGTGCTCAGATATCTCAGTGGTCCAAGATGAATTCCACACAGGGCTAGACAACACACCCTTTGCGGAGGGCGTGTGATGCTGCTACCGGCGATGGCGTTGACAGTCAAGTCACGTGGTGCTGTTCGGATATGTCCATCGGTAATGAGGCGATCCAAGATGTGAGTCGAAACAATTGATCCCTGGGAATGCGTAGCGAAAAAAATTACATCGGCATCCTGGAGGTCATCCATCCATTCCTTATTCCCGATCAGGTTCTGATATAACCTATTTTCACGGGCAGTCGTGTGAGTATCAAAGAGATCTTGTTCACAAAAAGTGTCCAGAACGTACTTGTCCACTCGGCGGCTGATGGTGCCTTCGCCTTCGAGGGGTATCTTGGTGATTTTTGACAGCTTCACGTCGTGCTTGTCCTGAAATTCTTCCAACGCCTGAACAGCCATATTCACAAACTTTGAACTTGTCCCGGTCGGCTGCATAACAATTAGTCAAATTGTGATACACAATACACGACCATATACTAACTTCACCGATAACTGTCCGCATGACAGCGCCTTCGGGGGCTGCGTATGAGTATAATGTTTCTTCCTATGAAAAAAACGCACCAGGGAACCACCCGTGCACACCAATCACAACTGCCCTTTGACATCCTCGCAGCACGTCCTGCTGTTGCTGTCCTGCGATCACATTCCACGAACGTGGGAGCGCCTTTTCATAGGGCTCCAAAGGCCTCTCCCCGGACTTTCCCTTGCCTTTCTTGTGTGAGGTAGTTTCATCACGCGCAAAGAGCACTTCGCTGACATACTGAAATGTCTTGGAAAGAGCAGATGGAGGCTCAGCAGGTACATGTGTGCGAGGGTGCATGTGAAAAGTATCATCCCATGTAGGTAAGACCAAATTCGGTGGAGCAGGGACTGTGGGGGTCTTCACCCCTGACTTCTTCGAAGGCGTCGGAGATGGCGGGCACTTGTTGGTGCCAAACCGGATGGCGTTTGAAGAATTGGCCGAGCCATTAGCCTGAGTATATTTGTCTTCGGGTTTCTTCTGAGCTGGAGATGGCGAGGAAGGAGAAATATGCGGCACTCCCGTCGAACTCGGAGATGGAATGTTGATATCCTTGCTCAACGGAACAGAAAAGGCGGCTGATGATGGAGGGCCAGCGGTTGGATTAGCTTCATCCTCGTCCAAATCCATGACTTCCATCTCTTCATTGTGACTTTCATTCGTAATGCTCTTCATCGCCATTGCACGAGCAGAAAAAAAGGAGATCCAGCCTGATCTGTTGTTGGTGATTGTTGATGATATCGGATTTGCTTCGCTAGCAGGAGGTTGTGAATCCGGCAAAGGGGAAACAGCGGTAGCCATCAGGTTCAAGGGATCATCATTTTGGCTAAGCTCCGACTGCACGTTCCCTTCTCCATCGGTGACAATTTGAGTACCCGGAGGAGAGCTTGTGAATGTTCCAGGAGTAGACGAGCCTTGGTACCACGACCACGGGGAATACCATGCAGAGCCTTGCGATCCTGAGGCGTCGGCGGACAGCATTAAAGGAGTCTTCTGTGATGCGATCTGTTCCTCAGTGCTATTTTCCGACTTCTGAGGAACAAAGGTCGAGTCGACGGCAGGCTGTGTCGCCATCTCACTGACTTGCGGTGGCAGTGCATCGGGAACGACCGATGAGATGGTTGGAGAATTTGAACCTGGTCCTGTTTGCATGTGACTCTCAGACGCTTGAGATTTATTCCATCCAAGATATGTCCACCATGTGCTTGCCCCCTCGTTAGTAACTTCAACAACACCTGCGCCATCCTTGTGAACCGTCCCTTCGGGCTGAGATATAGTATCTGCCGCAACATTCACCTCGGTTGTCTCTGCGACCGGAGCAGAAAGGCTCTCTTTAGCAAACGGTACGGATTCTGACAAACAATGTATTTAGTTATCACGCTGATAGCGCATGAAGGGCCGTGACATACCTTGCATAGTGAATTGTTGCCTGCTAGACGGAGATGACTCTGCTGGTAGAGTCATAGTTCTAATATCATCACGCTGAGCTGCAGCAACGGTCTGTTCAAGAGGGAGTTTTGGTCGTCCAAGTAAAGGGATGCTCAGTGTAAACCGGCTGGTAGAGTGATTGAGTGTCAAAGCAGACTGTGATGGATCACTACTTCGCAGGGCAGCAGACGGAGCAGTTGGTGACAGCTTAACGGGCAAAAGTTTAGGCACATCCTCTTCCAGTGGCGAGAGCACATAGGCAGTGCCGGGTCGAGAGTCATGGCCTGCTGACGAAGAAACTTGATATGATGCCAAATGAGAAGCAATAGCTTGATCGTCTGAACGTGATTTCGTAGGTATATCTTGTGGAAGGGACGAGGATGGAGTGCTTTGCCCAACATCTCCAGTTATATTGAGAACAGGTAGTTGATGTGGCACTGAAGAGACGGCAAGACTATCTGAATGTAGAGGTTCCGATGGTACCGGTGATTCCTTTGCGGATACTTGCACCGAACTCGGGGGTTGGTTTGTCTCGATGCCAGATTCAGGTGGTTGTTCCCCTTTTGCTCGGGTCCACGAGGCGAACCAAGACTTATGAGACGAAGTTGGGATGGAAGTATCACGGAGAGGGATAGAATCAGACGGAGCAGGTGCTGTTGAATCTATGGAGGTCTTCACAGCTGCACCTGGCTGCACGGTCGTTGTGTCGCTCTGCTTAGGCGGGTCAAGCGTAGGGATAGAATGTGAACCTAGAAATGACATAACATATTCAAAAGTGAGAATGCATGAAGGGTACCTTCTGTAAACGGTGACATACATTGATCATGAGTGGTCGGCACTTCCAATTGCCCTACTTCGTAGGTATTGGTAATAGGCTGGTGAAAAGGAGTAGCGACTGGCGTGTCTTCTAAAGATTGCTCTGACTGAGCCTTTGACATTGAGCTTAATGTAGAACTGGGATTAGCTTTGCGCAGGATCTGGGGTAGCTTCTCAGCTGCGGTTTGGGACGACGAAACCTGCTGTGCTTCTCCAAAGACCAGAGATATGGAAGGAATTGAGAATTTCTTGGTAACGATCATACGGTTCCAGCGAGGGTAATGAGGACGAGAGTTCATGCGAGAGAACTAACAGATTGATATTAAGGCGAGTCAATGAAACATCAAACAACGATCGTGGCAAGTGTGCAGCGTCAGCTGGCAGAGTAACACCAGACACGCACTCTAAGAGCAGCTTTCCTATTCTAGCCATCAATGTAAGTAACTGCACGTGACACGTCACGTGATCAGGCCACGTCGCACTTGCCGCCGCACTGGCAGTTGAAAATCATTGCTCATGCATTTTATGACCTAAAGTACTGCCACACCATATCATTGCACTCAGGTGATCGATATAAAGCACAAACATGGGGCCAAATATGAGCCCTAATTGATAACATTTCTTGAACTTGCTTTTTTATGACTCGCCGGGTAATCTACCGAAAAGGAGCAGCGAGTCGGTGACTCGCAAGAACGGTGATGCCAACTTGCTTTTGACTTGACACAAGGCGATCACAAGTTGAAAAAGTAGTTGCCTCCTCGAGCTCCTGACTTGGATATTTTCCAACCTTTTCTATTTGTTTTTTTTTTTGCAATTATTTTGTATTTATCGGTAGAATAGCCTACATATTGCAGGTGGGTGAGACTTTTATTTTATTTGTTGTATACTTGTCCAGACTCCAGACTTATTTCACACTTGTTGGGATAACAACCACAAAAACATTGCATTTTGGAGAAAGCAAATAATATGACAAGTAGTATTAGTGGTACTAGTGAGGATTAGTACTCAGAGATGGGCCGGTGGGCAACAACTAGCCAACATATGACACAAGTATACCCACAGGTGTCATCAGCATCACCCATATATCGGGCCGTACCTGCAGATATAGATATACGGTATTTCCGAACGTGTTGCGCATGAGATCATTCAGATGTCACATGTGCATGTGACAGGCGTGTTTGTGACACTGTCGCGTTCAAGTACTAGTACCACTTAGACTGGTAAGCAACTGCCAGTAAGACCAATAATATTTCCAGTTGGCTTGGTAAATATGCCCCTCACCCGCATAGAAGTGAGCGATTTTAAGTCGTATCGGTGCGCCCATATGATACCTTTTTGAGGACTAACCCATAGATCTATTAATCTGGTCTACCTATTCTTTTCCAGGGGCCATCAAGTCATTGGACCGTTCAAAAACTTTACCTCCGTTATCGGCCCCAATGGCGCTGGAAAATCAAATCTTATGGATGCAATCTCTTTTGTGCTTGGTGTAAAGAGTGCGCAGCTGCGTAGTAGCCAGCTCAAAGATCTCGTCTACCGTGGGCGCCGGCTCGCCAAAGGCCCCTTAGATGGCTCTGAGACCACGCAAGACCAGGAAGATGATGATAATAGTGATGGCGAGGGTGAGGGTACTGCCAAGAAGGCATGGGTGCTCGCAGTATTTCAGGATGAAAAGAGAAAGGAGTGGTTATTTCAACGAATGTGCGTTCTGCCTGGTCTGACTTACTCGGAACTTTTGACTGTTTTTTTCACGCAGCATATCGACTACTGGAGCGTCTGAATACCGTCTCAACAATAAAGTCGTCACCTACTCTGCGTACAATGCCGCCTTGACGTCTCACAATATCCTGGTCAAGGCCAAGAACTTCCTCGTCTTCCAGGGTGACGTCGAGGCTGTTGCATCCCAGTCTCCAAGGGAGCTTTCCCGCCTCATAGAGCAGATTTCAGGTTCTCTTGAGCTTTCTCAAGAATATGAGAAAGCAAAGGAAGCCCAGGAACGCGCAACAGAGAACGCAACCTTCAACTTCACCAAGAGGAGAGGTATCGCAGGCGAAATCAAACAGTATAAGGAACAAAAGGGCGAGGCAGAGCGATTTGAGAGCCTGTGCGATCAAAAGGTGCGCCTGCATTACCATTCTTTTCAATACATCACTTATACGTCCCCAGGATGACCTTATCTTAAAACGCATTCTTTATAAGCTTTTTCACGTCGAAGAGGCACTCGAAGCGAATGCCCGTGACATTCAAACAAAGTCTAAGGCCCTCGCTGGCTTACGTGCAGAGCATGGAGAACACGAGAAGGCTCTTGAGGATGTGCGTGCAGAGCAAGCAAGGGCCCGCACAGCAGTCGTACGAGAGGAAAAGAGAGTCAAGAAGGCCGAAAAGGCGTTAGAAGCCAAGGTCGGCCAACTTTTCTATCTACTACTTACCCAACTTGAACGAGTAGTAGGAGCCTGAGCTAGTAGAGGTGGACGCTCAGATCAAGCACTCGTCCAGAAAGCTGCAAAATTCACAGAAGATACAGGAGCAGGTTGGCAATGATGCAGAACGTCAGCTCGCTAAGCTCCACTCGCTCAGGCGGGATCTTTCCAATGCTAGGCAGGCTGCAGATGAAGCTGCAGGTAAGCCGTTTGTAGATGTATTATATTCTCTTTTTAATATTCTCTATGCGCAGAGGCCCACAGACGTGCATCTCAACATAACACTTCCCTCAGCGAGGAAAGTCTAGCCGAATATCGCTCACTGTGAGTCATGCACGTCAGTGTATGTTTCGTAGCGTTAATGCCACAAACAGCAAAGCATCAGCTAGCGTCCTCGCCGTTTCTGAGCGTCAAGCCCTGGAGACACTCAGTCGAGACGAAAAGACAGCATCCCGGATACTTACTCAAGTGAAGGCCAAAAATGAAGAATTGCTACGGAACCAGGAAAAACTGCGCGGCGACGAGCAAACTCAGAAAGCCAGCAAGTCTGAGGTACTTTTTTCGAATTTAACATATCCCGCCTGCTCATTATATTCTCAAAGCTCGAGGAAAAGCTTGCTACTCTCCAGAGTGAGCATGCGCACTCAAAGCAAGAATATGAAAACCAACAGAGTGAGCGGACAAGGATCAGGTATTTCTTTCTTCTCCAAACATTTATCATACGCCATTTTATCGTTATCCTGCAGCCGTCTTGAGACCGAGACGAATGAAAAGCTCGCAGACGTCTATCAGCGCTTGCTCCAAGCAGGTGTCGACAGGAATGAATCCGAGCGTGAGGCAAAGCTCAAGGAAACGCTCGCCAGTCTGCAGCGCATATTCCCAGGTAAATGTCGCCTACCTTGTCCGAGAACGTCACCACTCACATTTCATAGGTGTCCGCGGGCGCGTGGTCGACCTCTGCAAACCCACGCAGCGCAAGTACGAGACAGCCGTATCCGTCATACTTGGGCGCAATATTGATGCTGTCGTTGTGGATGAAGAAAAAACTGCCATTGAATGCATCGACGTGCGTTTCTCTGCCTTCTGTTATTAACCATCTAAACTAATTTTGAAACGTTGTAGTATATGCGCACCCAGCGCGCTGGTCAAGCAACTTTCCTCCCCCTCGACACGATCAGCACCAAGCCCATCAACGACAAGTTCCGCTCATTTGCTAGAGGCGCACGTCTCGCTGTGGATGTGATCCAGTATGAGCCTGCTGTAGAGCGTGCAATGCTCCATGCGTGTGGAAATGCACTTGTGTGTGATACGATGGACGTGGCGAGGTATGTATGTTGGGAGCGGGGGCAGGAGGTGAAAGGTGAGTTGATATTCGTTTTCGGGAATTTGGACACCGTGTCAAGATTTGGGCAGCTGTTACTTTGGAGGGCACTGTTATCCATAAGAGTGGACTTATAACTGGTGGGCGTAGTACGCATGGGGGAGGAAAGAAGTGGGAGGAGAAGGACGTGCAAGGTAGGCTGCTCACCTACCATGGTGCCTCGCACTCATTGGTCTGTAGGCCTTACCCGCCTTCGTGATAATCTTGTGGCGCAGCTTCAGGAATTGAATCGCTCGAAACCGAGGGGCAAGGCAGACGAAAACGTCATCGCTGAAATCACACGACTAGAGAGTGCAATAGCTGTTGTAAGAGACGATCTGGTATGTTTTTTGGAATTGGTGGCATTACAATAGTCTCATTTTTGAATCTGCGGCATCTAGAGCGCCTGCAAATCCCGGTACAACGGCATCAAAGAAGAACTAAAGCACGTCGAGCGAGAACTGAAGAAACTCTCTCCCGAGCTCAAAAAGGTTTTCACAATTGTGTAGCAGATCCAGATGAAACTGACCATAATTACAGGCTCAAACTTCACACTCGAAACTCTCTTCACAAATCGCAGAACTCCGATCTGTGATTGACTCAGCCGAAGACGGCGTATTTACCTCATTTTGCTCCCAGATAGGCGTCGGGAATATTCGAGAGTACGAGGAGCGTCAGTTGAAAGTCGCCGAAGAGGAGAGCCAGGCGCGGCTTAGATTCGATCAGCAGGTTGCGAGGCTGATGCACCAGTGAGTTTTATTTTCCGTAGTTTTGAGGCTGACTGACATTTGTGTGCAGATCGCAGTTTGAAGAGGAGCAATTGAAGTTGACACAATCACGTCTGGTGACATTGCGGAACGCCGCTGAAGATGAGCAACGGAAAGTGGAGGAGCTAGAAGAGAAGAAGCGCACCATCCAAGTTGAGATTACAGAAGCTCAGGAGGGCATCGCACAGCTTAGAGAAATGCTGCAAGGCCTCAATGATGTGCTAGAAGAGAAGAACAAGCATGTCGACCAAGCCAAAAAGACGCACACGAAAGCTGCTAAGATACTTGACCAGGCTCTCAAAGAGATTGGTCTCAAGGTACGCTGATCGTTTGCTCAGATAGCTCAGTCACTTATGATCCTTTGATCCATCTTCAGAACGACGATATTGAGAAGTTGGCACTAGAACGATCGGCGACTTATAGGAAATGCAGGCTCGAGGACATCAAGCTACCTCTACTAGAAGGAAATTTGAAGAACGTCCCAATGGAAGAGGTGAAACCATTTATTTGAAAGATCTCACGTGCATTGATTTCAATTCCCGTTTAGAACCTTCGGGAGGAGGTAGCGATGGACGTTGATGACGATGATGGCACCCAACAACCACGACAAATCCAAGATTATGGGATTGAAGTTGACTTTGACTCTTTGACTGAGGAGGAGCGTGCGGTATGTAAGCTTTGACAGAACAGAATTCGCTTGACTTTCATCATAGGATAATTCTCCTGAGACTACCGCCGAGTTTGACGCACAAATTGCGAAACTCAACGGAGAAATCGAGAGAATGGCACCCAACTTGAAGGCTATCGAAAAGTATGTCGACTCCTATTCTTCAATGACTTGACAGTGATTGTTGGACAGGCTAGACGATGTCGAGGCCAAGCTTGCAGATACAGAGAAAGAAGCTGATAAAGCACGGAAAGACTCAAAAAACGCGCGTGATCAATTCAACGATGTCAAGCGAAAAAGGTCCGTGAATGATTTTACTTCGGGCGCCATCCTCATCCCAGCAACTAGATGCGAGTTATTCAACAAGGCGTACAACCACATTTCAGACTGTATCGACCAGGTCTATAAAGATCTCACTAAAGGGAAGGCATCGCCGATGGGAGGCGTTGCATATCTTAGTTTAGAAGACAGTGAGGTAAGTCTTTCGGTGTCTCAGTGCAGGCCATTTTACACTTGTTAATCACAGGAACCTTATAATGCCGGTATCAAATATCATGCCATGCCACCGATGAAGCGATTCCGCGACATGGAACAACTCTCGGGCGGGGAGAAGACTGTGGCTGCCTTGGCTCTCCTTTTTGCGATACACAGGTTTGGTCTTTTCGCCCTCGCTCCATAAATGTTCGTTCTCACTATGACTCAAGTTATCAACCTGCACCGTTCTTTGTCCTTGATGAGGTAGACGCTGCTCTGGACAATACCAACGTTGCCAAGATCGCCAACTATATCCGGAGCCAGGCGTCTGACTCTTTCCAGTTCATTGTCATCAGCTTGAAGGGCTCTTTGTACGAGCGTGGCAATTCCCTTGTTGGAATCTATCGTGATCAAGATGTAAACAGCTCTCGCACGCTGACGTTGGACGTAAGTAATTGGTATCCAAATGTATGCGGGATTAATACTTACAGACCTACAGCTAACTCAATACGATGAATAGTGGAGCTTTGATTACTGTTTTGCCGGATACGTGCTTACCTGTATATTTATTGGCCCATCGATAATGTGTTCAACGTAACCTTGTAATTTCAGCTGAACTTTAAGGACGTTTTGGATGGTCGGAATTGTATTGTATGGCCAAAGTTCGTCCTTGGTAAAGTTATCCTCATTTCGTGATCCTTCATCGGGAGCAGGCTAGGGCAACTAGCAGGCTACCGACCATCACTGCTACATGTTGATGCAATCATTTGCAAGCTGCGGATAGTGTTGCACATGTTACTTTCAAACGAGATATTGTGACGCGCCAGAAGACCGGCCTCGGCTGCAAGACGCAACCCTCGACGGGGAGGTCAAAACCCATGCGTTTAGGTCAGGTGATGTACTGTTTGCGCACGTAGGCCAATTAGTTGGATATCGTTCAGTATCTAGATCCTTGTGTGTTGTGCACTTAGAATCGTACCTTGATCGCGAAAATCTGACACGATGTCGATGAAAAACTGCACATACTATTGTCAGAAAAGACTTGAGTGTTTGATCTGTAGAGCTAGCTATGAAAAATGCGAGGATAAAGCACCGAAGACGACCGCGACACACCAAACGAACTCCGTTGCAACTCTCATCATGCACGTGTTATTTATAAAGTACCTCTGAGTAATTGTTTGATGGAGGGCTGAAGTTGTCCCGCACTGATTAACGAGCCAAATGATATCTTCACCGGCCCCTGCGAAATAATAGAAATTAGCGTTGAAGTGTTAAAAATACAGGAACGCTCAAAGCCCATCCATGTCGTACTAGATTGGGACTGAGGTAGGGATGCCCGGATGATGAAGTGAATGAAGTGGTGAGGGCGGCCTTGACCTTCATCGTTGCATTAACGGAGAATTGATAACCCTCAGGTTCATGGGACGGTATTTAGGTCGAATATAAATTACATCTGCATTCAAGTATGTAATTTGAGGCAAGTCTCTAACAAAGGTGTAGAAAATGAGTGAAGGAGACGCCTCAGTCGACGGTGACACCCCGACTTCGGAGATCGTTTTTGGCTTCGTTGATTTCCTACAGACGACGATCAGCGCACAGTTCCTTGATAGATGTGATCCATGCTTACCTGCAGCAACTCCTGATAGGCTTCGGGACAGTCACGGAATGCAAACACCCCCCAGCCGAGACTCCAGAGGGAATACGACCCGAATGTGACCAAAAGCCACCATGGAATCTAATTTATGTCATGAGTGCGTGACCTAAGGCGTTCGTTCCAGTCAGCTCATGAGAAGGACGTACGACAGGAAGGATCTCTTGGGCTACGCTGGCGTCGATGAGTGGTATGGGCAGGACCTCAAATAACACCAGCAGATAGATCGAAATAAGGATGGAGGAATATATTGAGACTTGATGCAAACGAGTCATGATTCAATGCAATAGAGTGTCCTTACAAAAAGTGAGTTGGCAAATGATGATTGCTTATGAGGGCTGGTCGTCGTGTTTGACGGCGTCGAGCGTGGATTCATTCCAGGTCACGTGATTTACTTGAAGCTCAGTTTGCAAGTTCTTCTACTCTCGCGGTCATTTATCGGAAACCATGTCTTTACTCTGCAAACGTCCTTCTGCAGGGCTCTTATCACCACTTCCATTAACAAGAAGTGTCTCTACTTCTCCGTACGGTCGCTCACATGTTTTCAAGCAACGTTTACCCAAATTGCCGAACCCAGTAATTCCTCACTTCCCTCAGCGTGTCGTGCGTGCGGACGGTTCATCGTATATGCAATGGACGACATCACCGCGCTCACGAATAACCTTGACGCGCGACACAACAAATAATCCTCTTTGGAACACTACTCAACGTTTGAGCGGAGCGGTCGGAGAGGGAGGCATAGAAGATGAAGAGCAGGAGGGCACTGGTCGTCTGGGACGCTTCAGGAGAAGGTTTGGACAGGAAGTGGGTGCAGGAGAGTGGACTGAGCTTCAAGAGGGTATCGAGGCTGAAGTAGAGCCTCCACTGAGCAAAAAGCAGAAGGCTACCCCGAAGAAATGAGTGCGTCTAGTGCCTCATCTCTCTTGGGCTCTTTGGGTACGATTTTACCCTCGGAATAATTGAAAGTCCTATCTTACTGGTATTTTTCAGCTTCTCGCATCGGACCGCGTTGCGAACCTATTTTACATAGTTGGCGCTTGTCCTAAGATGCACGTTCACACCAATTGAGCGAATTCAACCATGTTTCGGATGTTGATACCCGTACCGCACCAATTTCAAACTACATTTGTCTTGTACCGTACGTACACCTTGGCTATCTTCGCGATCAAGCGATATCAAGCTCTCGCGTTTGTCGCTGCCTAATACTCTCGCATTGCTGTATCACCCATGTCGGCCTTCATGAATTCATTGAATTCCCTGCTGACTGCGTTTCGTCTGATGTCAATATTCTATGCCTTGGTATCTTCTGATGAGTCGCCGAGACGTTTGTCACAGCCCAGTGCACTTGAATTTAATCATGTGGACGCTTATGTAAATGAGAGCGCGATTCTTGCCTGCAAGCTCCACTCAAACTCCAATGAACTCCTCTGTCCAGAACTCCAAGGATAATGTACCCATCGTTAACGTCCACTCCGTCAACTCTAGTTGCTCTGGACGATATCAGTTTCAATTGATGAAGTTCAGCATGTCTAATTCCAGCTATCGTGGCACTGTCCTTGACACTACATAACTTAGACTGGCATCTGACTTGGGCTTTGCGACTATATGCATCTATGTTCCTTGCGAACACCTCTAGCAGCTGTCCGCTCGTCACATAATGTTCCGGGGTATACTTAGCACTAAATTAATTGTCCATTTCATTCATCACAAAAATCGATTACTCTTTCCCTCCATCCCCTTGGCCATCCTCAGCATCACCACATTCGACGTCAGGCTCGAGAACTACGGCAGGTAAGTGAGTCAAAACTGTGGAAATCACCCGAATAGAAATAACGTACCCCGTTTCCAATAAACACCTCTGCCTTCTCTGCAATCGCCATGTCTACTGCCATAGCCACGTGCTTTTGCTCCGAATCGAGCACGATGTCAGTACTGCTCACCAAGTCATCCCACCCATCCTCCTCAAGCGCACTCTTCAGACCATCAAGACTCCATGCCCATTCATTTGAGAGCACAAATACTCGTCTCAGCCCAGGATACTCTTTACGAATGCCCCTTAGCTTTTCCACAACCTGCTCCGTTGACGGCCAGCAATGATCGAGATAATACGTTAGCCTTGCATTCGTGTCGTTGGCATACGGAGACCGATCGAATCGATCAGGGAGCGATGGATGCTGATTTATACCCATATAGTCTGCGCCCCACTTTGCGAGGTTCGGACAGTGTCCCTTGTAATCGCCCCTGCGGAGGTGCAATGCGACCAGCCCGGCGAGTGATTTACGGGAATGTGCATCGTAGAGGTCTTTAGCGGACTCTGGTTGGAGGAGGGCAAAATTACGCGAAACCGCGGCTTGTACAAGCGGCGACCAAGCGAAGTCAGTCAACATAGGCGATTTAGTCAAGGATTCCCAGAGAGAGAGAATCCGTGGGTTTCCGAAGAAGCTTAGCGTCCTGTCAATCATTCAACTCGATATTCTGTTGGACTAGACTCACTGTCTGTCAAAGACATCGTGGGCAGACGAGTCTATTTCTATGCATGGCTCTTGCACGGACGCGAGTTGATTGACCCACCAATCGATCATGACAACACCGTCAGCATCGTTTGGTGCGTTTAGAGAAGTGATGACGTATTTTTGGCTTTCACGACCTCCACAGACTTGCGCGTAGAACTCGGCGCTCACTGCACGGGGTGCATTTGGTGCGCTAGGCATTGGCCCTCCCGCAGTTGGCCCGGATATGAGGGCGTTGAATGGTATACGTGCGGGACGCAGAGCGAAGTCGTAAATTGTCCATGGAAGTGGTAAATGCGACCATGTATAGTCTTCGAAAACAAATGATACGTTGGACATGTAGGCAAGGTAAGACATCATAATACTGATGAGAACAATTAGCCACTTATGAGACCTGACGACAATAACCAATACACACGCTTCCTGAAGAACATTATTGAACCCGAAACCCCACAGGTGACCTGGAAATCGCAGGTACTGCGGCTGATGTCCCGACAAGGAGTGCTGAGGGAGACGATGTTCAAATGACCTGATATCCTCGTAGTTTGGTGGTATTCCCTGACAGATAATGGCAAGTAACAGGAACACCGGGACGAGGGTGACGGAGACCAGGGTTTTTCGGAGGGTGAACACGCGGGAGAAGCTACGCCATGAGCAAGAATATCGACGACGGTATTTAGTTGTGCGTGGTGGTGCTGCGGGAGATGTCGTTAGGAGGATATACTCTTCCGGTCTGAACGTCCATGAAAACGCAGTGCGCACACTGCCGGGCATCCAACCTATGGCCTTCATCGATCGCGCTGCTAGACTTGCTTTATGAGACCTGGCGGAAGAGTTAAATGGTCACCCTGGAAATGGGTGCTGCGTTGTAGTGGGAAGGAAGATAAATAGGCGGATGAGGAAACCTCTGGGTAAAGTAATAGTGGAAGTGAGAATGCTGCGGGAAAAACATTGAATATGAGAACTATGTTCACGTTCGACACACCGCGTGGAGACCAGTAGTGGCTCCTTGCATTCTAACCAATCCACATCAAGGGATTCATATTTTGAAAAATTAGACGCTCAATGCTGAAATTAGACTACGGCAATGTAGGGTTTATTTCCCACTGTCAATCTGAGGGTTGTCTTGACAAACCGCTTCCTCACTGAAGACTGACATTTCTTCTTTAGCGAGTCGACAGCTGCATGCCTGAGTCCAACTTTCTCCTTTACTTTAACCCACGACAGTCGACAAACACAACCGACTCTAATACTTCACCACTATCTACTAGCGTCGCAGTTACTACTCCTGCTGACGCACCCACTCTAACCCCCAGTGGCAGTCAGGTGCGTGTCTTGGCTGCGGACCGGGAGGACCAAGCCTATATACTGTTTTCATCTGGCGCAGCAATATTAATCTCTGAACACAGGCATCCACGATAACCACTATACAGCTATCTGATACCCAGCCTGGTAGCTCCCAGGCTACCAGCGTTGGTTCCCCAACATCACTGAGCAGTCCTATATCGACGTCTACTCCTGATACCAGTACGACTTCTTCTGCTATTACAACGTAGGTATTTGTGGCATCTTCTTGTTGCAAGCCATCTAATAAAATTTTACTCTAACTAGGTCATCTCAGCCTGAATTAACGAAATCCTCGTCGCTCACTTCGTCTACGAGTTCAGAAAGCTCCAGTTCTACACCTACATCCCAGCCTGCTACTTCTACAACCTCATCCGTACCATCTTCATCCCAAACCCCGGCCTTGTCTCCAACTCCGACTACCACTACCTCCTCATCTCCAGCACCATCACCATCACCATCTCCATCATCTATCTCTCAAAACAACCCGACTTCTACAACTCCAACTTCCACATATGGAGGCCTGACAACATCAACCATTACCTCATCTTTTGTGACGGTTATAGGTTCATCTACCATAACAGTGCGTGCCTGTTTTACTAGCCTAACGCCCTCTTAACACGCCATCAGAGTACCACTCTCATCCCTACAGTCATTAGTATACCTTCAAATACCACTACCGGCGCAACAAATCGCACTGCCGTTATCGCTGGATCCGTGATTGGTGGAGGCCTAGTTCTCATCCTCGGTCTCTCTGTCTTTTTCTACCGCCAACGTCAGCGCTTCAAACACTTCCACTTCCTCGACGCTATCAACGTGCGCAGACGACAAGCCCGTGCCAGAGCAACACTGCTCGCAGGCGAGGACCTCGAGGACGTTGATCTTCCACGTCCGCCTCCAGGAAGATACTCCGACTATGATACCCCCTGGGATCCGCGCGATAGCTCGGGGTCACTTAATGATACCGAACGCGGGGGACTTGTGGGTTCCGTGGTACGCGGTGGGGAAATTGACTTGAGCCATATCGTGGACGACGTCATGGGCCCTTCAGCATCAGGCGTGCACTACTCACAAAATTCCCTATCATCTTCTTATTACGACTTATCAGGACAAGAGTCTACGCCTCAAACTAGAGAGAGACCCAACGCATCGCAAATTGCATTAATAGAAGCTGCGGGGCTGGGTACCACGGGAGACCCTAGCGTGCAACCTACACGGCCTAGTCCACTTGGGAACAATGATCCTGTTACAGGTGGCAGTAATGCCCTGTGACAATGATGCCCTCTGCCCCTATCTATTTCTATTTTCACTTGTTGTACAGCATGTAACGTGTTGTGATCAAGGTGGGTATACATAACTCCTTGCATCTGATCAGCCAATCCTACATGACCCAATTTAACTATCAGATGACTGTTCTTTATATGTGCTGGACTTTACCCATACATAATTCTTGTTGGTTCACTTTGTCGCATATATATATATATATTACTTACTGCTGCCGTAGTCGTTCGTTCGTTATCGGCACTTGGACATGGATACCTTTCTATATCTGTTAGGGGAGTCAGTTACACTCATATCACGGACTTCGTTCTTAGATTCTTGGGCTTTTCCGTTATGCACTCCTAGCAATATTGTTGGCAATGGATGCTGCTAATCATACATTTCGATTCTCAACTCCCATATAACAATCAGGACAAGGTTGAATCGTTAAATTCAAGCTTTAAGTTCGAGTGCTCACCTGCAGTACTGGTTGCGCACTCCACCTGCGAACAGTGGTAACCGATCTATATAACCCAAGGTACTTACATATTCGCGTGGCAGCATCAAGAGTCTCCCGACACAAACCCAACAAGCATGTTTCAGATACGGGCATGCAGCAGGGATAAGCGCTATGCGATGCGACCATGCGGGATATTCAATACATTTCCCAATAAAATTATAGTAGTAGCTGTGCTTGTAACGCCCACAGTTCGTCCTTGAGACTTTCCTTTCTACACCTTCTCAATCAATAATACAAAACAAACACATCTATGGCATGCCATCAGCTCCCAAGCCGTCTGCAAAAGGTATATTACGCTTACAGTTCAACACTTCGTCCTTGAGACTTCCCTTTCTACACCTTCTCAATCAATTACACAAAGCAGACATATCTATGACATGTCATCAGCCCCCAAGCCGTCTGCAAAAGGTATATTACGCTTACAGTTCAACACTTCGTTCTTGAAACTTCCCTTTCTAATCCCTCTCAATCAATTATACAAAGCAGACATATCTATGACATGTCGTTAGCTCCCTAAACCGTTGCAAGGGTATAATATACGAACCAAGTTGTGAACGAATGGAAGCCAAGGTAATCACCATGTTGAGGACCCCCATGTGGTAGAATCCTGCGTGGGTGAGCGAGAAGGTGGATCGGTGTCACATGAAGAAGAATCCCATTTCGAGGAATCCTGAACTTCCTTCGGGGTGGGGGGGCGAGGAGCATCGCCGCCCAATGTGGAGGATACCCATGCCAAGAAATCATCAACTTCTTTGGAAGTAGCGGATTGAGGAGCATCGGCGCCCCATGAGGACCCCCGTGTCGTAGAATCCTGAACTTCCTTCGGGGTGGGGGAGCGAGGAGCATCGCCGCCCAATGTGGAGGATACCCATGCCAAGAAATCATCAACTTCTTTGGAAGTAGCGGACTGAGGAGCATCGGCGCCCCATGAGGACCCCCGTGTCGTAGAATCCTGAACTTCCTTCGGGGTGGGGGAGCGAGGAGCATCGCCGTCTAATGTGGAGGATACCCATGCCAAGAAATCATCAACTTCTTTGGAAGTAGCGGACTGAGGAGCATCAGCGCCCCATGAGGACCCCCGTGTCGTAGAATCCTGAACTTCCTTCGGGGTGGGGGAGCGAGGAGCATCGCCGCCTAATGTGGAGGGTACCCATGCCAAGAAATCATCAACTTCTTTGGAAGTAGCGGACTGAGGAGCATCGGCGCCCCATGAGGACCCCCGTGTCGTAGAATCCTGAACTTCCTTCGGGGTGGGGGAGCGAGGAGCATCGTCGCCTAATGTGGAGGGTACCCATGCCAAGAAATCATCAACTTCTTTGGAAGTAGCGGACTGAGGAGCATCGGTGCCCCATGAGGAAGACCCCCATGCTGAGGAATCTTGAACTTCCTCTGGAGCGGGGGAGTGAGCAGGTTCGGTGGGAGATGCCATAACGATATCTTGACATTCAAACTCAGTGGGAGATGGAGATCCCATCTTCCAGTCTACATCGATCTGGGCCGGCTCAGCCAGGACCAGCGGGATTGTGATCCGCAGAGACGTCTTGGCAGGTTTGACCTGGCGAACTTCGCTCTGGTCTCGTGATAGTGAGTATGATTCTGACGAGAAGTAGCCTAGAGAAGAGTTGTAGTCTGCGTCTGCGTCTGGATTAACAAGACTGAGAGTGGCCGTGAGGCGAAGACGAGACATACCTCCGTATGACATAGTGAATAATAATCTGGGGACTGGATGTGTGCAAGATGAAGGAGCGTTCAGAGGGAAGGGCTTAATAGCGACCTTGTATGACCACTCTTTTTAGATGAATCAGAGCTGTGGAATCACCACCTGTGGCTTTCTATAAGTGTCTGCAGCGGAAGTGCGGCATCGAATTGATCAATGTCCATGATTTGTGGTATTGATTGTCACAAATTGTGGGCTGTGTATTGACCGCGGTATTAGAAACACTTGAAGAGATTGTGGAATCGAACAATTGAACGGGTGGACTCGAAAGCACGTTACAATCATTGGCACTGACCACCGCGACGGGTCTGTTAGTGCAATACACAGTAGACGACTGTACGAATAGAGTATCAGTATTAGTTCATGTTATAGGGATGATAAACATCACCAGCCTTCGCTGGAACACCATATAACATGAAGGTTGGAAGTTGGCCAAAATAATAGGCTCGGAGTCGATACTACCATCATGATATCGTGATAGACTTGACCGCTTGGAGGAGTTATGACCCTTCCAAAAGTTCCTCGTCCGATATTACTTCACTGCTCGTGAAGTTATCAAGGTGCCACGTTCAATCAAAGGACTTATATGATATCTTATACTAGTACTTACTTCACAGTCGACCTTGAGAGTCAGTGAGGTGATGCAGGCCGCTTACGTAGTCATCTCATCTATGGTCCGACGGTCGGCTTACATCATGGCATGAAGTTTGCGCAAGTCTTTATTCGCTGAATTTCGCTCGCCTTCAGATGTTGTGAGCTGATAACTAATATTTGAACTTCTCGTTTTCGATGTCACGCTCCGTGCCTTTACTTTCCCCTTGTGCGTGCAACCTGGCCAATGTTGCGGTTCCAAGTATTGTTTCGGAAGGTCGGGCTGAGCACAACATTACTACTTTCATTTTTTTTCATCCTCATTCGTATGGATGACTGTAAGACAAATATTATCTCCCTGCAGGCCTGAACATTTAGGTGGGG
This sequence comes from Suillus cothurnatus, assembly GCA_016758765.1. Taxonomy (NCBI): domain Eukaryota; kingdom Fungi; phylum Basidiomycota; class Agaricomycetes; order Boletales; family Suillaceae; genus Suillus; species Suillus cothurnatus. The sequence goes on along the minus strand of JABBWL010000144.1, from coordinate 47,564 downwards.
GTATCAATAATAATTTCACAAAGTCAAGTCACCTGTTCGAACACAGTACTACTATAAATTAGTCTTACAACATAAGTTACTCCTCCCACTTGCCTACGATGGTACAGTGTCCAACAAAAGATTCAGGATACCAAGGAAAACTGATGCTGATGTACACGCCAAGACAAGGGCACCGATCCAGGCAGCCTTAGCCTGTGCAGCTTGGGCTGTGGTTTCGATAATCACAGCATACGCTGCGCCTCGCCTGCTGAACACGCTGGAATTGCAGTAACATCTGTCGTAGAAGCTGGAGTACTGGAATATACATGCCATGATCGCCAAAAAAAAGTTTAATATGGCCAACAATTTGCCCGTCCATCGCAGGATGTGCGAAAACGCTAAAGCAACACGTGTAGATAGCGATACTCGGCGGGGGTCAGCAGCGGAAGAGTGGGCGAGAATACTGGACATCAAGAGCATCATCCAAACTAAAGTCGAAATGACTCCGTAAAGGAGATAACCGAAAGTCCGGCACCCCATTCCCTGTCAGACGTTAGCCAACTCGATCACGAGTATACAGGAAGACTCACTGTTGTAGGAGTGAACCACCCCACCAGAAATGCTGCTCCGACTGTTCCCCATTGTAATGCAAGTGAAGCGCAGGAAGCGATGACCATTCTTGTGAACACACCAGGTGCCCAATGGCTGCTTAGACTCTGCACCCTGTAGGGTTGCGTGTAGTACATATGGTCATCTTGGAGGGACCCACGTCGGTTTCTATCGTCAGTATCTTGGATAGTCTCGATGACTTTGGTAGAGTCGGAATCCATGTTAATGCTAGATTCGACCCAATCGCTCCCACAAACGGGAAGATGGATATGAGCCTTTTCTGATGCCACCTTGAACACCATGAAGATAGTATGTGCTGTAGATGCCCATCGCAGCGAACGCGAGTAATTAAACACCGGAGGGGTGAGGAGTTCGTCTGGAGACATCACATCCTCCTCCTTAGCAGTTATTGCCAACGCTCTCCGGGATGACGCAGGAAACATCCCGGCACGACCATCTGCTGTTCCTGTGTGCATACTGTGTCTGTCTGCGCGGTCATAAGCAGCTTGTAAGCGATTGAAATCGCATTTTGGGGAGAGTTGTAGCCATCCGACGACTATTGGAATCAACCACAACCACATTGAACCAGTGGCTTCTCCATTGGATTGAACGTTCGCGTAAACGTTGGAGAGTGAATTGGCTACGGTCAGGATATAGGCGACAATGACCCATGCAATGGAGGTTGCGGACGCGATTGACCACGTATGGGTGTAGTCCACAAATTCAGCAAAACATTTCCACCAAGAGTCGTTTTTTGGAAGGATAACGAGCGAAGGTAAGCGTACGCGATCAGGGTGCAGTCTGAGAGGGGATTGTTGAAGGCTGCTCAAGATGGAGAGTGCAAAACGTGAATTAGGATAGTCCACTAACTGATCAAACTGGCGGTTGATCCAGCGAGAGTTGAGGAGGGTAATGAATAGAGAGTAACCAGCAAGTGTCGGTGACCCAACAGTTAAGATAGCAGACATGAGATTATCAAGTCTGTACTGTGCCCCAAAGGGAAGCTGTGAAATCAGTGCAAGATTTGGCAATAGCCATGCACTGAATTCTTGCGAAAATACAGACCACTGGAAAGGTTCCTGCCCAGTCCCGCAGTGGGATGTGCACATCGAGTAGCTGATCGATGTCGCATCAGAAAGATTGGACACGGGATCTCCGTCACCGTCGAGTAATCCAGCTAAATTTTGGGTAACATTTGCATTCTGAACGATGTCGTTCAGACACTGACTGAAGTCAACTACCGCAACGACTGTTCCGGCAGCGTGCATCAGTAGTAAGAGAGCTAAGCCCAAGTAATAAATGAGAAAACCAGAAACCTGTAGTCAAGTCATCGCGCTTACCTGCTTGAGAGCCTTTGTGCAAGCGCATGAGATTAATTGGTCCTGTATTGACTATGCATGCAACTTAGTCCTATATAACTTATTGGAAACAGTCGTCCCTGCGTTTATACTTCAGTGAAAAAACTTCTCACCAGAATTTTAGGACTGTCAATCATCCGCCGGATTCCGCGCATCAGATCCAGATTTAGAGGGTGAGGTGTCACTTTAGCGGTGACTTCCAGTGAGGGCAGTGCTAGTGCCAACCACAGCCTGAAATGACATGAAGGCCTAGGCCTGACCTGCGTGTCAGGGTTTGTCTAGGGAGTGGTGAAAATTCAGTCAAAAAGATCGTGTAATACAAATTACACAAGAGTAAAGACACATAAGGACACACAAGCGTAATTATAACGCAACTATGGTAGAGGAACATCTACTCGATAGTTAATTAATTCATTCTGAAAAGGTATAAAGTTACTTATCAACGTCGGAGACCTCATAAAGGTACAAGATCGGTTAATAAATTCATGTAAAAAATGAATCCCAAAGAGGTAGTCCCAGCCAAAGCCAATGCTCCGAACCAAGCAGCTTTGGTTTGACTTAAGTCTACATGATCGAACACGACAATATCATATGCATATTGGGCTCCTCTCCCCAACACACTCGAGTTGCAGTAACAATTATCATAGACACTCGTAAACTGCAGCATCCCTGCTGCAATTATCCAGATTGCATTGATGATTGCCATCGATTTCCCTCCCCATCTCAAAAGGTTCGCTACTACCTTTACGAGACGAATAGTGATGGATGAGAATGGACTCCTGGGTCTGTCTGAGTATGAGAATGCGTAGTGCGACAAGATGCTCGACATAACAAGCATCGCCCATATCATCGTTGCAAGTGCGCCATAGATGAGGTAACCAAGAGATCTACAACCAAGGCCCTGTCGTGTGCCGCTAATCAGCAACAGGCGCAGAAAATTGCACATAAAATAATGCTTACCACGGTCGGAGTAAAATACACGACTAGTACCGCAGCTCCAGTTGTTGCCCATTGTAAGGCCAGGGGCAGCAGCGAGGCCACAAACATACGAAAGAACATCCCTGTCGCCCAGGGGCTCCATACTGTATCTCGAGGAAGTCTGCAGTAAGCATTGACTTCGGACACGTTTCCTTTCCTGTTGCTGGGCTCAATAAAATCCTTCTTATTCGTATTCTTCCATTTAGCCCCGATCGCAACCGGTTTGTGGTCTTTGGCCTTCTTGGAGGCTATTCGAAAAGCATTGTAGACGTCCTCCGCCGACCGAGACCATGAAATAGCCCTGGCATAGTTATAGACGGGCGGAGTCAACATTTCGTCGGGAGATGAAGGATTTTCCATATCGGTATCAATAGATACTGCTCGCATTTCGGAAAGATGTGATGCTTTTACAACTTCATCTGAGTTATCAGTGGCTACAAATGCCATTGCATCTGCGTTGTCCATGGCCTTTCTAACGCGTGTGTAATCGCACTTCGGGGACAGTTGCAGCCAACCTATAACGATTGGGATAAGCCACAACCACACCGATCCGGTCCCTTGACCGTTGGAATTGATATTGGACGGGACGTCCGATAGTGAGCTGGCGACAGTCAATATGTAAGCAACAACCACCCACGCAATGGTTGTCACAGATGCGATGGACCAGGTATGAGTGTAGTCGAGAAACTCGGCAGTGGTCGGCCACCATTCATCATTGTCTGGAAGAACAACGAGAGAGCTGAGCAGTGAGTCATCATTTGATATTCTCAGCGGACTTTGTTGAAGGCTTATGAGGATACGGACAGCGGATTTGGTGTTGGGGAAGGAAAGGTCATCGAATTGGCGACTGATCCAGTTGGCGTTGAGAACGGTGAGGATCATCGAGTAACCAGCGAGAACCGGTGAACCGACTATGAGGATAGCAGACATGAGGTTGTCAACTCTATGTCTTGCACCGAAAGGGAGCTGAGAAATGAGGGCAAGGTAGGGCAATAGCCAGGCGCCGAACTGTTGCGATATGTTTGCCCAGGTGGGATTCTGTGTTCCAGAGCCGCAATGCGCGAGACATGTCTGGTATGTGAATCCAGCTGCGCTCATGATGTCCGACAATGGTACACTTCCGCCATCACCATTCACCAATCCGGATGCATCCAAGCTCTGGTTCGCATTATTTACGAAGTTGATGAAGCAATCGGTAATATTGATGTTGCTGGCGTACGCCCCTTCAAAAAATAGGAACAGCAGTATGAACAATCGGATCTCTAAGAGAGTAGTGAGCATAAGTCATCACAAGTCATTATGGCCCTGAACTCACTCTTTGTATCATGCATGCGTAAAGTTGGCTTTCATCAATAGGGCGGAGTGCACCCAGTAATGTATATGAAAGAAGTTCCTGTGTATGATTATTAGTAGCCGCTTGGAAGCCCGACAAGGCTGTAACTCTTATAGAATCTCTTGCAAAGAAGCTGTTCTTGGTCACCATTCAAAATTCTCATCTGAAAAAACTTGACCATCCATCAAGCCAGTTCAGCGCTTGTTCTGAAATAGTCTACAGGAACTCAACGTCACTTGTTTCGGTCATTTTATAATGAGAACACTCGCATGAGAGCCTTGGGGAGGTCCAAGTCTGAACAATGAGCCTAGTGATTATCATGCCAGGTGCCTTCAGCGCATGTTGCTATCACAGTAATTCAGTGACACCAACGATCACTGCGCGTGGGAGTAGCAACAAGAATTTCGTGCCTTCTCCTGGGGTTATAGATTAGTGGCGGACGCATTTTACTTGGCAGGGGAAGATAACCAGTAGCGAGCTAGAAAAACAGGTATAAATATTGCTGTGCAACTGAGGAGCGAGCATTGGAACCTTTCAAGAACCCAGCTATACAAAACGAGCGCGGAAAGCATCTGCCCAATAAATGATTGATGCTGTGCGAGCAGCGCTGCGGTTGTGTGGCAGTGGCTCCGGGCGTTTTACACATGTGCACTGCATCTTGGAGGTTACGTTCAACGATCGAGTCCTGCAAATTGTCAGTCAAAAGTGTGACGAGTGACTACTACCCACCCTAGCTAGTACTGTATCTATGAGTTGTGATGGCCCGTAAGCAGACTAATGAAAAAGAAAGTTGTTCCGTTCTGTGATGCGGCATACTGCTGAGTCAGAGGTTTTTCCATCGGTTTCTGTCATGGCAGCTGGGCAGTGCGCGCTTACTGCTCAGCGGCTCTAGGAATCCAGCGTACGTGTTATCAGGCCTGGGCGAGTCTGGTGAGATAATTGATAATTGAGACACATACCGACACGCTATGTAGTTACACCGCATTAAAAAAATTCAGACTGCCCTAAGCGAATTTGATGCGGCGCGATATCGTCGTGCAGTACTTGATGGAAGCATGCTACAACTGAGCGCCAACGCGGCTGATTGTCGGCCATATAAATTAATTGAAAATATGACAGTAATAGACAACACCTACCGATCCATCGACAAATCTCGGCAAAGACCAAGACTTGCTGTGTACTTACTAAACCGTTGGAAATGGGAGACAAAACTGTCATATAGATTTTGCAGTTACTGTATTTTCACATGGGGAGGACATGACGGGTCATCTTATTACCCGTGGCAGCCCATCACAAGATGCCAATGACCTTGACGACCTGAGCCATACTGTGGCGTGATGTAGTGGAGGAGCTTGTTCCGCTGATGCATCTCGGACCCGATGAGACACAGCGCAAGGTCTAACGCATTGAACATCGAGATTTCTTGTACTAGTAGAATATCTGCTTCGACGAAAGCCAATCTTCACTGACATTGAAGCGTCCATAGGTAAATACCAAATCATTCATTTGCAGTCCAAAGGGGATCCCGAGGGTCAGGTTTGAGTTATTTGATTGCGATGCGTATGCTTTGTACGATATTATCATTTATCGTGTGATCTGGTAGACGGTGGCTGAGCCTGGTGTCATTCATTTCGGTAGTGACGTGATTTGCTCCGTGGGCACTTCAGAAATTAATCAACAACCTTTTAGGTAGATTATCACTGACTCTTTGAAACCACACGACCTCGTTCATATGAGCGAACTCGTAAGTTTTCTAGCGACGATCGCAGCAGAACAAGTATACCCTGTTTAAATCAATTAGTAAGGGAGCTGTTTGAATCAATAGTTGTAAAAAGTTCGATAAACATAGATGTGTGAGTCAAACACGAATGCTGTGTCATATAACCATGAAGTGTTGGTCGATGTACTCCAAGCGCCACTGCAGTCTTCCGAGAGTCCAGTATGAGTAGAAGCAGAAGAACGCCTTGCACCAATGCGCGTCTGGGAGCAAATTTCAGTTGCACGCCTCAATAATGTGTCGTATGGGGCTATGCTCTACGGCATGGCAGGCTCCGGATATCAGGTGTCATTGACTTTCCTGTGCTCTAACAAATAGCCAGGAGCGAATCTATCTCAGACGCCTCGGGTTTAGGGCCATGCCCTGCGACACGGCAAGCTCCGGAGTCCCGACGTCAGGTGTCATTGTTTTTCTAGTACCCTAACAAATAGCCAGTAGCAAGGCGATGTAGGCGTCAAATTAGTGAGACGGCAATGCGAGGTGAGAATATCTACATTACAGCGAGGTTATATCCGACGACAACTTCAACCACTGGTGGCTGGCCCAATGTAGTATGGGTTTTGGCATACGAAAAACAAAATACTGTCGTAGGCACTGCGTGAGTCCATTCGAATGGCCCAATCGTCTTCCTCGGGGTGACTAACGACGAAATGGGAGATGATCGATGAGGCCTGCAGAATGGTGAGGGATGCTGTGCACCTGTGTATGTGGATCCGTTGAAGCGGACTTGAAAAGGACCAAGGTACGCTGAGCTTATGTGAGCGTAGATGGCTAAATAAATAAATAAAAATATTCATTACGCCTTATTAGGCAGCCGGCGCTCAATCCTACATGTACAACATCGTGCAGTGTGCACGTATCCACATATTATCTTCTTACTGCCTTGTCAATCATATGATCTTCCTCGTTATCGTTCCGTCTGTTAGAATTGTCATCGACACGATGGCCCTCAAAGAACAAGAGATGTCCAGAAATATGTGATGTACAATATGCAAGGCCATATGCAATGTGCATCCATAGAGCTGTTCATTCCCTGCCCATGGGACAAGTGGCTCCCTGTGATTGCGAGAAGAGGAGAATTGAAGTCTACAGAAGGGGTGAGAATCATCGCAAAAGCACTTTGCGCATGTCTGACGAGACAGACATCCATAAAATAACTAGGATCATACGTCAGTTGCAGTCCCAAAACAGCATTGCTCTCAAGGTACCAATGAAAGCGCCTTATTGAACTTGGTTAGTATGGTAAAATTCATGTGCAGGGCTGCTGGTACTTACCAAATGGCGGAGAATCTGGCATACTGGCCCTTATCTGCGTACTGCGTACCTGTCAGTGGCGCATCTATCAATCCTCTGCAGCTCGAACACTTGCTGTCGAGATCAACATAATGATGTTATTAACCTTCGCATGGAACAGCACCAGGACTGTCATTCATAAAACAGTAACAGAGAGAACCCCTATGGTCCGACAAGAACGAGCCAGACCAGGTAGTAACTCTCACAGGTTGTGACAACCAGGAGGAGGGCAAACGCCTTGACCATGTGTTGTTATTGTCGGACAGTTAGGGTCAGTGTATACAACGTCTCGTGCCCTACTGCAATCGAGTGAAATGCACTGAAACCAACCCAATTTATCATACTCCCATATCCGATATCGGCAATGATTGATTGCTGTCAGTGTCAATGGCTGATAGCGATACCTGCAGGAAGTCAATGATACTAATATTTAATGAGGAATGAAGTGAGGCCCTTACTGATCAAACGGGTAATAAAGAGTCGATACTTGCTTCTGTAACGTATGCGGAAGAAATGTATCAATGGACAAAATCGTACATATTCTTCTGCTGGCAATTGTCACCAAGATGCGCCTAGCGTAGATATAGACTAAAGCTCACTTAATTCTGGGTATGTATGTCACTGGCAGAGGATTTTGAACCATTGACGAGTCAAACTTGCCTATTATTGGGGCTGTTGGGTTCCAATTTACACTAGCATTTCTAACGAGCAATATACATAAGGTCATATTTAAAAGGGTGAATGTTCGCTCACTCGTTCAGAAACAGGGCTATATTGTCAACAAACTGATTTTGAATAAAAATCTCATTTCATGAGCCTGTATACTGATTTCCACGTGCACCAATAAGAGACCAGTGAACCTGAAAATCTTGGACAAGAATGTACGGATGTCTCACAGAAAACGTCTGCCCATCGACGTCAATTAGCCACATGTCGGCGAGCCTAGAACATGTCATATTTTGACTACAGATAACAAGAACATGATATTCACAGTACGAACTGTGTGTTAGTAGTTAGAGCGAATCTAAATACCATGGATGGCCAATTGCGATAAACTGGCGGCTCCCAGGAATCGCCATGCGGTTGATGATCTCGGGGCGCTTGAGGGCTTGCCAATCGGTTAGAATGTGGTGAGGTCAAAGTTGTAGTTGCGTTCACGTAGTGGGGAATATAGCTCAGAAGAAACGGCCAGTGAGAAGAAATGTTCAACATATGCGCTAAAATCATGGAGTCTCCAGTCTGGGTCACTTCATCCTGATTTCTTCGTGGTGAGGGTAGGCAACGGGCGTTGGGACGATGATAACGTCTGTGTCAAAGTTGCCGAATCATCGTATTGGTGGCGGCGACGGAGCAAAGAGGCCGATGCCTGTAGTACTGGTCGATGTTTGGATGGGGTAGTTAATGGTACACGCGAATGTGCGCCTGTATGTGGTGGCAGTACAACGGGAACGGACTGCAAGGGAACCTAAGGCCAAACCTCTCTGGCAAGAGGACGCAGCTCTATCTATCGAATTTCGCCGGAAAGAACCTTCATTGTCAAGCTCAACTTTAGATATTCAACCCATCCAAAAAAGCCTGCCTGGATCATAATACTTTCAAAGGAGTAGACGTCGCTTTCAAAGGTAGAATGCTGGCCGATGCCGACTATGAGCTCCGGGGCAGTCCAGCGTATAGCTCCATGGCGGCCGGCTTGTCCAAAATATGAAGCCCCTCGGAAACCTCCAGATGCAGTGGACAGACCAAAGTCAGTGAGGCACGCCTTGCCCCGGCTATCAATCAAAACATTGTTCTATTTGAAGTCATGAGCATAATGAGCACGGCGTGACAAAAACTCAACTCACACCTGAAAGGTTACCGTGCACGACCTCAGTCGCGTGTACTGTCATAAGGAGAAGAAACAGATTAGTTTGTTGAACGTTCAATGTAGAACACTGGTCAACGACAACTACAACTCCGAACTCCCACGCAGTCCAGATTCCCAAATCTCCCTAACACCCTCCCTAAACCACACGACATTCCACTCCACTAAACCCTGCGCAAATCATATACTGTCGTTGGAAGAAGTGCCAGCAATGCGAGGTGCGGCGTGACGAGGTGGTACGTGAGCGTAGTCCCTGGGCGTGAAGGTGAGAGCGACGTCGCTGCTGAGGGGTAGAAATGGGGTTTTGAGGGTGGAACGGGGGATGACGATGAGGTGAGTGGTGGTGTTCCGGTGGGACTGGTGCCGGAGGTGGGAGTTGAAGTGGTGGCTGTGGGTGGAGGCGTTGGGGCTGGCGTTGGAGAAAAACGACTCGTCCGTGGATCGTTAGAGTTGGACCTGGTGTGATGGTTTAAAGGTGGGAGAAAAAATTATGATACGTACGTACCTGTAAAGAGGTCCAAAAGAGTTGAGTATGGATGGATAATCGCAGCAGAGATTGTGCGTGGCTTGGTTTACTTGTGAGGCGTCTGTTGCGACGTGGATTTTACTGGATGTGTCGAATAGGAAAGCCTTTGGGGATGCTGTGATCTGCGAGCGATGAGATGTGCGCGTAGAGACAAGTGACAATATAGGGACATACAGAGCAAAATACATTCAATAGTTCTTCGAGATATGGTAGGGAATCGATCAGTTTATGAAGCACGCGAGAGAACGCCTCTCGAGGGGAATGATCATATATGGAGGTGAGATGGAAATTAGAAGGGAATTGCTCAAATTCGGGAGATTCGTCCACGAGGCGGTCCATGACGCGTTCGTGTATCTGGCGGAAGTTTTCTGCGTGTTATTTCAGTCACGATCAAAGAATGTATGCGGGACTGGCGTACCGATCTTGTCGTCCTCTTGAAGTATTTCCGCTTTGTGCACGAATACTTCAAAATTGATGTCTGGGTGTATTTGGCATGCAGCAACTATGAACTCTACGAGCTTCGAAACAGGATGTTGGTATAGATCCTATGCAACTGGATGAGGATGGCAGTCAGCGGATAAATGTAGTGCACGTACTCGGATGTCTATGACGAAGACTATAGTTGAGAAATCGGCGAGAGATGCGCCGAGTGTGTTAACGGTGACGTTTCTAGGACAGTCCCAAATCTCCAACGAGATGACGGTGCTGAGAAACGATGTTCAGCGCTATGCACAAGCAAAAGCAATGGACAAGTGCACACTCAATGAAATGCTTTGCAACGCGCATGGTGGGCTCGAGGTAAAAAGTCTGTTTGACTGGGAGATCATCGAAGAGGACTTGGAGTATCGAGGTCTTTCCGCTCTTGTGATAAGTTAGGACCGATAAAAGGAGAAAACGTAGAGACTCGCCTTCTCATACCCAGAAAGAATATTTTTGTCCTACATATGGTTCCATTGGAAATAGCTGCGCTTGAGGACGAGTTCACTGCACATGTGAATGTACTAAATCAAAGCAAGCTTCGGATTTGGCAGGCCTAGGGGCCTTTGAATTCAACAAGCACAAACACCTGGGCATCGTGCGTGACTGGGCGCTCCCAAATGTTGAATGTGTGTCAACACTACTGCCGCGACCACTGCTGCGGTACTCCCAAACGTTGAATGTGTGTCAACACGACACTACTACTAGTCATTAGAACCTCCCAGTACTCGCAAAACGTGCGCCCATTACATTTATATACGCTCCCTTGTTAGTAAGTTTTCTCCGGGATGACTGCAGCCTGGCATCGACACCGGAAAGTATTGGGTAGTCCATAATCATCACATGCGTCGATTACTGAATCCCTCCTCTTGAACATTCTGGGTCTCCGAGCTTGGGTCATTTATAACCCTTCAAGTTGAACAAAAACGAGTCCTCCGAGTCAAGGCGGTGGCGACTCTGGCGAAATTCAAGTTGCACTAGCATGACTCCAACTTGAGCTTTCAAGCTCTAGCGCTAATTGAAAGTGCAAGTGTGGACAGGCAGCTTTTAGATAGTGATGATCATCATATTGGTTTTCTAATAGGTCAATTTCACTTCGAAACACCAATTAATTCATGAATGCTCTAGTCTCCCCCGCAGAGTACTCAACAGGCGCTGATCGCTCCCCGAGCCATACACCACTGCCACTTGACTTGTCGTGTGCGCACTCCTGGAAAGTAATTGTAGGCCAATGTCTATGTCGGGGTTGACCACAAGCCTAGCGTTATATTGTCGAACGCTGAGGATCAGGCGTGGTCCCAGTACAAACATCTGGATGAACTGGAGAATAACAACAGCCCCAGAATAAACCTCGACTGCCACAGAAGTTGATACCTGTAGAACTGATGAGTGGTCGGATGAAAATGTCAGCCACAGATGTGCGTACAGATATCGCTGGAGAGAAGATAGAGCCGATGTTCAAGCAAGCAGTAACAGTAAAGCTACCCCATACAAACCCTTTAATTAGCGGAGAAGGAAATCGCAATAAATTTTCAAGCTCACACTGCGAAGAATAGCACTTGTGTTTTCATTAGCGCCAAGAAGCGGTCCTCGATTTTCCATGGTCGGAGTTCACGGGAGCGCTTGACGGTAATCCAGATTGCAAGACATAGCGCAAAGAGCTCCCATATAGAGCCCATTATCCAAGTCGTGGAGAGCAGAAGCTGGTCGTTTCCTACATTATTAGCGACGCATTGGTAGGTGCCGGCAAGAACGGATTCCTCTGGTATTCCATAAGCCTGGGATGCACTCGAGTCTGTCATCCATAAGGAAAGCGTACCATATGAAAAATGGTTGCGTTCTAGCATTCCAGTGATCGCACCGCAAGCGATCGTAATAGCCAGGAAGACTGCAGTGAGAAACACGAGCATATTTCCAGATTGCTGATACATGGCATGTAGACGAGCGATGATGATGACTTGTATGATATTTCAGTCAAGTCAATATTGTTGAGTATTGCAGCGGAGTAGCTCACCGTCCAGGATAGTATTGATGACGAAGGAGAGCCATGTTTGTGAAAGAATCAAGAAAGTGCCTGAAGAACAGGCCGCTAATTAGCACATGAAGACTCGATGGTTCAAAGGAACTCACAGCTATTTCATTTGTTAAATCAATTTATTGACGCAGTCGAGAATCTCACCCCTGCATAAGAATGTTGTTAGTTGAGAATGGAGGGCATCGGTGCAGGATACTCACTGCATCTGTCACCGAGATTGCGGGGAGAGTCACTGCATGCTTCCAGTCAGAAAAACGATCAGTATATGAGGATACGTACGCAGCAAGGATACACTGGTCGTCAAATGGCTTGTGAGCACGCTGTCAACGTGTTGGCTAGCGACATACACAATATATAGTATTCCAACGGTGCGCAACTAAAATAATTGTCAGTACAACTTCCAAATGAACTTGTGACACAAACAACTCACACCGAGGTACAGGATGGTCATGAGTGACCAGCGTTGCCTCTATTCAAAATTATTCATTTACCCTACGATTCTTCTGACAGAAACTCTGCTCACCCAGACCAGCTCAAACTATGAAATCAGTATTAGTGAGATAGGCACTGCGTTAATAGGATCTACTCACCTCTTGTCCGAATACCAGTCCTACAGAACACCATGGGGGCATCAATAATTTTCATGAAAAGTATTATCCCACTTCACCCCATTCATATACAACCACAACAGATGCTGCAACTGTGTACCCATATCGAATATTGAGCGATATATCACCAACGACATTTGATGTGTTGCCCACGAACCTGTGAAATAGCTGGAAACGAGATAGAAATTTACTACCGGCCACAGATTAGGATCGTTTGAAATCACAATCATATTCAAGGGATCGGTGTCAAGAAGTGATAAGTGTGGTGGCCATATAACGATGGCGTTGGTGCAGATATAGTATCACTCTAGCGCTGTTATTGCCCAAATGCCGCAGAGGCCCCGAATATAGGATGCGGACCTGCAAAAACACGTGGAATGATTGCAAACTGTGCCCCAAGAAGCTATTTGTGCGAGAGTGCACATCCCAGACGCAGCCACACTAGCATCGCTTCAGGAATACTGGAATGAGTATAGTCGTGGGGTTAACAGACTAAAGTAAGCCCAGGCATGATGTAACTATCGGAAAAGCCTGAATCCCAGTGCAATCTCAATAGTTTCACAATGAATATCTGGGCTCTAGACTGGATCTAGAACATCGCTCGTGCAGTTGTCGCCACCAGTGAGAGATATCGATCAAAATACAACTGTTCAGACACAAAGTTAGATGAATCGAAACAACGGGTTGCACATGTACAGGATTCAAGAGCTGTAACACACCTTCGGTGATAATCGATAATCGATCATCTTGAATGAAACCACGGCGTACGGCGTTGCACTGCCAGGTATCCTTTTGGAAATACCGCTCGAGCTATAAAACGGTGTCTTTGGGAAAGTCGAGAGTTTTGTGGCAGTTAACACTAGTGACTACCGAACGTCTGAAAAATCATTCGCTCAAGTCTAGTACTACCATTTGTACATGCCAAGATTTAAAGAAAATAATTCAGGCAAATCGTGGCATGGTGCACACGTACATGATGGTTTAATATTAATATTAATCTGCGCCCAAGCGCGTAAATAGCATGTCTCTCTTAGTCAGGGAAGAGTACTAGGCATAATAGTCAATTAAATTGCCAAATAAATGCTAGGCGTAAACTTTAAATAATAGGTTTGCATTTGTTTTGACAATCGGTCACAATTGCTGTGCGAAGGTTTGATCGGCGAGAAAGGGATTGATACACTTATCAATTTCAGCTGCGAGCGGAGTAGTGTGACATGCACTTTTAATGCTGATGCCATTCATAATTACTTGGTATGCTCCGTTCAGGGCTGGAGAACATCCTTGGTACAGAATACACAGCTGAGTATCGTGAAACCTCTTGATTGTTCAAATGACCATCGGCTACGGGCACTCTAATTCATAGGTGCTTGACAGGGTATTGAGACGTCGCAGTACAAGTAGAGGCAAGAAACACTTAAAAACAAAGACCAGCAAGTGAAGATAGCCAGCTTCACTCGGTACTAATAAGCACCTCCACCAGGGGCGCGTGTTGGCTCACGCTGCATGTCTTGTCGTTAAACAACGCACAAAATAAGAAAATATTCACCCACCTCAACAAATTCACGGAGTAGAATGTGATTATCACTTTCTAAAGCCATAGCGTAGGGCACTGGGTTTGCGCTCGCAAGAAGCGATACTGAACGAAAATTGAATCAAGTGGAGATGCAGATGATAATCAGATACGAACGGCAAGCGATCAGAAAGATAGCGAAGACGGGGAACAAGACGAGTTTCGGTGCCATTTCTTGTAATTTCTAGGGATGCGAAATGATGGGCAAGGAGTTAGACAACATATATCAGCCAGAGCACAGCAGCAGCGCACCGCAACGACGATGCAAAAACGAAGGACAGGATGTGATAGCTCGTTCGGCGCTCGTATAAGCACAACAAAGAGAAGTCCGCAATCCTTTTATTTATCACACCAATCCTTGAAGAATGGACGTTACGTTGTATACTAGAATTGGAATCAGAAAAAAACTTTATCAGTTCCGCAGTATTTTCTATATCCGAGCAGCAGCGTCCTGAGCATGTGGTACATTAAGAACGTTAACTACGCCGAGATATTTGAGCGGTCACATACATGCCCAGTTAGGAATCATCCATTTCATCACTGTGCCTTTGGAAGATTCACTCGAGGAAGGGTGCAACGAAAGAACGTTCCAACAAAAATAATTGACGGATTTAGAATGAAATTGTAGTCACGCTGGACAACAGATGATACAACGGTGTCCAATATCGAGCACAAAAAGCAAAGTTATCGATCGAGAGGCACACTAATGCAGCTTCTCTCACAAAAAGGATCGCCTTTTGGCAGACCTCTTCGAGTCGTGAGATTCAGTAACCATCTCAACTCTGCACGGAACGGTAAGCTGTTCCGACTTGGCTGAGGATAAGACATAAAAGTACTCGCTCACCTGTCCAAAAAATGCGAAATTGGACTAAGTAGTCGTTCCTAAATCTGTCCATTTCTATACATCCATGGTACCTTCTCCTAGCCTGTCTTGATTGGACAGTGGTATATATAGAGGAATATGACCAGAAAAAGATGCAGTTCCTTACACCATGATATTGCACCAAATATGCGCATCTGTCGTAATGGGTTATTGTCTCGGAATTGAAGACTGAATTCTCTTCCCTTCCCTAGTCCGAGTTCTTTCCGAGTTATGGGAAAACGTTCAGGTAATAGAAAACGAGTCTGCCACATCATCAACACCATGACTTTGGTCTTTCCATACCTATAATTCTTTCTCTCTTTCAAGCTCATTTCAGAGAACCAATTCACCGATACGACAATGAGCCTCTCAGTATACCCCCGACCGAAAGCCTGGCGCACGGAAGATAAGTTCTGTAAAATAATGAGTGATCAAACACAAATGTGGACAGTTCAGCTTACTGATATCTCTGGAGAAAGGAAACATAGGTTCAAGCAAGCAGCAGCAGTAAACCTAACACGTGCAGAACCTCAGCAGGATGGTAATTTAAAGTTCAAAGTACGAGTTCGCCCTGCAAAGTAAACTACATGAGTTTTTATCGGCGCCGTGACATGGTCCTCGGTAATCCACCATTTTATTTGATGGAAGTGCTTCAAGGCCATCCAGACTGTAAAAGACAGTCCAAGGATCCCCGACAAAAATGTAAAGCACTAAAGATACGGCTACCAGAAGCCTGGCAGACGACTCGGATCCCCCACTCGTACATTGATAGGTGCCAGAGAGGACAAACTCCTCTGGTATGCATTTTCATCAGTCAGGCGTGCTTTGAATCTTCCATCTGTGGGCAAATCTTACCGTATGAAACACCAATACTACTTTGTAGCTCGCTGACCACTCTACAGGTGATTTTAACAGCCAGCAAAACTACGACCGGAAGGATGAGTATCTTTCTGGATTGCTGATACATGCATGTAAACGAGTTATGATGATGGCTAGTTTGCATGGTGCTCAGTCAAGTCAATATGAGTGAGGTACCGCAGCCAAGTAACTCACCACCCAGCATGATCCATACAACAAAAGACGCCCACGTCTGTGCGAAAGCAATGATAGCGCCTGAAACCCGACTACTGATGAATATTGAACGGCTTGATGTGTCGAACAAATCCACAGCTGTTTCGATCGCGAAATATGGATGCGGATGAATAGCTGTGAATATCCTGCGTTGTCATGAAACCGGGTAAAAAGCAGGAGTCCGCGACATGCTAAGCTAGATGTCAATAATCAGAGTAGATTTTAATCAACATAGGGCTCTCTCCCACCGGATAATAAACAAAAAGAAATGTTGATCGTGAATATACAAAGCGGTGTCGCGCGCACGGCGTACAGAATGCTTGAAACTATGCTTCTACTCAAAAGCTATTCGTGACTTGTCCTCGATATAGGTATTCCGAGTCTAAAATCATGTTGAACTTTGCCAAGCGAGCGAATGGTGATCATCAAGGCTGTGGGACCAATCAAAGATTCGTGCGAGGATAAGATGGTGATGGACGCCGAAACAAAGCGGGACGTGACTTTTTTTTTTTTTTTTTAAATCATTTTATTGTCCTTTGGGGTCGAGGACCCTATGTTGGACATAGCCCTGTTCGCGGGGGGCTTGCTCCCACTTTGTACTATCGTAGGTATATAGGTAGGGTTGCTGGCGTTTTATCAATAGAAAACAAGTACTCCGCCAGCATGTTGTCGGGCAAAGGCCGACGCTGAGTTCGTACGAGGGGAATGATGTGGTATGAGACGCTAAATAATGGGGCTCCTCTTTTCCTACATTGTTGTTGTTTCGACCAGCGGAACTGTTTCCCTTCAGGCTCGGAGTTAGTTAGATTTTGATTTTTATAAATTATTATATGGCGATATGATGATTAGTTGGTGATGTTACTATAGCGTAGCTTGTGAGTTGTACATGTTCTTAGCTGTCCGAGATCTCACCGAATGTTGGTTTGAATCTTTCTGTTTTGTTAATGAATCGCATAAGAGGTTGAGTGGCTTTTTCGGAGGTGAGGATGAAGGCGGTGGATGTTGCTTGGCGGTGGATTGAGTTAGCAAAGAGGTGACGTTCATGAGCGTATTGTGGACAGTCGAAGAGATAGTGATGGACTGTTTCATTTACGTCAGGACAGATGGGGCAGTGCAGTGTCGTGCTTTTCCCGATACGGTGGAGGTGGTAGTTGAGGGGGAGGTGGTGGGTTCTGAGCTGGGTGTAGATGCTGGTTTGGCGTTTTGGTAGGGTAGTGACGAGTTTGATGAATTTGTTTGATGGCATGGATGGGTCAATGGATTTAGTTCTTGCGTAGCGGGGTGATCTTTGCCAGTGTTTGGTCCATCTTTTGTTTAGTGCGTCTTCATGCCATTGCTTCAAGGCCGAAACGCTGTCTGGGAGCGGTTTGTTTCTGAGGTACGTTGGGAGTCGTTCTGGTGCACTGCTTTGTTCTGGTCCTTTCGCTGCTTCCTTCGCTGCTTCGTCAGCCATCTCGTTGCCGGTAACTCCTGAGTGTCCTGGGATCCATCTCAGAGTCAGATCGAAATCGTGTCTTTGCTCTCTTCTTCGTTTTGCTAGGTATCTTGTCATGCTGCGGAAATTCTCTACTAAGTAACTGCCTGGTTTCGTTTTGTGACTCTCACCGGATTGGATCGCTGCTTGGTTGTCTATGAATATGGATGCTGGGTATGTGGCATTGCGTTCTGTAGCTAGTAGTTTGGCCGCGAGCGTTAGACCAACGACTTCTGCTTCATATACCGTGTGTGTTTTGTCGGGTCCGAGGTGGTACTTGAGTATGCGGGGCTCCTTGCCTTCGCGGATGAGTACTGCTGCTGCGCCTATTCCCCCGTTGTGTCCGGACCCATCTGCATAGATCTGAATGACATCTTTTAGCTTCTTTTGTTCTTCAATAGCGATTTTCTTCTTTGGGGCGATGTGGGTGTGGTGGGCATTGGGGGATGTAGCGATCGATCTGCGGGTTGGGTCTAGGGTCTCGACATTTGAGGGGAAGATCTTGAACGAGGCGAGTAGGTTGTGTAGGGAGGAGCGGTGGCGCTTTACGTTGTGGTGCTTGGCGATGTGGTTCAGGTGCTTGTGGAGGGGATGGCGGGATGGAAGGGTAGCTAGACGGAGTGTGGCTCGGTGACACGTTTGCTGAAGGAGTAAGTCTGTTGGTAGTAGGTTAGCATGGGCATTGAGGGTGTCAGTGGCAGTTGAATTCATTGCTCCTGTGATACTTAGCGTCGCGATTCTCTGTACTTTGGCTAGTCTTTCAGCTGCTCCTTTAGATCCTCGTTGTTCTCTGTTGGTTCCTTCGGTATAGATGGGTCTGAACCATACGTCTGCTCCATAGGTGAATTTGGGGATGGCGACCGTGATGTATAGCTGACGCATGAGTTTTGCTGATACTCCATTGGATGGTCTTGAGAGCTGGCGCAGTTGAAGCACCTCAGGCAGTAGTTTTCGGAGGTAAAAGGTAGCCTCTTAGGCCAGGTTTCTATGTTATGGGAAACTGGCCTGAGAGGCCCAGGATTCGCCAATCTAATTTTAGGGCTGTTCTAAAAATAAAATCATGACTCGTTGCCCTCCCCCACCGCCTCGTTGCCCTCCCCCACCACTTCGTTGCCCTCCCACTGGGTTGCTCGCGTGCCTCACATGCACCTAGGATGCCACCTCGTTGCCCTCATACTTACTTGAAAATGTCCTGTATTATTACCTTAATTTAGAAATAAAAATATCCAACTCGCGTTCTACCTTCATTTTTATGGCTCCCCAGCCCTCAAATACACGTGCTGCCCAGCTCACAACATCTGGATTGGGCGCCCAATTCGTCAGTCCACGGAAACCCAGAAACAAACTCAAGACCCAGACGTTAGTCGAGCTGCCCGGGCAGAAAGCAAAGCAAGATAAACTACAAGCCAAGTTAGCAGCCCTCCTCGCAGGAAAATCAACTTCAAGTTCTGAACCAACCACTACTTCCACCTCACCTGATATCGAGAACACTCCCGCCGATGCTTACGAGGATTCCTTCATCGAAAACGAAGTTTTTCCACTTATTCAACCTGACGAATCTGTTCCGCCACTAAACACCTCTGAATGTATTAAAAGTCATCGAATTCTACCTGATGTCGCCGCCGCACGCTTATACGATACCTGGAAAACACTGATACCCACACTCGTTGATGTTCAACTCGGGTATACTCAGAGGACCGTCGGCAAGATTCTCGAGCGACCTTCAACGGTCTTGTCTGCATGTCGCTCCCGGAAATGTGCACAAAGGCGCACGACCTTGATTGGACTATTCTTCGATAGTAAGTCCCTAGATATTGAATGCTTCAATTCATCAATGATTTCCAAGGTTTCACCTCCCTCGACGTCTTGAGCTGCAGATGCGCCACTGCAGCTCAAGTCCTGATTCTGCACGGTTTGTTCCCCACTTCACCCTCCCAGCCGCGTATGGCAGTGTCTATGGACTTGCTCGCATTCTATCGCGCGCTTTTCGAGCGCTCCTGTGATGCTGTAAATGCACTCGCATCTGCCCTTCACACGCATTACGTCCGTAGAGGTTTTCATATGACCAATGGCAAAGTAAGTGAATCTATGTTGAGTTCATTCGATTCTTACAAAACTTAGGGCGAATTCATTCAAGAGCCTTTCCGGCGAAGTCTTGGTCAAGCCATTCTTTGGTTTGACGTCTTACAGGTGGAGCTTGAATCCCAGCTTGAATGCGCTGTTCAAGCAAGCCGAGACCTCGTAGAGGCCTCTCGAGAACCTCCAGAGCATCCCGCACCATTTATTCCCACTGTAGACGTGATTCCACGCGAGCGCTGTGCCGCGATCCTTCTTCAGCGTTGCCCTGCCTGTTTTGGAGGAGTCGTCTTTGGCAGGAAGCTGGAAGAAGGCGGTGATATTCATGTCGCTACTGATGGCAACTTCCATCATCGACATCGGCGTTCAGCAGGCGATTCACCTCACTTCTATGATCCCTCCTACTTCTTACCAAAAGCTCAGGTCGACGCCATTGGTCGACACATTGATCGCACTCGCAAGTCTGCTCCAAAGCCGCATGCACCACTTGTACCTCATGAGGCTATCGACCTGTGTGAGAATTCGTACGAGGCCGCCGATGGGAAGAAGCAGAAAGCAGCCATGGACAGCTTCGACGACACGGGAGTCATGGCATTGATATGTCGACATGACATTCCCCTCTTCTTTGCAAACATTGACACCCCAGGTGAGCAGCAAAAATATGCTGTTGCCCTAATCGATCACCTCTTTGCTTTAATACCTGGAGGCGCAACAGTTGTTACTCTGTATGATGTGGGATGTGTTCTTGCACGATCTTTAAGTCAGGTGAGTCATTTCTGTAATTCTTCGAACCTCATTGCTGATCCCTTCAAGTACGACATACTTGCCGAAACTGTAACAAAGCGCTTGCGATTCGCAACCACCGCAATGCATGCCTATGGGCACGAATGGTCGTGCCAACTTATTTATAACCCACGAATATGTGAAGGTCTTGGCCTTTCAGATGGAGAAGGCACTGAGAGACTATGGTCGAGGTTTATCCGCTTGATAGGTATCCAGCGCTCTTCGTCAGTAAGTGCCCTCAATTTTTGTATCATTTCTACTGATATTTGAGTTACTATAGAGACAACGTCGGTTATGGCTACTTGACCGACAAGCTGCTGCTATCGGTCTTGAGATGCGCGCTGACCTTGGGGACTGGATCCGGCGTCGACTTAAACGAGGGATTGATGAGCAAGGGACAGCTGCACAGGCCACGCTGAGTGAGTGCGATGCGACAATTGAAGATCTGCGACATCAATGGGCTCTGCAACGACAGTCACAGTTGTCTATCCGTGCTCGTCCGTTCAATTTACTTCGTCAGCCTGACCATCTCTAACTCTATTCTATAGATGCCCCTGCTCGGCTCAAGAAAGAGCTGGACACTGTGTTTGCCCTCCAAGGTGACCTTGATGCCTCAGAGAAGGCACTTCAAGCCACGAGCGAGGTGATATCGAAGGGAAATGCATCCCAATGCACGCGTGACGTGATCGAGAGCCTCGAACGAAGTCACCAGCGCCTCATGGACAAGGTGGATGTGTTATATGCTTCCCTCAACGTTCACGACAGGTTCCCTGAGCTAGAAGGAATCAACGTCGAATTCGTTCGCACACTTCTCTTAGCACGGGACCTGAAGATCAACATCCGGAAGCGCGCAATTGGGAGCTTCTTCGAGTGGGACAAACTCGATCGTGCTGTCGGCGGCACACAACAAGCATTAGGTAGGTGGATAGACTCGCTCGGTGACGTGTGTTCACACTTTGCAGGGACCAAACTTCACCAGCAGACCCGAAAGGCCATATCAAAGCGACAACCAGCCTTACTGGCCGCACTACGCAAATTCAATGGATACTGCGAACGCCTTGAAGAACTATACGAACCAGATTGCAGTATCCCTCTTCCGACGCCTCTCCCTACCAAGCTGAATGAACTCCGTAATGATCAAACATTGATGGAGGACATTTGGATTACACCTTCAGTGGGCGACGTTCCTCGTTGGCTGGATGATCAGGATGTCCGTGATGGGATACGCGCTATGTTAAAGCGTGATAGATGCATCGAGGAGCAGAGGCGGCTTGGGCTAGAAGCTGACAACCTTTGCAGGTGGTTTGGCGATGAACTCGCTGCAATAGAACTCGCTCTACAGTTGCCTGAAAGTGTGTACCTTCCTTTATGTCACCTTCGATCAATGCACTAATTCCTTCACAGATATCAGATTTTCCATCTTACTGCGTCAGCGGCGGGAGCATCTCCGACATCTTCAAATTCGCTGGTCCAACCCACTTGCGTCACCATTACGATTTGAATCTCGCGCAAGACACGCTGAATCATTGGCGATGCGGATCTCAGGTGCCTCCCAAGAATGTGCACTTCACTGGGTTCCATTGATATCATGCACCACTTCTGTGGAGGAGGAAGAGGGCGCAGAGGATCCGGAGGTTACCGCTACGTTTTTCGATGATCCTCCACCTGAACACCTTGCCCTCGATGACATCATAAACGTTGACACTCTTGACAGTGAAGACGAAGAGGACATCGATATCCCAGCTGACCCTCGTGCTCTCATCACCTGGCACACTCCCCAGGTAAGTCATCTTTCCTTACCAGGCGTCCATGCATTCATAGTTTATCTAGCAAGTCATCATTGACGCAGTACCACCGATGAATGAGACTACCGTTATTATCCCTGGAATCCTCAGAACTTTGGTATGTCCCGCCCGCGATGCATTCCCACAGCAAATTTTCGAACCAAAGGACATCAAGATCCTCGCATCGCCTACTGCGCTACTGAACGATAGCCTCATCAATGGCTGTGCAGTGTTGCTTTATTTAGACTCTTTACAGGCTTCTCCCGCTGTCCAACAATACGCGATTTTGTCCACACACGACCTCCCCCGCATTCGGTACAATGCATCAGACGACATGCTTTGGCGCAACATATCACGGACTAAATATTGGGCCAAGGATGTATGGATCATACCAATTCATAGGCCCTCGGGTGTCGGTCATTGGGTCTTGTGTATTGTCCACCTCCAGAGCAAGGAGCTTCATCTCTTTGATAGCTTCGCTGAGCAACGACCTTGGAAGAGTGAAGTCAAAGTGAGTACTGACATAGTACCTCTTTCATTAGACTTAATGCATCTAGGACGTCATGAAATTGATTGTTCGGCTTTTCAACATCGCTCGGCAACATCAACGTGTGTTCAAAGTCGACGTTGACTTCTACGGTTGGGTTGCGCGACCGCTGATAGTAAGTATGTTATACATTAAACGTACACTTATCCTAATTTTTTATCAGAAGACCGCGGTTCAGACTAATGGCTATGACTGTGGCATATGGGTGCTTGCAATGATCGCGGCAACTTTGCATGGATGCCACTGTATGGGTTTGAAAGAAGACCATATGTCTGCGTTTCGTCACTACCTTCATACACTTGTCGTATTAATGTGTAACTAAATATATGGATCAAGTCCGTTTAACATCTTCTCAACCTCAGTGTGATAGAGATAAATCCTGCGTGCACGCCATCGCAAGAGACATTGGGCCATCTTGATGTGTCTATCACAGTCCCTTGCATCAGAGATATAGTCTTGCAATATGTACCACTCTCCCAGCAGCACGCCAATAGCACGTTTCAACTCTGTACAAAGATCTGGCCTTCCAGCATTGTACTTCCGTGCACGTTGTTGTAGCTGCTCCTTCTCTAAGCGTGAGTTACGGCCGTGCATGACCTGCACAAGGTTTTCTGTGAATCGAACCTCTGCTGGAGTGTCGGATGGAGGAGGCATAGCGTAGGGGGGATTATTGTCCCATTGTGGGAGCTCCGATTCATCGAGGTTGTCAGCACTTTGGGAAGCGCAACGAAATAGATCACCGTCTGGAAGGGAGGCGTTTGCTAGATTGATGAGAACTCGAGGCAGGGGTGGAAGCCGGGATGATGCTAGGGGTGGCTTTGACGAGCCTTTGCGACTGTGTGCTTTGGCATAGTTTTGAGAACGTCGAAGTCGACGAGTAGCTTTCCCCCTGCCAATGACAATGTGGAGGTTAAGAATGCCATGTGCAGTGTGGTGTAAACATACCTCTCAGACTGTGCATAGTTCGCCTTTTGTCTGCGCAATGCAGCTGTTTTTTCTGCCAACGTTAGATATTTGGCTTTTTGACCCATAATGACAGTAGAGAGATGCAAAGGCTGAATGAACACATGCACGCACTTAGCTACTTATTCTACGGACGGACCTCCTTCACTCAAACATTGGGAAATTTTGGTACCAATCGAACCGGCAAAAAACGAAGAATTCAAAAACCACTATCCGCAAAGTCTACGCGAAGACGAGCGTGGTTGGGATATGTTTTTCATTGGTCTTGAACTGTATCTGAATGCCTATTGGCTAATCAAGCCGCATGTGAACTCCCCATTTCGTCAAGCTTCGAATTTGACTTATGTACCTAGGGGATCCATCAAGATCCATCAAGATCCATCGGCGCTCTTGTAAGAAATCGAAAACATCACAGGTGAGTTAGTCCATTTATTTTCTTGACTGTGTCTACTACTAGTAGGAGCAATTGACGATATCTGGCCGTTCCTGTCCCTACACATTCACCCTCCCTCTATCCAACTACTGTCCACCATCCGACCCTTGTCGTGATGCACCAGCCAGCTCCTCTAGCGCCTCCCACCTGAGTTGGAGGATCCGAAACTTCTATCCGTGGATCCGCGATGGACCATCCACTGGTATACATCCCTCTGCCGGTCTCCTTGCTCACTCGTCTATTTTCCCAGTCTGCACGATCATCATGCTGCGTCCCCCCGTTCATAAAACAGAACAAAAAAATTTTGAAGCGAGTCAAGAGAGACGCCAACATCATTACGCAAAGTAAGTTTGAGTTTTATTTATTGTCTTTCACAGATGGCAGGTCAACTGACGTACAAAGACACAGAGACGGTATATTGAGTAGGCGACGAGGGCTTCGCCTCACAAAGCCATCGCAGGAGGTACAGGAGATTCAAAGAGCACTCGCTGTAGCCTTAGGTTACGATGAAGATCTATCTGAGCCGGAGACGAGTGAAGACGAGAATGACGCACTGTATGTCATTTTTTTTAATAGCGAAACATAATTTAAATATCTACAGATCAATAGATCTCCCATCGTGCCTGCTCGCTTTCAAAAGCATCAAGGACGAGATGTTGGTGCTAATTGGAGAACCCTGCGCATTTACAGAGAGCCTCCTCCTTCAGTACGTCAAAAGCTTGCCAGATGAAGTGCATGGCAAGGGCGACACCTCAATCATTCAAAATGCGAAAACAGAGGTCGAACGCTTACTCCGCCGTGCAACTCGAGTGCAGGATCAAATCATAATTTTCTGTGGAGTCTCGACCGAGTCTCGCGCTACTGAATCAGTCTCCCGGTTCTTAAGCACTACACTCGCTTATATAGATGATGTCCAGTATTTTTTGGACATTGAAGGACTCACTGAGTTGACGGTTGCTCACTCAATGGGTGAGCTGATGTACCAGAAGAGGATCCGTATCTAAGGCTTATATTCACGCATTTCGTCTCGATACATTCTCCCCCCTTCACCAGTATATAGAACCTTTAGTACTACAACGATGCCCAATGACACTATTATACAGCGCGCACAACTTTACTTCCCTGGGTCCCAAACAACTCATCGACCTCCACTTCGTCTTCCTCGTGCGTGGCACCATCAGAATATTGTGAAGCCTGCCCAAGGTAGGATATATCCGGGATGAGTTCATCGACGTTGGGTTTAACTACCTGGAAAGGTGGGAGCAGTGCTGGACGAGCAGGACGAGGACGTGGTGTAGGAGACACACGAGGACGCACGGATGCAGGACCAGGACGTGGACGCGGCGCATCAGACACTGGTGCAGGGGATGGCTCGGGGGAGGTGTCGGAAGAGGTGTCTGTGAATTCGAGGCGACGAAGACCCCTCCTATCAAGACGACCGTTAGCAAACCAACGCCGACCACGTCTGTTGTTGGAATCAGGTGCAGGCGCTTCCCCGACGATGACAGGCCTACGGGAGGCCACGAGCTTTGCACGGGCGTCTTTGCCAGTGATGGTTTTGACGGTGAGTAAATTGTTCTTGAGGGCATCGGCAAAGATTTGGCGCTCACGAAGCGTAAGGTCGTGTATCCCCTTGCTCTTTGAAAGGGTGGCGCGTCTCTCCCCAGGCATCAGAACATTTTCAGGGTAGTGTTGGAGGACGTAGCCACGTTTGGCTAGTTCAGCGGGTAGCCTTTTCCATGGAAAGAATCCCCCTGGCGCTTCAAGTTTTCCTGCAAACATTTTGACTTGATTATTCTATTACAGATGTCAACCACAGCACTTACCAAGCAACGCCGCTAGCCCAGCAACAATACATGGTATGCCATCAAGCTCTTTCCATGCGTTAGGATCATTCATTTCCGCCCGCCTCTCCAGCCACCTTTCCAACGTCGTCTCTACTGGCAAATGGTGCCGCGATGCAATGCGTTGGAGGGAATGGTCGAGTTCAGTGAAATCCATGATCAAGATGTATAGGTGCGGTAGAGAAGGATCGCGACCATTGCAGATAAAACCCATCACCATCGATTGCAGGACGCAGAAGGCCACGATAAGACATCATGGTCGATTGCAGAAGCTCTCGGGACTTCAGAAGGTGCGTATTAGTTGACATTATGATACTCTCTAGGATGTAATATTGTGCAATGAATGGAAGCACTCATGGCGTAGTGGTTATCGCGCAGTGGTCTTTGCAACGCCCTGCTCCCCGGTTCGACCCCACTGATATTCCTTTTTTCTTCAGACCCACACGAGCCTCCCCATAGCCTATTGTTGTGAAGGGAAAACAATCGGAACAACTCGGAACAAGGAAGCCTTACTTCCGCACTCGGCGACGTTTGGAACAGGGAACCCTTACTTCCGCACTCGGCGACGTCTTGCCTGAGCCTTCATTAACATTGCTCATCGGGTGTAGCACGCCGAGAAGTTCATCGTCAAACGTGAGCATCTTGGTTAACTTTATTTGGCACTGTACTAAGGGTCGCGCAAGAACACACGTGAGCTTTACTCCACGTAAACACATAGAATCCTTTCCACTCGTTTTGGTCAACACAGGGCTTTTTTCAACTTCTGAATTGTTTTTCAGAAACGTCCAGCAAGCACTATGCATATGCCACCCTTTTTGGCAAGTTGAATGCGATTGTAGGTATCTTCCACTTCTCATCAGATGAGCCTTTTCAACCTTTGAGCGTACTCCACTAATTCTCACAATTTTTCCCCCAGCAAACTATGTCGTCGGTGACCGAACCATTTTTCATCGAGCGTGTCTTCACCTCGTCTTCACCTCCAGTCGTCTTCGTCAATCGCGCACTCTCCACGGCAAGCCCAGAGTTCACCATCATCAATCACAACCATCCAGATTTCGAGAATGCTGTGAGATCGAGGGCGGACGACTCTGTCCTTCACGTCTACAAGGATGTTTTCTATAACATTCCAGGTGAGTCAATCAACACGTGTATCCTTCTCGCTAAACTGTTATAATATTTCAGTACAAGTCAAACCCTCTCAAAGCATGTTCTATGTCACCCGCGGGTCTCACATTGGTGTAGTGGCAGGCTGGTGAGCACAGATTCATTCTAGGCGCTTGTCGTATTTGATCATTTTTACACTAGGGAGAATGCACTCAACTGCGTTCTGGGTGTCGCTGGTGCTGTTTACCATGAGGTTGAGTCTGTTGCAATTGGGGAGGAAAAAGTCAGGATTGCCATCGATGAAGGACGAATTAAGATGGTGGAACCCTGGGCCTTCGATGAGTAAAGTAGTTATCATACGTATTTCCCAATGAAACCAGCCTGCATTCATATTTGCGGCAACCTCGTGTCAAACCTCCTGCGCCCTCAGGTGCTCCAGCGCCTCCTTGGAGGATCCCTCATCATTTAGCAATTTCCATGGTCTCTCGAGCCTCTCGAGCCTTCCTGGAGGAGTGTACTCGTGTTATGTCATACAGGTACGCAGTGAGTCGCCGTCGATCTTCTGTCCTAGTGATTTTCTGTCAGTGAATCCCTATGGAATGCGAGCTGCTACTCTCCCAGAAATATGGAAGGCACGAAAGCATCACATGCACTTTTTTTTCACACCTTTTTCCTCCCGCTTGTATTGCCGTCAGTAGGATCAACGTTGCCCTCGAGACTTGCTAGTATTTGCTTAGACGAAGGTGAATGCATCTTGAGCTGGACCATTTATCACTGACTCATTTTAAACGCGGACTAGCCTTGTGTTAGTCTATCACTGACTCATATTAAACGCGGACTAGCCTTGTGTTAGTCTATCACCCATCATATATATCTTACGTCTTTTGCTCCTCTCCCAAGTAAGTTTGCATGTTCATAATCTGGCATAGTCAGTCTGACTGTGTTTCTAATGTAGAAATGAATGAAGAATATCTCCCAGAAAATTTGGCGCGCTCCTCAACGCCCTCTTTCCCAGCTTTAGAACCTCACCCTGAGCAAATCGGAGGAGGGCGTCAAAAATCACCCCCCCCCATCCAGACTCCCACCAAACTTCGCACTCGCATAAGACCCACCTCACGCGACGGTGGTCTTGTTCGAAAAAGCGCCCGCAATAGAGCGAAACTGGTTCCAGACAATGGCTCTGATGGCCATGCATCAGATGGTGTGCCGAGTTCTCACTTAGAGCACTTCTCTGGTGTTTCTTCCCAAGGTCGGCTGGAAGTGCCTGGAGGGGTACCTCCAGGCAGCTCTTTCGAATTTTCTAGACGCAGTGTGTCACGCGAGCGGTCGCCTATGGTTCCTCGCGAGCCTCACTTCATGCAGGAAGTGTTCACAGCACCCTGTGATGCGATACTTCCTCAGCCAACCCTGAGCAGTATGTCGGGACAGACCCAACAAGATCTGCCCATCCGCAGCGGTGAACAAGATGCCTACGACTTCTCGTCGCTCGATGTCCCCGCCCCATCCTGGGACTCTATAGCTGGAGGATCGTTCGACGTCATGCAGCCAAACAACCTTTTCATACCGCACGAGAGTCATCTACCAGAACATAATACGCCTCCGCATGTTCCATTCCCAACTGGACTCAATATTCCTGCCACCCGTGTCATCCCTCCCACTCCCGTCAACCCTGTCATGATGGGAAACCTCACGATGGACACCGGTGTCATCCTTCCCCCTCCTGCCAACCCTGTCATGACGGGAAACCTCGCGATGGACACCCAGGGAGGGCCTTCAGGTGCCGCTGTCGTTGGTCGGAGGTCAGAAGATGCCAACGCTGCAATGGAAAAACAGTTCGACCTCATTGATTGCGCCATCAATGAGCTTGTAGTCTCGACTGGCATGCCAACGCAGCAAGTTTTGAATCTATTTCTCAAGTCTCGTGGCCGCGTCAATAATGGAACAAATCACTGGAACATCTACGGGCAATACTTCAAAGCCCACCGCCTGCGCGAGCTACAGTGAGCTGGCAAGGATGCGAATATTATCAGTAAGTCTGTTTTTGTAGTTCAGTGGTTATGACTCATGTTGGGATGCAGTCACATCGACCATCCAAGGCGAATGTTATAGGTCCTTCCAGGACGCATATCCTGAGGATTGGCAAGACATTCTCGACACATTTGACGAGACACAGATCGCTTCAGGCCCGCCTCTGACTGTTGCACAGCGGTCACAAGAATTCACGAGGTTGACAAAGAAAGTGACATCCATGGTAAGTCTTACATTGTGTACTTAATTTTTATGTGCTAATGGAGCATCCAGCTGGATCTGGCCACCGCAAAGCATGGCTTCGAAGCAGCGCTGCTTATGTGCGGGAAGGTTGTGAATCAAGATGCGTCAATTGGCTACATACACACGACCCCTGGTGCAGAAGAGGTAAATTCGAGCCATCAGTGTACCAAAGGCCTTGCTGACTGCGTGTTCTTTTAGTTTTGGGCTTCCCGCTGTCGTGCCGATGAGAACACGATGGTGGGACATTTTAAGGCCCATGTATAGTAAGTCAATTATATTTTCTTGTCTCAATACTTCAGCTGATGTTTTTCCAGCCACCTGGCTTCTCTTGCCGTTGTTGAGGACGTTTACGGTGATGGTGGACTTCAACCTTCCAAAAAGGATATATCATTGCCTGGGCGGCGCACGCGCACCCCAGGGGTAAAAGAAGATGATGACGAGGTACAGGAGGTTCCCAACAATGTCGATTGGAAGACACTGGCCGACCACATACAATGCATCAAAGTCGGCATAACCTCAATGTTCAGTAACCTCGGCGGGAAGTTAACAGCATGGTCAGGAACTTTCCCATGGAAACTATTACCTGCCGAGCTGGCGCGTCACCGGTTTGTGATGAAAGGGTATCCTGAAGACATGTTGATGCCGGGAGAGCCACGTGTAACGGTTGCACGACCCAAAGGCATCAGCGACCTTGATAAACGTGAGCGTGTCATACTTGCGGATGCCTTGCGATCAGGCAGATTGACCATCGAACGACAAAAAAATGGAGACTTGGGTACGTGCAAATCAATTCACTTCCAATACGGCTAGCTAATCATTTTATAGACCAAAAATCCCCCATTATATTCGGCGAGGCCCCTCCTGAAGAATCCTTACATTCGCATGGTCGTCGCATGCTTGTTGATGGCACCATCAACCGTCAGGGAATCGCTCGTCGTGGACCAGGTGCAGCAAGCACAAAGGTCAAGCAGCCGAAGCCCTCAACACGCAAGGAAGGCCATCGTGCATCCCCCATTCTCGTAGACGGCATGCCTCCACAATCCCAATCAATCCCTAACAAGAAGCTTGTCCCAATTGTCGAGATCCGGAATCGTCCTCCTCCACGTCCATTGAAGGCTTCAAAGGGAAAGAAACCCGCACGCGAGGTCATTCCCGTCGACTTGTCCAGCGATGTACAGGTCAGCTCGGAGTCGGATGCCGAGGATGAGTTCAAGGAGGACAAAGACGCCCTTGAGAGTGAAGACTCACAGTATGAAGATGAAGTCGCCACCTCTCGTAAACGCAAGGTGAAGGGAACCAGAGGCCATCGCTCGCAGAAGCGACGTGCTCCATCAAGCGACGTTCAAGCTGTTGAACCGCCTCGCGAGGGCAGAAAAGCTGTCAAGGGCAAGGGCAAAGTGGTTGACCAGGATACTGGCAAGGAGCAGAAGATCGCAAAGAGAGTGCGCTATGTCTCTGCCGCAACTGAATCAGACACTGAACAGGATGGTGAGCAAAGTCCCTTGCACTATATGAGATCTAATAACCCTCCTTCCAGGACATAAAGCTTCACGTCTTCGTGATGGCCCACAGGACTCATTGCAACCACGCACTCAACGCGGTAAGTACTACATTGGTTTCACTACCAGGAACAGCGCTTATGATTTTGTAGAACTTCCAAAACCCAAACAAGTCGTTCCAGGATCATCTGAAAGTGCACGCCAAGTTGCGCTATACTCAGAAGGCAAGCGTCAACCGCACGCACCAGGAGGTTCCAACACCACCCAGGATGCACGACAAGGAAGTCTCGACACCTCCCAGGAGGTGCTGCAAGATGCCTCGCAAGGACCTCCAGATGCCCCGCGAGGAAGCCGTGATACAGCCCAGGTCGCACAGCAACGAGGACCCAGAGGCCCCAGAACCTCTAGATGGGATTTACCTGTGAGGGGGAAGATGGAGGACACGTTCACGCAGCCCATGCAGGCCAGCGACCATTTGGAGGTGCCTTCACCCACACCTTCATCCCCATCCCCTCAGAGTCGAGAGCAACCGCGCTCACTTCTTCCAGCACCCCATGATCAGCACAACACAACTGCCCAACCTAATGGGCAGCAAAACATTAGCGATAGAAGTCTTCCTCTGCCACCATCTCGTGGTTCTACGGAGTACCAGCCCATGACTCAACGGCATCTGCCTAGTGGTGTGAATTATGCCCCTGGTGTCAATGCAGCTCGTCAGCCTCAACATTCCATGGATCCTCGCAACACCATGTACACATATCCTCCGCCCCCTCCTCCTCACCCCTACTATCCTACGCGCTCAGATTCCTATGAGCAAGGGACTGGAGCATACCATGGAGGAAGGGACGTGCACGATGGTCGTGTACCTGCTCCTCGCCAGGAATACCCAGGATACCGTGATGGCCGGGTGATCTATGATCATTATCAAGGTCCAGCCCCGCGTCATGACGGACATGATCTTCGTCAAAACTGGCCCCGTTATGCCGCATATCCTGAGGATGGACGGACGATTCGCGCTAATTCAACGAGCCCGCTACCTGGTCTTATGCAGTACTCGTCGTCTCCCCCTCAGTCTGAAGGCAATTAGAGCATTACCTTGGTTTGTCTTCCCTGTTTCTTGGAACCATGTTCTTGCTTATTGCCCTCCTACTTGTATTCGCGTATTCGTAGTATTGAATTGAATACAAAGTTCTTGTTGTGTGTTCTATGTTATGAATTTCACAAAAGGTCAAATAAAAACGCCTCGCGAGGAGCGGGAAAACATGTTAGCTCCTCGAAAGAGGTGTGCAATGGTATGTTACTTATACTTATCACTAATCTCCGTGAGCCTGAGCCTCTCGAGCCTCCCTCCGTAATGTAACCTCCTCCTGGCTCCTCCTCGCTGGAGGCTCTACAAAATGCAACCTCCTCCTGGCTCCTCCTCACTGGAGGCTCTACAAAATGCACCACGGTCCGCGCTGTGGAGGTAGGCTTTCAGGCAGGTAACGACCTACAACGGAACCTAGCCTGAAAGGCCCTCGGTACCTTTACCAAGTGGTGCCAAGGGTGAGTTGAAGTACGTATTCTGTTCCTTTGGCGATGGTGTGTCCTGTCTGAAATTTCCAAGTTAGTTCCTGATCGACTACAAGGCCGAGAAAACGATGGTGCTCAGTAGGTTTGATGATGGTGTCTTGAATGGTGAGGGGAGGTCTTGCTTTTGTTCTGCTGCGTGTAAAGTCGATGAGGGCGAACTTGTTGACTTCGAATTTGGAGTTGTGGTCCCTTGACCATTGGAGCGCTCCATTGGGTCTCTCCATCATGTCTTTGAGTGTGCGGTGGGTGTCTTCGAAGGTGGGGCCGATGGCGATGTATGCGGTGTCGTCGACAAATGCTAGAGCTAGTTCGTTGTTGTTTGAGTTAGCTATATCGATGGGACGTGACTTAGTAATAGACTGTAGGTTATGGTATACAGACTCCAGAGCCCTCACAATATTTGTCGATGCGCTTCGAATTTGATCTACAGCTGGATTTGTTTTATGAAAACAGCGCCCACCACCCGCCAGGCTAAGATTATTGTTACCCGTTCCCAGCAAGTTATAGAATTTGCAATTAGTCCACAAAACATAATAGGTACATTAAACGGCGAGAAGGTATGTTTGTGATAGTACTAGGGGAGCCAAACAGGAAACCACGTATGAAACAAGAGAACAATAACGTGTACTTTGTTATTTCATAACCAGGAGACGGGGGGCCGCCCGACTAGGCATGCTTTATGTCCGGTCATTTCAACGACGCATAATACAGGAATGTCTCCACAAATATAGACGACATCCTTACTGTTAGACAGAGTAACATCTTTGATAGCATCAATAGGATAAAAAGGCATCGGGCTTGCACGCGCAAGAAGCGATACTGAATGAAGTTTGGATCAAGTGGAGATGTGAATAATGGTCGGATACGAAGGACAATAAATTTGAATTTTTAAAGAAAATCAGATACAAACCGCAAGCGATCAGAAAGATAGCAAAGGCTGGGAGTGAAATGAGTTTCTGTGCCATCTTCTATAGCCAAGGAAAACGCGCTGGGAACTTGTTAGATAATTTTAAGCCACAGTATGTAAGAGCAGCGGACCGTTACGAGTGTAGGATACGATGTGACAATTTGCTTGTACAAACAGGATGAAACTAAGAGACCGTTGCGAACCTTTGATCGACAACAAAAGAATGAGGATGTTCACGTCATACACTGGAACAAGTGTGTCACTTGAAGGGCCGATCAACTGATGGCATTTCAAGAAAGATCGGATTTTTATTGGGCCAGACACTATTTGTCTGGCTTTCTGAACATGCAACAGTCACGCAGTTCATCAAAGAAAACGTTACATCTGACATCATGTCCTGCTTCAAAACGCGCTGTTAATTGCAGAGGCACTGGGACAGTCACGTACGTACACGTCTGGCTGATAATGTTGTTTGCAGTGTTCCATTATCGTCATAGTCACGACATCCCTTGTATCCCAGTAATTCATTTTTGGAAGCTTGTTGAAGCCCGCAAAAAATAGAATCAACCATCCATTTGATTATCGTCGCGCTTGGGTGAGAGATTCCCTCGTGTTCATGCACCATCTGATTGTTAGTGACGAATGGGATTCTTTGTGGATATAGTACGGAGCTGCGCCGAATAATCAATGATCTAGAGGCGTCCAATATTTGTGAAGCGCTGCGCAAAATCAGACAAAAATTAGCAGCGGTGTGATGACTGCCTAATATAATATGACTTGATAAAGATTGCGAGCGAAGCAAGCAGAAATATTGATGGAGGCACACTCACAATAGGAGATTTCCGGTTTCACTTCTTTCAACTCGGCCGAGACGACAGAATATAGGTTCATGTGCGGGCTACTGTAAAGAGAGACGCATCAAGCTAAATAACGCACAGACCATTTCTGTGCGGAATGGGAGTTAGGCCATTGGCTGAAGGATACAATGGGAAAGAATGCTCACCCGGCGGTCCAAAGATATGAAACCAGACTACTTGGTGATTGATATCCATTATAACATATTCAATAAGATACCTTCCAAGTCGAGCGAGAACAGCAGAGTACACACGTAGAAGACGAGGAGAAATATGGATAGCATATGGACGAGTAACAAGTAAGTTATCATGACAACATTGCAACCTTTTCGCTTAGAACACCTGATGTGCCTTCTTACCTTCTAATGACATAAAGACTCATCCTTTCCCCAGCACACATCCCATCTTGCTCACTGATAGACTGGAATACAAGCTAGTGTCTCATTTGTCTGATGTGCAGAGGTAAACCGGTTGAGGGATGGTACTGAGCGCTGAAGGTCCCGACGGCAACGGAAAAGCATAGATCGCAAGAGACTGAGAGATTCTTCGTAGTGAGGGTGGGCGATGGGCGTTGGGACGGAGAAGGTGGATGATCATAAGGAACTGGGAACCCCCAGTTTGGAAAGTTGGGCGCGTCGAGAGTAGAAATAGAGTTGAGGTGAAATGAAAAGGTTAACAAAGTTGGCTTGAAATAAGGTTGGATGAAGACATGCGAGTCTCAAATCGTTGGGCTAATGATATACTAGTACCGACATCCAGTTTTTGGTAGCTCATGAGTACTGAGTCATAGTACACGGCAAGTTGGAGAAGTTAATGGTCACGTGGTGTGACACACGCGTGACCTTCGCCAAAGTGTGACATTTTCGCGTTGTGCAGCAACCAGCTCGTGCCACTTACACAGTACGAAACTGGGTGTATGTAGACAAGTATGGAGGTATGTTAATACCTGAGAATTTCAACTTCTAACTGGAATTTTAGGCAATTCGTTTATCACCACTGGGAACTTCAGTATGATTCTTATCACCGAGGGATGTGCAGGGGCAATTCAAGGAACTGCAGTGACTTCGGCGAGGATGAGGTGGGCACTGACTTGATTCGCGAACACTTTTTCCCTATGTGATAGAGTGTCCATCTGAATTACCCCAAAAATGCTAACTTCGGACAGATATCGGCCTTTTGAAAGCCTCAAATGCTAAGTCTGGACCGTCGCCGGACAAAGATTTGACCAAATTTTGGCCTGAAAAATGCTAAAATTCGGACACACACATGGGGGGAGCTTGAGTCAGGGCTTATACACCAAATGATGGTTGAAGGTCCCAAGTGATTTGGGGCAGCATTTGTTGAATACTACTGCAGCCAAGGCTAATTATAGAGGTTCCATAGTGTGCGTGCCTCGGATGTGAAGAATATGGCTCTTCGAATCGATGAAACACAAGGGCGACTGGTGCCTTGTTCGGGAGTCATGACCGGCGTGTAGAAATCATCATATCCTTACACCACCATGTCAACAGGTCATCCGGGCCCTGCGTCGCTCTTGCCCTTCAAGGAGCACAAAGAACTTGAACCCGATATCAACATAGAATTCAGTAACATAGAGCCGCGCAACAAGCTGGAGCGCAGACTCTTATGGAAACTCGACTTGCGCATGTCAATGCTGGTTCTCGTCTACATCCTCAATTTTGTGAGCAACCTCATGTCAAGGCTTCTGGTTTATATCTTATCATTGTACTAGATCGATCGAAACAACGTTAGGTACTCTCTTATCATAATTTTCTGACGCATTGTTCACAACGGATAAAGTGCGGCACGCTCACGAGGGCTCGTCACCGACCTTCATCTCGAGGGTAAACAGTTTGCGACGCTATTGTCTATTCTCTTTGTTGGATATATCATTATGCAGATCCCCTCCAACATGTTTCTCAATTACATTGGAAAGCCATCGCTATATCTGCCTGCCTGTATGGTAATCTGGGGAATTATATCGGCACTGACTGGTATTACAGCAAAGTATGAATGTATTATCGGTGTCCGACAAACTTCTGACCACAATTCTCATATTAGTGTCACCGGTGTGCTCCTAACACGATTCTTTCTTGGCTTTGTAGAAGCAGCGTTTTTCCCTGGTGCTGTATTCTTGATTTCGAAGTGGTTCGTGGACTGTCGAGTATGTTATCAGCGGACACCCTTAAATCCAATTTCCAGGTACAAGAGAGACGAAATTGGTCTCAGGTTAACCATCCTCTCTTGGTATGGGTTCCACTTCTGCTGGTGGACAAGGATATCCATTAAAAGAGACATTGCAGCGGAAACATCATCAGCAGTGCCTTCGGCGCTCTCATTGCATCAGGTATTCTCAATGATATGAACGACAAGCTCGGACATGCGGCATGGAGGTGATTCACTCAAGTTGATGTGCTGAGAGATTCAGTCTGAATCTCATTTTTTCAAGGTGGCTTTTCTACATTGAAGGAGCTTTGACTGTTTTCGTTGCGATAGTTGCTGTCTTTGTTCTGCCAGACTTTCCGACAAACACAAAGTGGCTTTCTGATGACGAGCGTCGGCTTGCATTGAAGCGTATGGAGGAGGATGTTGGCGTTGGCGACGAGACAGAAACTGAGCAGGGTGGCCGCTGTCACGGCCTTTACCTTGCTGTCACCGACTGGAAGGTCTGGTGGATCGCATTAGCAGCGGCCAGTCAGACAGTGGCATCGTCCTTCGTTATCTATTTCCCCACTCTTACCGCAACGCTTGGGTACAACCCGACGGTGACGTTGCTCCTGGTTGCGCCTCCTTTTGTCTGTGCGGCCATTGTTGCATTTTTTTGGTCCAGGTAAGCTTCTGTGTGGGACGGTCTAGGAACTGGTCTGAATAACTCCTCAGGCACTCTGATAGAACGCAAGAACGGTTCTACCATATGAGCGTTTCATACGTCATTGGTATAATTGGATTCATTATTTCAATGTGTACCATGAACACTGCGGCCCGATACCTGTCTTTGTAATCACAGGATCTTTCTTTTGGACTTATCACCGATGCTTAGCCATCAACAGGTTCCTCATGGAGCAATCCAATCCAGGGATTATATTGCTGCTTACATGGATCAGTACCTCATTTCCTCGACCGCCGTCAAAGCGTGCAGTATGTTTTTCGCTCATCAATTCAATTCTGCAGCTCGGCGGCATTGCAGGGTCGTGAGTTGTTTGGATAATCGATTTATGATAGTAGGAATTAACGACACTGATTGCAGGTATGTCTGGCAATCGAATTGGGGCCCTACCTATCGATACTCGTATGGTATTTGCCTTGCCGCCAGCAGTATTTCGATTGCGATGTGTTGGGTCTTCAGACAGCATCTGAAGACATTGAACAAGAAGCTGGAGGAAGAAGAGCGAGAGAAAGGAATCAAAGAGAAGGGATTCCGCTACCTTTTGTGAACGTTAGCTACGTGTTGATATTAAATGATACTGTGTATGTACGATATTTCGTGCCGAGCGTACTATGCGGGCTCACCATGACCCCCCGCTGTCAGGGTTATAATGCGGTGTGCGGTGTGCGGTGACACGATACCGGCCAGTTTGGCTTTAAATTTTACCCCAAAATATTCTCAAGCACATCATCTAGCGATAGCTGATCGTTACTTTCAAAAACTCTATGCCATCCAGCAGGCAACCATGTCCTGCTCATCGATATACAGCATAAATGATAGTACATTGTTGTATTTCCTTCGTCCATCGTTCGACCAATTAGTACAAGATGTTAGTTCATGGCACTATTCATTACCGAAGACCTACGTATCTTCTCATGGTTCTTCAGACTAAAGCTGATCTCGAGCACAGCTGACATTGACACTCATGTCTGTTTATCTGGGTTAGCATTATCTCGCAGCATCCACTACACTTCACGTATTCCCCAGTTGGTCGATTCGCATTTCATTTTGTGCGTGCCCACTGATGGTCATTAATCAAAAGGTAGCCGTTTATGATTCACTGAGGCAGAATGCGCACATGGCCTATCCTGATCTTTGTATTTTTGAGTACAAGATAATCTTATAATAAATTCCTCAAAGACGACTTGCGGAGGAAATCCCTGAAATTCATACTGAGTTCGAGATATCGTAAAATACATCTGGCACGAATAAAAGTAATCATCACATGTGAATACGTGGCTGTCGTTTGTAAAATTGAAAACTCGTAGATCACCGTCCCATCGTTCATAGAACGTAGCGGAATCCCTTTTCTTTGATCCCTTGTTCCTGTTCTTTTTCCTCCAGCTTCTCGTTCAACGTCTTCAGATGCTGTCTGAGAATCCAAGTCATCGTAATCGCAATAACGTTGCCGGCGAGCACGATGGCAAAAGAATACTGATAGGTTGGGCCCCAATTACTTGGCCAGACATACCTGCCATCGATTTCGTTGATAAATTTCTACCATCATATTGATCGATGAAACTACTCACGACCCTAAAATGTTGCCAAGTTGCTGAAATGCATTGATGAGTGAAAGACATACTGCGCGCTTTGACGGCGGTCGGGCAAATGTGTTACTGTTCCAAGTGATCATCAAGACATGTGCTGAACAGGACTGCGTCACAAGGAACCTGTTGAGGGCAACCACTATCAGCGAGACGTCCGAAATTAAGATCGTGTGCCTACAGAGATAGGTATCGGGCCGCAGTGTTCGTGGTGCTTATTGAAATAAGGCATCCAATTATACTAATGAGGTTCGGAATGTTCATGTGGAAGAACCTTTCTCGTGCTTTATCAGAGTGCCTGAGGAATTCTTCATCAGTTTCTAGATCGTTCTAAATCCCAGCTTACCTGGACCATACGTATGTGAAAATGACAGCATATACCCAAGGAGGGGCAACGAGGAGCAGCGATACCGTTGGGTTGTACCCAAGTGTAGTAGTAAGAGTAGGAAAGTAGACAATGAAGGACATCGCTATAACCTGAGCAACCGATAGTATTGCGAACCACCACACCTTCCAGTCGGTGATAGCGAGGAAAAGGCCATAACCAAAGCCACCCTTCTCAGTTTCTGTCTGGTCTCCTACACCAGCGTCCTCCTCCATACGCTTCAATGCAAGCCGGCGTTCGTCATCAGTAAGCCACTTTGTCGTCATCGGAAAATCCGGCAAAACAAAGACAGCAAAAAACGCAACGGCGATAGTCAGACTTCCTTCGATGTAGAAAAGCCACCTTATAAATGAAAATCAACAAAGTCCTTCAACAAATCAACTTGATTGAATCACCTCCATGCGGCCTCCCCGCGGACGCCGTCCATGTTAGCAAGAATACCTGATGCAATGAGAGCTCCGAAGGCATTGCTAATCAGATTTCCGCTGCAATGGTGCCGCCGATGAATAGATCTGTCCACCAGCATAGTGCACCCTTACCAATAGAGGATAGCCACTCTGGAGCCAATTTCACCTCTCTTGTACCTACAAATTGCATTTGAGTGCATCCGCTGATAACATACTCAATAATCGACGAACCACTTCGAAATCAAGAACACGGCGCCGGGAAAAAATGCTGCTTGCACGAAGCCGAGAAAGAATCGCGTCAGGAGTGCTCCGACGAAACTGTTATGAGGACTATGGTCAGTCATCGGTCAGACACCACTGATCGATCATACTTTGTAATAATCCCAGTCAGCACCGTTATGACTCCCCAAATTACCATACAAGCAGGCAGATAAAGCGAGGGCTTTCCAATGTAATTGAGAAACATGTTGGAGGGGATCTGCGTGATAATGTATCCGGCATAGACAATAGACAACATTGTGGCAAATTGTTGACCCTCGAGATGAAGGTCGGTGACGAGTCCTCGTAAGCGTGCTGCACTTTATCCATTGTAAACGACACGTCGACGACTCATGACAAGGGCATACCTAATGTTGTTTCGATCGATCTAGTATAAAAATACAATATACATAGATCAGACACCTTGACGTGAGGTTACTCACAAGATTGAGGATAGAGATGAGAACCAGCATTGACATATGCAGATCGAGTTTCCACAAGAATTTGCGCTCTAGCTTGTTTCGTGCCTCTGTACCACCAAATTCTATGTCGAGATCGAGTTCCTTGCACTCGACATGCTCCTGTGAGGGCGAGATCGACACAGCGTCAGAATGGTCAGATGCCATAGTTGGGATAGTGATGACGGTGGGGTCTGAGGGATGGCCACAACGGTTCGGTGCGCCTTATATATTACGATACGCAGACCCATTTCATATCGATTGATTAGTTCTTGGGAGAGTAGCGGTAGCGGTACAAAAAAACTCGCGCCTTGGGGGTGCACGCGGAATACCGGACCACCGTGACTGCGATCGGAAAGAGTGGGTAAATAACAGCTATGTCCTGCCCACACGGTCCAGTTAGATTTCAACATGCTCTATTCAATTGCAATCAACCAACCATTCTGTTTGATGAGGACATTTCGAATTGAGATAGGGTTAGTTGGGAATTTAATAGTCACCTACGTTACGCAGAGTTGCTGGAGCTCCAGAAGACTACTAAGTGTTTCGCGCCGAACCCCGCAATTGATGATCTGGCTAACCGTCCAACATATTTATCACAGCGCTGTGTGGAATAGGGTATTTTCTCAAAAGGCCTGGTTGCTTTCAACTCGTTTGAAGTTGTACAGGCCAAGAATGAGCCAGCCACAAGGTTGAACGTCTCCGAGTTCAAAATCATTGATGTTGTCACATCCTACGAGTTGGAATCTTTATTCCTGACAAGGACACCCCTTTGAATCATGAAAAGAAGTAAAGGTCGCCATAGTGAGGAAAGAGACAAATATCAAAAAGAGAAAGCATCAATGCACATCAACACAACATGACGCAGATTCGTACTTACAGCAAGGG
Organism: Suillus cothurnatus; assembly: GCA_016758765.1. NCBI lineage: Eukaryota > Fungi > Basidiomycota > Agaricomycetes > Boletales > Suillaceae > Suillus > Suillus cothurnatus. The sequence goes on along the minus strand of JABBWL010000144.1, from coordinate 6,250 downwards.
TTCGCGTCCGCACGACTCAGCGCCACGATGATAGCTACCGAGCCGCCATCTTTATATAGTGAGAATTGAATTTTGTCTCGGAACAGCGGACACTCACATTGGAAATTGATAACTTGAAGGTCATTCAGAAATTCAGGATGCGGCATGTGCATGATTGGTTGACCTCATTGCACGCCGCCAAACCCGCCAGCTTGTCGAACTAGCATGCAGTGACATCAGGCTATTATTCAACTTGTCCTGGCAAGCGTATACCGTCCTGTGAAACTGAAAAATAGATTAGAGCGTATTTGAAAATCAAAATGTCTTGGCCAAACAAAACGCTCCACCCATGCAACGGACTTTGCCGGAGCGATATATCTCGGCATGTTCCATGCTGTAACTTGCCGAGAATCCAATTTTACTGTCGACGAAATTCAATGGACAACCTCGGAGCATTGCTGCTAGTTCTCATTCTACTACTTGAACCTCATCGACCACCCACAGTCCTACAGCCTTTAATACTAGCAGCAGCAGTCAACGTACGTCAAAATACGGCATCAAAATACAAGACACTCGACGACGTCCGACATACGCCTAGAGAGTTGTCTGCCGTGCTGCAGAATACGGCAGAAAACGAATCGTCTGGCATGGATACGCTCCCAGTGATGTGCAAATGATTCAAGGTTTTCAAATCTGCTGCAGCTGGTCTCATGGCAGATTGAGAATTCTTCCATGATGAATGGCGCTTGGAATGTGTCGACCGACGCCGCCTGTGCTAGCGGTGGAAATTCGACACATAGGCGGGAATTTATGAGTCAACGAGCTCTCGATCACGTTATTTTTTCCCTTGCAATTGCAAGATACATTTTAGTAATATATGGATTAGTTCGCCAAAATGATATATTGCACGACAACTTGTAGGTGTCATCTTCATGCGTTTGATAAGACTATTCATCAGAAAATATCCAGTACTAGTAAGACAACAAGCGATACAACCGCGGAAGGATGCGGCGGGAATGTAAGATTATGTTCTGTGAAGTATCACATCGAGTGGCAAGGTCAGAAGGCGTGTTAGATTAGGCATGCGAGGACGTTGTAGATTTCGTTGTACTATACTTAGCGTGCATGCTTCGTCCTCTATCAGCGAAAGGAAGAGACCAACTAATAGAAAACCATGCCATTTGCCTTGGAAAGCAGATGAAAAGGGAATCAAGCACATCATATCCTAGTCATCAACTCACGAAACGACAGCAATTAAGGTCCTACACCCCACACCTCCAGTCCAACACATTCAAAGCTCACATCCTTCTTGATGCCAACGCTCCCGATATCAACACGAGAACACAGAACAGGGTTGTCAAACGTAGGGCATGGTGCGGAAGATCCGTCGAGGAGGGAGGCATCAAGGTAAAGACCGTAGTGTCCGTCTCTGCGCATTCAAACAAGTTAGTCATGGACTAAGAGGAATAGGGAATACCTACCCGCCACCAAAAGATATGAACCCGGGCTCACAGAGCGCAACATAATCATTCCTCCCTGTCCATTTATACACATCAAGCGTCCCCTCTTCTAGCTCGTCCTCTTTGCTTGAAGGATGTTGGTATCTCCAAAGGAAGCTGACCAGAGAAATGAGCTCCAACAACCCAGAGGACTAGGCGAGGGAACTCACGACTCGCCACTCCCATAGTACCCTCCTCTTTCCAACCACAACCCATCCCCCATCCAAACGCCGAAAATCGCATCTCTCGCATCTTTCACTACAACAAGAGCCCCTTTTGTTGCGCCAGGCGTTGAAGGCAACTTGGGTTCACATCTGGAATACAGCGTATTCAACGAGATACCATGCTGGTCAAGCGAGTACAGTAGAGTCCATGTTCGTGGAAGACGAGTGAGCGCTGGAAGATGGGGACGAATCTGGAAGAGTATGGGTGAGTACTGGTTGCATGCATTAAACAAAAGATTACGGACGAGATTTGCAATGGTTTCGCTCAGTACCACTGCCGTGCCCTCTCTCCTTCCAACAAGATTGAGACCCTGCATCTTCTTCCCCTTTCCCAACACGCCTTTTATTTCACCCATTTCCTCGTCATGAAGTGCGTCTGAGAAGCCCTTGTCCCAGGTCCGATCGCCTGCGAAACCAGGGGCACCGGATGGTGGAATATAAGGGTGAATACCAAAAGGGGTGCCACTAGTGATGCCAGACGTCTGATGCGCTACATGCATGTGCGTTGACTGAGGTACGTTACCAGGTGCTGGATTTACCAAGGTTGGCGTGGAAGATCCCGTAGATTGTCTAGATCGGGCAGACGGCAGGAAGGCCGAGACCCAGGTGGAGGAAAGGCGGGATAACGTGGCATGCGTTGGAGGCGAGGCTGTGGCAGAGGGGAACGGCAACGGAGTTGACGTAGAAGGAATGTGTGCTGATGGAGGGGAGGCCGCTGCGCTAAGGCATGGAGGAAGAGGTGCACGTATATTTATGGGAGAGTGAGAGCTTATGCTTGTAGTGGGTACAGGCAACTTGTGTGGGGGAGGAGAAGGAGGCTTGATATCCGCGTCAATTAAGATCCCAGTTTGTGGTATCGGAGGCGGTGATTGTTTAGTAATACTAGTTTGAGCTGATGTTGGTTGAGTTTCCAATAGGGGGGATAATGGAGGTTGACTGTGCGATCGAAGAAAATACAAAGGATCATCTTCATGCTCTAGTAGCTCATCAAGGACAACTCGTCTATTCTGCTCAGAAGCCGTTTTCGCGCTAGAGGTGAACTGATCAAAGTAATGCAAGCTTGCGTTCCCAGTGATGGCAGGTGCCCGAGACTTCAAGGCAACAGGTTCAATTACCGGAAAGTCAAATGAAAGCGGGTCCTGAGCAGCAGGTACCGATACAAAGGCACCGAATTCTGAATCTACACTGGGCGTGCGATTTCTGTGTTGCAATGGGCGGGTTGTTGGGGGCTGATCACGAAAGACAGGTGTCGGAGTTGCTGGGGGTGTTGCGGGGGAGAACAATGTGGCAAAACGGTCGATCTCGGCTGCATCGAGGGGGTTTATACGTGCAGAAATTGGTTGGGGTTGTGCAATTGGCCTTTGGGAGGGCCGCCGTGTATGGTCATGAGAAGGTAGGGGGATAAGCGGTCGGGTGGTCATCGTCATTTTGTTGTATGATAGTGTTCTAAGAATCGTTCTGTCTCAGTATTTAGATTCAACGAGAATGGACATACATGCAAGTTTATGACATGAGGTGTAAGATAGCTATGGCCTTTGAAGCTGCAGCAGGGCCTGAAGGGCATGATATAATTAGTGAAAACTGATGTTATAGAAAGCAGATGGGAGCGAGGTGGACGCTCTTCTAAGGCTGATGATCGCGCCGATTGTATGAAAGCCACAGTAGACTGACCTGCTCAGTAGATACGACAAGACTGAGCTCTGTACATGCATATTTCATGAGTGATGTTGCGTTGGATGAACGAAGCCCTTTGCATACTCACAGAAGTACAAGTGTGATGCGTGTGTGTGCTGAGCGCTGAGATCGCAGACTTCCTCAAGTTTCTTAATTACCCTCAGTACTAGTGAAGTACGGGCGGTACTTACAAAGACTTTCGAAGAGAATGAAGGTACTTGGTCGTCGAAGTTAAGAATATGTCACAGCCACCGCTTGGCTACAGCCATAATGCACATGTATCATCTTCGCAAACCCGCAGTAACTGCCGCACACATTATGGCTTTGCAGACTACGGATCTCCCAGTAGTGATGTAAGTCATGACTGTCTTCAAATATTGGATTCTGCACTGCCTGACGCTACCGAAGGTACTATGTACAAGGATAAAGGCGCGCTGAGACTGGTGGATTGACGCCCACAACCTCAGGTGTCACTACTGACAGTACTGACATGCCCAAATCGCGCGCAAGTTCCGTTGACTCAAGGTGAGTGGTGCCTGCCTCGTGGATCCAGGGTAACTTCTCTTGGCGAAGACATTTATATGCATCGACTGATAACAATACAGGCACAGGCAGTGTCCCTTTACTGGCACTCTGTCTTCCCATGTTCTGCTTGCACAGGCATCGAAGAAAGATCCGCACAGAAACCCCTGGCTTGCATCCTATTCCAAGCAATCACGCCCCAGAAATCCCACTAGAAAACGACGCACCCCTCTGCTCAACATGCTCAGCCCTCGACCTCCACGCAATCCTACATGACGGCGTCCAGACAGAACACGCAATCCCCCTCGGTCATCTCACAGACATCATCGACAAATCTAACCGATGCGGATTGTGCAACCTCGTAGCTATTGTCATCCGCCGTGCGTGGCACTTGGATAAGCTGCCTGATATCGACATTGCCGATGTTACGTGTGCGCTGTATGCGAGGGAGTGCGGGTATCCATGCATTCCTGATTATATCACTCCCGTATTCAGGGATATCTGTCATCGGCTGTATATCCAGACTTCTGACAGACCTCGGGAAGTTACAGCTGCTATAACCACCGCGCAGTCAAACTTCTTGCTAGATATCCAGCTCCTGGGAGAAGATGCTTCCAAGGTCGGCAGGACGGAAGAACTTCATGGCAGGAGAGTTGGTCAGAATGTTGATATCGCCCTGTTGAAGAAATGGATCCACATCTGTGAACACGAGCATGGGGAGCTATGTGAAAGAGTATGGTGGAGGGACGCTGGAGATGTCCTTCCGAAGAGCGTAAGAGTTGTGGATGTAACTCGAATGGCTGTTGTTCGCGCTCCGCACTCTTGCCGTTTCGTTGCCCTAAGCTACCTCTGGGGAGGTACGGGAGAAGAATATTGGACGACACGGGCAAATCTCAAGCAGCGCCGAACACAAGGCGGCCTTGACGTATCACTGCTGCCAGGTACGATCTTGGATACCATTCAACTCGTCCGTCAGCTTGGCGAGCGGTACCTGTGGATTGACGCGTTGTGTATCGTGCAAGATGACCCTAAGGACAAGGCAGTGCAGATCGGCGTAATGGAGCTTATCTACGGCAGCTCCGTGTTCACAATCTTCGCTGCGGGTGGCACCTCCGCGCATGATCCTCTCCCAGGCATCCGCCCAGGAACTAGGGATCCCAAACAACAAATAGCCAAAATACAAGGCCTTCACCTCGCCGTCCCCCTCGTCCTCCCCCGCGAGGCCATAGTAAGTTCCGTATGGGATACACGTGGCTGGACATATCAAGAACTGATGCTCTCGCGCCGCCGCATCTTCTTGACACCCTTTCACGTGCACTTTGAATGCGGAGAGGATATATGGAGCGAAGATGTCATCGCAGAGCATATCAACCTCCCATGGGATTCACATCCCCTGAAGTACGGCGGTGCAGGTGGGTTCACGTTCGTCCGTGCCCCAGCGCATTGGAGCCGCCATTTATATATGGTGCATTATATGAGCATCATCGGAAAGTATACACAGCGCAGGCTTACTATGGAGTCAGACATCGTGAATGCTGTTACGGCGCTCATCAATGCTATGACCAAGGGGTCTAATTTGGCTGGTGGTTACCCTGGTCAAGCGTTCCGGTTCGGGATGCCCCTCATTGACCTGGAACTCGCGTTAGTGTGGCAGCCAACAGCTAATACATCTTGTGTGCGGCGCGTGCCTGGGGATGGAAATATGACGCCGTGGCCGTCCTGGTCGTGGGCTGCGTGGCGGGGTGCTGTCCAATACAGCGAAGTAAGCTTATTTGTTAATGCACAAAATGGGGGCGTTTCGCCGTGGATTACCCAGTCACTGGTGGAAAAGTGGCATATTGTGGATGATAATGGTCGTCTTGTTCCCCAGGATGTTCGACGTACTGGTCGGATGGCAAGGTCCGTTGAAGAAGCAAACTCTAGTCCATACGTCATTCCGAAAGGCGACATCGACGCACAAACTTTGGTCACAGAGAATGCGCCCCTGCGGCCTGGGACGCTAGTATTCAGGACTCGTTCAGCTCGTTTCAACGTTACGAAAGCAGACGATGTCATCGGTGCTGATCCCGAGGCTAACTATGCCACATATTCCATACTATCTGACGTCCCTCGACCATCAACGTTAGTAGGGCGCGTCATTCTTCCGTGTTCTACCCATTCACCGACTTCATGTGAATTTATTGTTTTGTCTCGCACAGACGAAATCGGAGGGTTATACGATGAGGACATATTGGGGAAACGATATCTCGGATGCATGTTGTATGTGATGGCCGTGCAGAAGATGCAGGATGAGAAGCGGATGGAACGGGTAGGAGTAGGAGTCATTTTTGAACATGCTTGGCCGAACGCGAC
>JABBWL010000143.1:0-178954 GCA_016758765.1 Suillus cothurnatus | reverse complement strand
CTGCAGATAGATCTGCCTGGACACGAGTGATATACCTTGATGTGCCTACGTACTGCACTCAATTATGTAGTATAGACACGCGGGCCATCTGGAGAGTGGAATTTCGGCTCTTTGCAAAATTTTGGAACCCTTGCTCAGTATTAAGATCACCTTTCACCAGTCGATGGTCTTGATGATATTGATACCTTTTCAGAGTGATACGTCGAAGAACGTGGTGATCATTGGTCAATCTGGGGCGGGGAAAAGCTCCCTCATTAACATGATTTGTCCCGGGGCCAATGCTCCTACCTCGAACGACACATTCGGCGTAGAAAAAGGGTACACATGTAATCTTGGGAGAAATATCATGTCAAGTACACGATACAAATCGCATGCACGTAACTTCAAGAAGTTCAAGTCGGTGGCGGATAAACTAGGTGTGCCAGTCGTAGTGGTCGTTACCAATTTGGAGGATTTCAGAGGTTCTTTGGAGAATTGGTGAATACTCTCAAAAACCTCGGTATTCCGGACACTACTAACACTACTAAACATGCATGCGTCACTGCACTACCCAAGGAAGAACTGCAGAAATATTACAAAAAAGGACAACTCCATGATGATTCCTGCCGAGATGTCAAAAATCTTATCAGAAGCATTCTTGGGGTTCGAGAGTTCGATTCCAGTGTTGTTCTTTATTTTATTTATCATTTTGGAACAACGTGTGGGTTTCTCGGATAGCGCCGGCGGAGTTTTATTCTGAGTAAAGCCGTATATCAACCCGCTCCTTTCAAACTTGTTCCCTTTTCGCTTAACCATATGTATATCTCTGCACGTACTATACCTGTTACTATACTTACTATGCCTGGAGTAACTTTATGTACAAGCGCTTAGAAGTAGTCGAAAAGTCTGGCGCCATATGTGTCATCATTAAATATAACTTTGCCCATCGCCACATTGAGGACCAGCAAACAATGCTGCAACAGCCTACACGGCGCTACAAGGTGGTGAGATACAATATTGATCACTGTGATCAACATATTTAATGCATAAATCTAGGATTAATGAATGTCCTGATACCTCACCAGGCTCATGTAATGTCCTGAAGGACATCGTCCGATCTTGGATGCATATCACTCATTGGTGCTTCACTTAAAAACTCAGAATAAGATACTGATGTGAGCTATAACTACGACAGGTAATCTGTACTAGGGTCTTGAGATGGGGACACCGTTGCGGATCTTGGCAAAGAACGCAGTGACTCTTGCTGGTCGTCATCACATAGCGGGAGCGTGCAGGGCGGTAATGATCTTTAGAGTATGAGTGTGTGATAGAACGGAGATACTATAAGTATACCTTTGCATGGATAATGCATAGCCGGTATGTAGGCTTTCTCGAAGAACTTTTCTACATTTACTAAGTTAACGGTCAGCCATCCGCCCACCCTAATGTTGAGGAAGTCAACTTACGCATGTAGCTGCAAGTGCTGGTCGCGCATTCGGCGACGTATTCTCCTGTACATATCCCTGCGGTTCGTTGAAAAACTGAAGCCTCGACATAAGTATTAACCTTGGAGCAAAGACAGGATGGGTAACGGAACGCATGCGTCTCGCGATACTTCACAAACTGTGACGGATGAATTTTGTGCCCATATCCGTCGGTCGGCCTGTTATTCTGGTGAGTGGAGGGTTCCATAAAATCAACTGATTTACCATTGATACGTGGCTAGTTCTCCTGTTGGGCCGTGATAATGCAGTATTCCATGACGGCAAGTCAAGATATTGACCAGCATCCTGATGATATTGGGGTCGACTTCAAATACAGGACATTCTAGCGTTTCAAAATCAGGAGAAGAGTGTGTAGACATCTCTGGGGCATGGGGGACGCCTTGCTCTCATACTGAGAGCATTTATGCACCCTACAAGACACGCTACCACTGCGCGATCCCTATTTTTATCATTCAGCTGGCGCGGTCTTCATTGTCAGGTACTTGGCGATCGCGGTCTCTATTTTAGGTACTCGGCAATTGCGGTCTCCATTTTCAGGTACTCGGCGATCGCGGTTGCAATTTTCTGCCATCACTATTCGGATTCGATTATATTGTTGCACGATGTCTTGGGCAGTGCAATCTGTCCTCGTTTTTCATGTCAGCCGCTAGTTACACCTGCGTCTGTAAGCGCACATTCGCAGCGCAAAACTACTTCAACCACCATCAGCGGTCATGCTCTCAGACGAAAAAGCGTCTTTCATCGGCCATATCGTCTTTCAAGGAACTCTTAACTCGTAGGAAGAAGTCACGCAACTCACGCGATGAGATTGGGCCCGTGGGAGTTGCGGGATCCATCAATATACCATCCGCCAACCCGCTGCCATTCGAGCAAGCCAGTCCTTCGACAACCTCACATCACGAAGTGACAATGGCATCTCTGCCCAATTTATCCTCCACTCCTGAAGGAGTGGGTGTCCCTCCCACATGCGAGGGAGCGGAAAATAACGTAGAGGACATGTCCCTGGCACAGCGTCGACCGAGACGTCAGAACCGCCGGATGCCACTAAGATTCAGAGACGTGCTTCCACAGCCTCCTCCTACCGTGCCGTTGGAAGCTCGCGACCATCATCTTGCACCCGCCGTATCTATTGTCATTCCAGATCATCGACCAGTACGTATGGTATTGCGCACCCCCCGAAATGTCTTTGGGCTCGTGCGTCAATACTTCTCCCCTGAAGTGCCATTACACGATCCCAAAAGTACGTCACTATCGCAGACCTGTCGTTTATACCGGGCAGCTCTCAAGTCGATGATGAAGAACATGCACCTCTGGCTGCGAGCGGTGGCTCTCAGTATCACCCATATCCTAATCGTTCGTCGTTCGAACTCGGTAATTGGTACTGGAATCAAGGGGTGCAAAAATCGCAAACAGACTACATGAAACTAATGAAAATCATGGGTGACAGTACCTTCAAAGTTACCGACGTGTGTTCTATGCATTGGAACAAAATTAACTCCCAGCTTGGCACCAACGACTACGACGAGAGAGATGGAGAGGAATGGGAAGATGAAGACGCCGGATGGAAAAGGACACCTGTGTCCATTGAGGTACCATTTTCGCGCCAGCCACTGAAATACCAGGTTCACGGCGTTATCACGCTGCAGAATTATACCATCGTTCTCTCGTGGGTGTTTTGCGAGAGAAGCTGGCCAATGCCCGAGACGATAAGCTCTTCCACTACGAGCCGTACCAGCTGCGTTGGAATCCTCCTCACCTAGATTCCGAAGTCACCATCCACGGGGACTTGTACACGTCTGCCGCTTTTCACGAAGCTCACAGCGACCTGCAAGAATCACCAGGGGAGCCTGGTTGCGATCTACCTCGAGTGGTGGCTGGCCTCATGTTTTGGTCCGACCACGCAACTCACTTCGTTTGGCACTGCCAAACTGTGGCCTACCTACATGTACTTCGGCAACGAATCTAAGTATCGTCGTTGCAAGCCATCACTTAACTTGAGTAATCATGTTGCCTACTTTGAAACGGTCCGCCTTCTTACATTGCTTGATCTGCTGCATACTCAACGTTTTGTCACCAGCTCCTCGATTCATTCAAAGCCTTTACAGATGGGAAAGGCCTGAGCAGCGAGTGTGCAACACATTGTCACAGAGAGTTCTTTCACGAGCAATGGAAGATTCTACTGGACGACGAGTTCCTCGAGGCATGAGCATGGCATTGTGGTGTGTTGCTGTGACGGAATCATGCGCAGATTCTACCCGAGAATCTTCACTTATTCTGCAGACTATCCAGAAAAGTACGTGTGCTCAATTTGTATCTCAAATAGTATTGATTCTAATTTCTCCAGAGTGCTTATAGCTACGGTTCGAAACTTAGGAGGTTGCCCATGTCCCCGCTGCCTCATACCTAAGAATCGAATCCAGAACATGGGCATGCCTCAAGATAGACAACAACGTCAGACCCTTTCTCACAGTGACGAGAGAAGGAGGATGATCGTGAATGATGCCCGCTCACTGATTCACGAGCAGAACTTCGCAGTTGGCAGCGCAGCGGTGGAACGCATTTTGAAACCTCAGTCGTGGGTACCTACCTCGGTAAGACTTCCACTTCGTTTGCTCACAATGACTAACCAAATCTTAGAATGCATTCTCAGACCGCCTTGGACCTATGGGTTTCAATTATTTTGTGCTCTTGTGGTGGATCTACTACATGAGTTTGAGATCGGCGTGTGGAAGATGTTGTTCATTCACTTGTTGCGGATCATTGCAGCGCAGGACCCGGGTCTCATTCATCAATTGGATCAGAGGTATAATGTCTGATAACGTGTCACTTGCGTGATTCAGCTGACTCCTATCATCAGATACAGGCAGACTCCGACGTTTGGCCCAGCCACCATTCGAAGGTTTTCGGCCAATTCATCCGAGATGAAGCGTCTGGCGGCCTAGAAACTTTGAAGATCTCCTTCAGGTATAATTTTACCATCATTCAACTTGGATAGGCTGACACAATGTACAGTGCTCCATCCCTGTTTTCGATGGCCTTCTTCCTGAGCCGCATAATCAGACTATACTTAAGTTGCTATTTACCATGGCCCATTGGCATGGGCTAGCTAAGCTCCGGATGCATTCCGATCTGACGCTCGAGATCATGGACCACGTGACGTCAGCACTCGGCCAACAATTTCGCCAATTCAAGGGCACAGTTTGCAATGCTTACGAGACCCACGAACTTGGCCAGGAAGTCAGGGCTCGTGCCCGACGCCGTGCAAAGAAGGAGATGAACCAGGCAGGTCGTAAAGGCACACGACCTACTCGTGTCATAGGGCAAGCTGAGGTGCACGACTCAGAGTTATTAGCCCAAAATGTGAAGCGCACCAAAGTGTTCAATCTTCAAACATACAAATTCCACGCGTTGGGAGACTATGTGTCCACCATTCGTCGTTATGGAACGTCTGATTCCTATAGTACTGAACCGGTCTGTCATATAACCTTCAACTACGAACTTCCCTCACTCGACTTCTCCAGGGCGAACTTGAACACCGTTCTCCCAAGGCAAGATATCGTCGCACTGATCGCAATTCTTTTGTTAAACAGCTGACTCGGATCGAGCGCCATCAGGCTCGCATTCGCCGTATTGGAGACACTATTTTTCATCGCCCCCATTTCGAAATTTCTGAGTAGCAAGGAGCCCTCAGGCTCATCATCATATTGGCCTCACACAAAAGTACCCTGTACATATAGGATCGTACTTGATTAGCCACCCGGGTGATCCAGCTATAAAAGTTGGTCATATACTGCTGTATCGAGAGCCTTCGTTCTAATATGCTCTTGCAGAACTTTTTTCCGAAATTGAAGGAACACCTCCTGAGTCGAATTAACACCTCAAAAGGCACTCCAGGAGTAGGAGACGAACAGGATATAAATACAATTATCTTCAAGGACGATCGCATGTATCGCCATAACATCGCTAGGTTTAACTACACAACTTACGATGTCCGAAGAGCCCAGGACGTTATCAATCCAGGGACGTCGCATTGTAATATCATGGTGCTCCGCTCCGACAACGATATGGGGCGCCAAGGTCACAGGTACAACTACGGTAAGGTACTGGGCGTATATCACGTCAATGTCATCTTCATCGGACACGGCATGGTTGACTACACTCCAATGTGAATGGATTTCCTGTGGATTCGCTGGTACGAGCCCATGGATGAAGTCTCTGCCTGGGACACTTCAACCCTAGATCGAGGTGAACTTCCCGCCCCTGACGAACGAGCACTCATTCGACTTTCTTGATCCCGCAGATGTTCTTCGAGGTTGTCACATCATTCCTCGTTTCGCTAGAGGCCAGAGACATACTGATGGGTCGGGTGTGTCGGCATGTGCAGGAGACAAAGATGACTGGTGCGAATACTATGTTAATCGGTGAGTCGGTCGCAATGCAACATGGATCAGCAGTATTAAGTTCAAGTTCATTACATTAGATTTGTTGACCGTGATATGCTTATGCGCTTTCACTTTGGGCTTGGAGTTGGGACATGTGTATTCTCACCATCGTGCCACACAGGTTGAACTTCAACGAGAAGATAACCCCTTACATGCATCGTTTAATCATGATGCAGAAGCCCCGCAGACGATCTAGAAATAAATGACGATAGTGATGAAAGTGATGATACCGACGGCGCATTGGACGTTGAGCAGCCGTTTGGTTCAAATGAATCATTACTGGACCAATTTGATGAGATGTATGATGGCAAGGTGGATCTGGATTACGAAAACTAGATACCCTTGATCTTTCATTGTAAATGTAGCTTTACTATTCCGCGACTGTAGAAAACCTTAAATTTAATGGTACCGCTTTCGCGGTCAACCATCCGAGCCGTTTCTGGACAATTACATGTAATATGTCGACCGCGTTGTAATGGCGCGTGGACGCGGTCAGTAGGTCGAATCCAGCCAGCTGCGGTAAAAGTATGTAATCATATCCAAACGAATATTTTTCCCTCCCGCCTGAAGGTCTTTATTTGCAGATACTATGGAACCTCAACTTCATGAATGTTATCTCTTCAGCGACCTTTCTCCTAGTATGATGCCTATCTCTGTGCGTTGCTTTTTTGACCTTGCTATCTCAACGTCACTCACTCACTCCATCCGGGTCTCGTCAGGCTAGACGCAGGGTTCGATTTTGTTGGTTATGTTTCCATCGGGGAACAAAGAGCAATTTGTTCCCGCTATATGTAGGTTGTCTTTTTTCTTGAGAATTGCAAGTGTCTCATTATGCACCAGTGTTTATCCACGTCTCTCGAAGCTGTAGGTGGTTCATTCATCGGGTGTCATACACTGACTATCTCTGTAGCTCAAGCAACAGATCTACCTGGTCGGCTATATAGCGACACCGATTATGCACAACGGAATGGAAATTGTGCACCATTCCGTGTTCGAACCTGGGTCCATGCCCATATACACTCAGGTATACAGTGTTGCATCGAGACTGTGCCTTGCCTTCCCACTGATTAGTTGTGTAGCACGCAGAGCCATCTGGGAAGTTGGATCTGGCTCCCCGGGCCTACACGATAACTGACCACCTTTTGTACATCAAATACGATTGGGTGAGTCCGCCTTACAATCTTAAAATTTTGTTGCGTGACAAAATTATAGCCCACTCCGGGCATTCACAAAACAATGCCTTTCTTGCCGAGTATCCCCAGGGGCGTCAACATTGACATCACTGTCGCTCTATCACAACTCTTTCAGCCCTTTCAAACCTCTACGATTGCCCGGAGTTTAACGACTATCAGCCGCTCGAGCCACCTTTCGTTGTCTCGGAGTCAGAGTCTCCTGTGTTTGACGGACTCCCTGTTCGGACAAACCCTGACTGTGCCTGAGGTACTGCCAGTGATGGATCCCCATAATCCTTCCGTGAACATAACTGGCTGTACAACAAATCTCGACGACGATGTCACGCAACCTGAAACACAGCAAGCGGTCCAGACACACTGACCGTCATTCAAGAGCAGTATTCCCAGTGGAAAACAGTCCTCGTTCATTTGAGGCTGGAGATGAGATCTGACGTTGCTGTCGGAAGACCCATCAATCCGTTCTTGCTCACACAAGCGAATTACGCCCAGGAAAGGGGACATTTTGTCCGCCAGCTCTTCGAACGAAGCCTTGCTGCGGTTGGGATAAGTCAAACAGCTCTGGATCGCGGTCAGGAGCTCATTTGTGTAATATTCTCTGTACATCCTGACTCATTTCTAGTCATATCGTCCGATGGACATACCCATATCTCTGAAGATGCTATATTGGGGATGGTATGTTTTCTTCATCGACTCCATCTACTTTTCTCACTTAAAATAGGTCGGTAAATGGTTGTCTGCCCTTCTGTCTCTCATGAAACGGGCAGCTACCATTGCAATCGCAGATGGCGGACTGATGTCCCAATTTTACTCTTCAAAAACCCGTGCCCCTTTGCCCTACAGAGTGATATGTGTCTATATGTGTACAATTGATGAACATGTTCATCCCTCCCAACTCAATTCGTTTTCCGATTGCTGTCAGTATTCAATGTTGACCTTGATGTTAATGTCTTATTTTGCCACACAGACCAATGATTTCAGCGTTTCCTTCGCATGGGTATTGCAAAATCGCTCTTTTACTATCTGGTATACCGGCCTACTAAGTCAGCCAATGTGATTAAAGGTTATGGCTGATATCAACGCCCGGTCTTCAGGGATGCCTCACACCCGCCCCCGGCGACGTTAGCGTTTGTAGGGACCTGCGTAAGTCGCTTCTGCGTTACGGCCCCTTATTCATCTAAAGGTGTTCCACTGCGATAGTGTTTACAGCGCCCTCCTCTCCTATCTGATAGATATGGTCAAGACAACGGGAACCAGCATGGACTTATCACAATTCCCTTCTGTTAGCGAGGTTTACGACATACTTCTTGGGACAGCTATGAACCTATTCGCACAGGAAGGCGACCCAGACCTCCCGATACTCCAGGTTTACCTTTCAGGGTTTTGTAACCTGAAGTGAGATACCATGGAATTCATTTTTGTGCTACTGATTAATGGGAATTCAATATGCAGGAAAAATGACGTCGTCAAGATCGCCCGCCGCAAATAAGCCGAACTGAAACAGAAGTCGCTTTCTATATGCTGTCTAGTCATCAGTTGGGTTTGAATGTATATGACCCTACGAATTTTCTTGCGATATTTGAGGGTTAAGATGCTCGTCGTGGTAAGTACAGCACTCCAAGCCAGATTGTGGCAGCCGCAATTCGAAGGTATGATTAATGCGAAGGATGAAGTACGTCTACAACGTGAGCGATGATACCCAAGCCTACTGATCTCACACTCAAAAATCATCACACAGGAACTTGCGTGTTGTTCCGATGGACCTTCCATGGCAGCATTGAGGTAATGGTAATTCTACTAATTACTTATCCATGTCGTGTTTTTTATAGACCACTGGCGTACAGCCACCGCTGCCAGAAACCGCTGTTGTACAGCCACGGTCTCCAAATCAACTTGTAAGCCCTGAACGATCGCATGTGAGCCTCTTCGTGCCCTCCCGTTTCAATATGTTAAATATCAGTTCAGCTTTTCTTCCTACATCTAACACTCCTTCAACAAGGTACTTGCTTGGTGACCACACCGAGAACGCCCTGAAATCTTGGCTCCAGACACACGGGTGGTGAAATTGTCAGTGCACTAACGTGTTTTGAATATTGTTTTCTCATACATGAACTTCAGCTTCCTGACTCCCTCTTGATCACAGCATCCATGCTGTTTGGATGGGTCGACCCCCTTGATCTTATCGCTGTCCTGCATATAAGCCTCAGGGGGCTGCAGTAGAGAACCGGCTCCAGCAAGAAGATTACACTAGCGTCACCTTCCTTGTGCAAGGAGGGCGTTGCTTGATGGAGGAGAGGATGTATCGAGCTCAGATGGAAGTTCATTATTTAGTAAAGCTATTGCGAATGTGTATGAAGAGCTAAATACCCAATACCGCCCACGTAAGTCATGCTCTCATGATATGATTTTGACACCAACTTTTGTCCCCTAGCTACATGGCAAAGGGCAATACTCAGAGAGAACCCTATCGTGCATATGGGAACGCCCCTATCGATTTATGATGATGATTTGTCGGTCAATTTTGATCACTGTAGACCATCAAAAGCTACTCGAGACAAATGCGAGGCATGGCTTTCCACGGCATGGCAGTTTCAAACGGATTTCCCGCGAAACTAAAGAAGTTCCTCAATTTCACCAACACGTCTCAAAGGTGAGTATTATTATACTGTGAGGGACTCGGTGTTCTGACACTGTGCAGATCAACGATGCATTTCCCCCCCCTGCCTTTTTTGATAAGAGCCTGGGTCAGCAACGTCGCATATGGTGATTTCATCAGCGCATCCCGTGTAGACACAAAACCTTTCCACCTCAACAAATCTGACAGCTTCAAAGCAAAGGAGGACAAATCGCTGGATGTAATCAAGTCCGATTTTCATATGTTGCAACTGATGAAACGACGTGCACAGTCCGAAGTGGCCATGTTTCTGAAGCCATTGCACGGACTGCTGGGATTCGGTGTGCTGGTGATGGTGGGCTTGCAGTGTTTACTTTTGTTGTCTTGCTAATGTGACTGTAGGCACGTGCACATCCTCTGGAAGTGCTATGACTTATGAATCGCGTCTACCCAGCAACGCCCCTGATGATTGGTCTGACGATTGGTTCGATGATTCTGTATCTTCCAACAGCTCTGCGCTCATGTGAAACACTCGCTTGTAGTTGTACCTTTCTTGAAGCGTAGTACGGGAAACGCATCACTACTGTATTGATATGCCACATTACGTCGTTCGTACGTTTGACTCGATTTTTATCTATATTGTGTTGCTTTTATCATTATTACCTTGATTATCAATTTCCATTTGCATAGTGCCTGCGCTCCAGGTGGTCTAACTATAGGTGCCGTGTTCGAACTTGACCAATGCTCCAGTTCTAGAAGATGTCGAAAGCCTGGCAAACAGACTTAATGCGTACCCAATGGTGCAGCCCATGAAGGCTGCGCTTTACTTCAGCGACGCGGACGGGTTTGAAGAGTGGCGAATCTTCATGTCTATAAAAATATGTGCGGATTCTGTAGAACAGATGCGAAGATATTCAAGATCTCGTCAAGAAGATCGATTCTGTCTTCTGATGAACTTCGCTGTGATGATCTCATCGCTGGCCTTAGACAACTACCGAACGGTCATTTCTCAGATGATAATCACAAGGGCCGATACAGGTATACCCAGGAAGCCAAGTTGATAAGGGACCTGCGATTAGTAGTAAGTGTAATTTTACATATGTTGCTTAGAGCAGGAGATGACCCACCTTTTCTTACATTACCAGGTCGATTGTATCACCGAGCATGATACCGAGACTGCAGTTTTGATAGTCTGAAACACAAGGTGAGCTGTCAAGAGCAATTACATGTCTACCATTGCCCATATGAACGCCAGTAATCAAGGTATACAGCATTTATTTCGCATACCCAGCTTGGCAGAATATGGTATGCCTTGGGCAGCCATCTCGCACGCAAGGGCAGATAATATCGTAGAAGGTGAAGTCCATTTTCCAGCTCTTGATGCAATTCAGTGGATCATTGCTTGCGCAGGTGCATCTTTCGGAAGAGACCAGTCCTCTCTAATGGCAGCGTGATTCTGCTTGCGTCATTCCTACCAGCTGAACATGAGCCAGAATACTCAGGAAGCCCCCTTGATCTCAGTGATAAGGACATGAACCGCGTTGAGCAATTTCAGTTGTCATTTGTGCAGTTATTGATGCATGGCATAGCTTCACTCTTTACTTGTGTATGAATCTTCGCCATCCTTATTCGAATTGGTCTAACGATTTTCTAGTTTGGAGAAATATTCTCCCAAGTAAGCTTATCAATGCGATTCATAGGCACACAAATATTGACTCGGTAACCTCTTGTTTTTAGGCGTTCCTGCATAGCAAGTGATCATGTAGTTGGCTCGCCACTTGCTCTTATCTTTCCAAAAGGTCTCATCGCAAAACCAAGACGTACAGCGTCTTTATACTCACGTGAGTTCTGCCCCAATGAGACGCATTTATTGTTCAATGTTTGTTCAAACTTCAAGAACAAAAGATTGTAGCCACACCAAACCTTCGTCGCCAAATCCAGAGTGCTCGCTATGAAAGTGGAAGAGTATTTCACGAAGCTTCCCGAATCTCTGGCATCGGTAGGCTATATCCTGGAGGAAATTGCAAAAATGAAGGCACGAAGTATCCTGGAGGGCCTTGTTGTTCTTGACTACCTGCCCGAATCACAGATGAATATACCGATGATATACAGCGGACTTAAGGATAAGCACTTTCCTCTGTTTCTAACTTTCGATCGAGTGCGTCCCAATCCGTCATCTGGACAGTTCCTGAGCTAATCATTTATGTAGCTGACGAAAATGATCGCGGCAGATATCTTGTACAAGAAATATAGTGCAGGAACTTTCCTCAATGTTGACAATGCTGACGCGCATAATTGTTTCGTTACCTATGACGTATTCGCCAATCAATATTGGCCTCGTTTTCCACAGAATCTCAGCAAGAATCTTAGTAACGTTTTCTCTTATGATGACAATAGAGTACTGACACTACTCCATCAGATTCGTGGCTAGTTTTTAACGAATTCATGAGTGAGTGCTTATTTGTATTACATTGACATTGACAATTTCTGAATATGCCTATAGGGATCGTCAAAGGCTCCGAATATGCACTGACATATCCTGAAGGAGCTCTCGATCGCCCAAATTACCTCCATCTTCCTCATCGTTTTAACCCAAACTTTGCGAATCAGAGGGGAATTCTGTATGACATCTTTGAGTATTATACGAAAATCAAGAGGCAGCGACGTCATCATGATGTTGCAGATCGGTATGACCTGTTCTCCCTTCTTATCCATGTAATGTCATGACATATGCCCAAGCAGCACGCATGTGGTACTTAAGCTCTTGCGGAGCCAGAGGTTCCCTGGCCAACAGTTCGATTATCTGTATGTGTTATGCCAACAATGTATCTCACCTCTGACCACCTGCACTAGGTATGTCGACGAAACAAGGAATCTAGATGGTTTGTTCTGGGCTGGGGATACCACACAGACAATTTTTGCAGGAGTTCCTCTAGGTTCGATAATCTGAAAGCCTTTCTCTACCGCGTAAAGGTCAGCAAATAGTAACTTAGCTCGGGCCTGAATTGATATCTCAGAGCAGCAGCAAAATACCTTGGTTAATTCCCATCCTCGTGCGTGACGATGCGGCATGTCAAAAGTTGCGAGAACAAGTTGGTGAAATTGAACTGATTATGTGGGTCGTATCAAGACTGCCTTTTCTCCGTGTTTTCATGTTCACATATGTATACAGGACGCTTTACGAGAGTAAAGCCTGGAATTCAATAATGTGAGAAATTTAAGTTGAATATCTGATGGATGTCTGACTTCGGCCAGATGCTGTCGTAGATCTGTCACGAGGGCGCACAGTTCTCAACGGAGTAGGGGGTCACGGGCATGCACCGAACTTTGATTATGACGAGGCGCAATACGCTGGGGCTTGTAGCGAGGTATGCACATCGATCCTCGAAATAAACTCCAACTTACTTTTATTAGTTCCAACTTCTTTATGTGGGAATCGCTCGAACAAGGAACACGTGAATCGTTGACTAGTCTGACAAGTCAGACCCAATGCGTGTACGTTTAGAGTAGCACGTTGGCTTAACTCAATCTGATAACTATTTCCCTTCAGATATTTTGGACCTCTCGCAATCAGGTCTAGGAATGTATCCCGGCACCGATGTCCCTCATCTAGCCATCTCCTCAACCCCAGAAGAATGGGCATCCTTCGGGGGCTCATCTTTGCCTCTCTTTCGACATTTGATGAGGAACTGAATCTCACCCGAGGTATTATGAGGCCACAGAGCTCCACCTGTCGAAGAATAGGCCCTTCACGATCTCATTTATATCGCAAATGTAAGTACGCTTCGTTCGCCCTGCCATGCCAGCTCATTCACCAGGTAATTAGGTCACCCTTGGTGGTATCGGTAAGTAATAACGTACCTCATTCACACCGTAAGGTGACTCGTCGATAAACCTGATTGTATGGTCCAACTTGACACAGGTACGTTTTTTTCTTGTTCCCTTTCCTTTTTCATATCTTACGTCTTCATTAGGCTCTTCTGACCTATGAGTCCTTGACATTCCAACACCCATCCCCAATACAAACATTATGGTGAGTGGCACGTGCTACTTCTGACTATAGTTTACTGACGTTCACTAGTCCCAGAACTGTAATCTGGCTGTGAGTGTGTTTCTGCTTGAATAAGGATCTTCAGTCTAACTTCAGCGCACAAGTATGGTATTGGTTGGGTATATGGTGGTGTTTCCTATGTCAATGCCGAGTTTGCTGGGTAAGTAAGCGTTCAAGTTATGTGTCATAGACTAATTCAACTTCAAATATGATATCCGTTCCTTCACAAGCTTTTCTTGATGTCTCGTCCGCGCAAAATCCAGCATTATCACATGGAGCTTCTGGACTCCTAGGGCTAGGTTTTGATTCATTATCGACTATAGGTGCTCTCGTGAACGCCACTGGTGCGTCGACCGGCCGCAGTCTCCTCTACCATCTTTTCCAGGATAATCCTTCCGAACCCAACTTTATTGCGTTATCCCTGCGGAGTACGTCAGATAACGATCAAGTTACAGGCAGCTTCGCAATTGGTAAGTTTACTGTATCACTCTTATATGTACTTGTTGACCTATTAGTATGCAGGCGAGACTGAGCCTCAATATTCCAATGTCACAAGCACCAACAAAATCCAACTTGGCCGGTAGACTCTCCAACGCGTTGGAGTGTGTTATTAGACCCTTCATCATTGGCGCAGAGACCTGTTCAGTCTCTACTGGCGTGCAGGGAGCACCGTCGAACAAAGCAGTTGTTCTTCTGGATAGCGGGACACCGTATACGTGCGTGATCATTTGCGTCAATAGTCGGACTTTATTCACAAGGAGTACAGGTACGCGCCTACTGACGTGTGTGAAGCCATCTATAGCGGCGTATCTGGAGCTCAATATAACTCTGACCTTGGGCAATGGACAGTCCCTTATGACGCAGAAATAGATATGGCGAGTGAGTGTCCGTGCTCGATCACGTATCTTTCAGTCATTGTCATACCTTTAGGATCACTGCAAAACTGTTACTGGTGAGCCAATGCGGCATCGTATCACTCTCGCTGATCAGCTATGGATGGGCAGATTAATGCCGGCGATTCGTGATCTCGTACTTTTTGACGTTTGCCCTGACACCTCTCCATAAGTTCTACCTCTCGCTTTTGCGAAGGATGGAATTAACAGGCGCGACATCAGAACTTTACTCATCTGGGAGCTTCAGAAAACGGCCTCACGATGGCGTTTTTTTACGGATATTGTGGGGATCAGTGCAACTTTCGGTGAGTGATTTGGGCTGCTGTTCTGAAGCCATGCTTATTTCATATATAAGTGCGTTCCTGGCGGGTGTCGTTGTTCTCCGCGAAGGAGCCGTTGCCATCTCGCTGACGAAAAGACTTGAAGATTCGCAAACAATCGTGTTTTGCCTCTGGTATGGGCGCTGGATTTGCTGCGGTCAATATGGCTCACCACTTAACAGTACTTCACACTCTCCGGGATGAATGATGATCTTGGATTGCTTAACAATTGTCTGTCCTGGATAGTGCCTAGGCTACACTGATCATCTACTGATGCTTCCGGCAGGTACGGCTTGAGGATTCATCATCGCAGTTATATGTTTGGACTTTGCTGGAAAATTCAGTACCTGTACGATCACCACTCGGGTTTTTGGAAGTTGGTTGATGCGGTGCAATGGGTCGGTTATCTGATTTCCTCTAGAATATGGTCCTGACGATCTCTTTTAGTCCTGTGGAATTGATCATTCTCAACTGTAGTACATCTCATACTTTAATATGGTTTGGGTCGCAGCAACCGGGGAAACGAGCGCATAGATAGCACGTCTAATCATATCTTTTTAGAGAAACAAAGTTTCATATTGTATCGTATGTTGCAGTATGCACGGATGAGGGAGAGATGCAACAATGCAACAATGCAACAATGCAACAATGCAAAGATGCATTATAATTTTCGCTCGTCACGAACTAGACGCACTGATATCCCAGACGTCTCGATCCCATGCTTCCGCCTCCCGTCGCGTACGATTCTCTCCCTCCTCGTACTATTCCTGTCACCCATCGTCTCCTCATCTTCCACACCTTTTCCCTCCCTCGTCGTCACACTGGATCACAACATCGAGTCAACCCAACATAAACCGTAGACTAGTAGTACTCACCGTACATATCGCAAACTCATCATCACCTGATGATACGTTTTCACCCCCTCCCTCTCCCGCTCCTTCAAATTTGGGATCCAACGAAGACGCTAAGATAAATGAGCAACAAAAATACGAATAATAAGTCACTTACACAGTTCAGCTGACCCATAGCTCTGATGTATGTTCAGCTTGTTGACACTGGTGTAGTTAAAGTACGAAGGACGTAGCTGACGTTCTTAAATAGTAAAGTATTGAAACTCATCCAGAGGGCCTTTGCCTGTCTTCCCACATTTTCCACGCCGCATCTTCGGCAATGGATCACTTCTGTACCTTCCATACATCCTTCGTATGTTTTAATTTCTCGGAGTTCTCAAATCCGATCTGACAAGTTTGGTTACTTAGCATTCGAGGCCGCTTTCCAACACTTTGCAGACTCGCAGGTAGTTTTCGTTCAAAAATCGACTACAACACACCCTTCGTCAGGAACATCAACCTAAGCTTACTAACTACAACTCATGTCATTCCAGGTTTTCTCTCCAGCGCTCTCGGTCCAGCCGACACGTCAACGGTCTTCCAGATGGATGGCCTCAATTGGCTCCGACGTCGTCATCTTGCCTTGTCCGGTTTACATGCGAAGCTAACATCGAGGTCCAGAACTGGTGCGTAGCTTTTCTGACTTAGTTGAGGTGGCGTTCCTAATTGAAACGACCCAAAGGATGAATCACATATCGCATGCGAAGATATTTTGCCATTGACACCTCGAACTAACGCGACATCAGTCCGAACACGGTTGGCATTGCTGGTTTTTTTCATGATGTTGACTCACTCGACGGAAAGCACGCACAGGCCAGCGTGACCGAAGTGTTTGATATGCTCGTGTTGACTAGGTGCGTACTATGACTGGAACTATTCGGATTGGCTGTCCTGACTTAGATTTAGGCAACTGCACGGGTTGAGGTAACCCGCGCAGGTTTGGGGTACAGGTACGGGTCTGGTATTGATGCACCCGTACCCTCGGCACACTGGCAAATGCCACTACCTAAACAATCGTCAGCATGTGCGTGGCCTCTTTTCTCGATTGTCATAATACTTACCCACTTTGTCTGCACTTGCACTGACTCGCTCAAGTGCATTTTGCCTGGACTCACCCGCACTCATTTCTCATTTTGACTCCCCTTCGTCCATGCTTCTTCAATGTCCACACCTAGTACGAAGAAGAAACGGCCAAAGACCGGTATGTTGTATATAATGACTTCTTTAACTCACTTTTGTCGTTCTTGTTATAGATATCGTATATTCACAGCCGGCGGATAGTACGGGGACGGGGGTCAAGGATGTTAGCAACCGTTGCAAAGACAGAGGTCTATGATCAGTTATGACGCTAACAGTGATTTCGGGTACGTTCCAGTCTACTCTCGGTTAGATAATAACGTTGAGAACGACGCTCGTTACTAACTGCGAAGTTCAAGAAGGCTGAGTGAACCGATCCAATCGGAATATGGTATGTCAGCTCGAGGCAATCTGATTAAGGTGGTTTTACGGTAGGGCTCGTGTAGAAGAACCATCGTGAATGTGACAGACAAAAAATCTTGGATTTCCAAGGCGAAGACGACATCAGGCGAGGCGTCCAGAGAATCTAGCCAATTAAGGAAGGTCGGAGCGGTGTGGGGAAGCGTCGAGCACTGAAGAGTGCAGCCCTCAGAGGAACAATGCATGGTATCGCTCAATAACGCCTGGTACAGTAAGACCGATACAATATGACCTATGGACTGGAGTCTGCAGATAACAGGCATGAAAGCATGAAGATCTTCTAAATGAGGAACGACCAGAACGAAACGACCAGAACCTGATGCCGGCTGTTTATGTGTGCGACCGTTATTATCCGCTGATGAAATCCCTGTCAAGTAGTGCTCTATCTGAGTGATTTCGAGGGATGGAAGGTGAGAATTTCGTTCACAACAATTAATGTTGCTAATGTCAGATGGAAGAACCAACCCTCCAATCCCCTCAAAATGAATCTTGCCAACATGCAAGCCAAAAGCAAGCCAAGGATCAGAATCGGTGAGATGCGAAAAAGTGCGAGGGAATAGATGGGTGGGTACCACGAAGGGAGGGATGAGATATTCGGCAGGCTCAAAATCGCTAATCGCAAGTACACGGCTGGAATCAGCAGGAAATCGGAGGAAGCCATTAGGTCCGACGGGTAGGGAAATGGATAGTGGACTGAGTAAATAAGCTTGCTGTCCATTACTGAGGCCTTGCAAACCATGGTTGTCGAGAACAAGAACCCATTCCGTTCTAACTCGAGATACAGCACTTGTAATTGTATTGTTGTAGAATGAAGAGCTTGTATAGGGTATCAATGAGAGATCGGGGTGTCCAACTATGTCACTGTATGACATGATCTTTTTAAGTACCCGTCACGCATCCGAAAGGATTGTTTGTGGGCAGATCAAAATGACTTCTCGAATGGTGTCGGAAGGAATGAGAAACGGGGACAATAAAACTTCGAGACCTTCAAAAGAATGTGAGATGATTGGGGGTATAGCTGTCAGAGAGTGGTTTTCGATGGGCGGTGTAGACAAGTTCACTGGCGTGCACAGAACGTCGTTGACTCTGTCTGACGCATCTGATTTAGAATGATTCGGGATCCAGAGCCACAAAGTCGCAGCAAACAGGCCCGAGAACAATAAAGGCAGTGGTACCTTGCAAGAAGGCTGCTGTTTATTAGGTCTTTTGTATCGGGCCATTGTACCTTTGTAGAGGACTAGTTCAAGCTACAGTACTGTAGTATGTAGTGTATGTACTTATTGTTTGTCATGCTCCAAGTTTGGTTGATCATCATTTGGAAGCTGACCAACAACCACTCTTCTTCTTTGACACCCATCATGATGGCCTCAACATCGGACGCAGGGCTCAAGGAAGAAATTGCCCGACTAACAGGTGATCTTGCCTTTTTATTGGGATACTGTTTCTAATAGGCCACGCAGGTGCCATCAATCAACATAAATCGACTCAGCAATCTATTGGGTCCTTCTCAGCCCCAAGGAACAACGCATATTTTAATCCTAAGTGCAAACCGCCAGCACCTTATAGACCCTCCGAATACCAGAAACCAACAACAAAGTTCATCCGCCCGCCCACAAGACCACCTCATCCACAGGCCTCGTCTACCCGTGATGTTGTTATCGATGGCGTGACTTTTGAATCGTCAACCAGATCTCTCGTGCGCAAAGATTGTGAGTTTGTTTCTTTATCAGTATTTGATTACGGGTAGTTCCATTTTTTGTAACCGCTTGCTGTTTGATTTCAGTACCAAAGCCTCCATCTGCTCCACCCAAGGCTCCACTTCGGTCAACTCCCCAGCAAGTAGATTTCTCCAGAACAACAACAGGACACTTGATACCGGCTGGCCGTGCATACAAGCCAAAGGCCTCATCGCGGGTTCGTCAGCGTCGCCCAAGAAATCGGAACATAACTCTAGATAACACACTAGGTTCTCAACAGTCCGTCCACCGATCAAGTCTCTGTTACAGATTCAACCTGATAACATCTACTAGACGCATAAATAAGCGCATGAAATACCTAGACATACCCTGCCCCCGTTTCACAACTGCAAGGTGCGTGGTCAGCCTTTTCATCACAGTACCTTTACTAAATCGTTCGAAAATCGACTACAACACACCCTTCGTCAGGAACATCAACCTAAGCTTACTAACTACAACTCATGTCATTCCAGGTTTTCTCTCCAGCGCTCTCGGTCCAGCCGACACGTCAACGGTCTTCCAGATGGATGGCCTCAATTGGCTCTGACGTCGTCATCTTGCCTTGTCCGGTTTACATGCGAAGCTAACATCGAGGTCCAGAACTGGTGCGTAGCTTTTCTGACTTAGTTGAGGTGGCGTTCCTAATTGAAACGACCCAAAGGATGAATCACATTGTATGCGAAGATATTTTGCCATTGACGCCTCGAACTAACGTGACATCAGTCCGAACACGGTTGGCATTGCTGGTTTCTTTCGTGATGTTGACTCACTCGACGGAAAGCACGCACGGGCCAGCGTGACCGAAGTATTTGATATGCTCGTGTTGACTAGGTGCGTACTAAATCTAATACAACCGATCTCCGAGCCGCGTTTCACGTGATCACATTGTTGACGCGAATTGTCCAGACTTCAACAGTACTTCCATCTAACCATCATGGCTCCAATCACATTCAGCGGTACAATTCCTTCAAAGATGTCGCGTCCATTCCAAAAACGCGTCCAGTTTCTAAACCTCTCACTCAAGTGGCTCGTGAATCTCATGCAAAGCTACAAGTCAGCGTCCAAAAACACACCCGAACTACCTTGTTGACGACGCGTGCCGTAAGTCTTACCTGGTTGTACAGAATCACCCACTAACCACGTGTTTTAGGTCCTCTCGGACTCTACCCATGTTTGGTTCCTTACTGTTCTCCTTGAGCTATTCTACATTCTCTACAGGGTTATTCTATGGCAGACCTTCGAGGTTTGTTTCCTGGACTCTCCCTTACTTTGCGCATCTAATGCCCACCTTAGCTATCACCGGGCTCGCCTAGTCAATTTTACATCGCGATCTATTATCCCCCCACTCGCACCTTCCTAACACCGTCCTTCTGGACCGTCTTAACCCACTGGTCAATACCCAACGTCTTCATCCCACTTGTCTTCGACCTCCTCGTCTCCTTCCACCCCGCTAATTCTACATCCTCCCGGACCCCACAAGTCATCGCACTCGTAACAGGTAATGTAGATGCGTTTTTTTTTCATTGTTTCACTATTGAATAAATTTCTTATTTGCATATGATACTCACATGTACTAAACCCTGCACGGGTGCGGGTTTTTGCCGGGTACGAGTGCGCCGGTATGTGCAGTTGCCTGCTATATTTGTTTTTGTTTGACTCACGTGACTATTGGTTTGAAGACTTTTCAAGAACGTTCAACGTTCAATAAAGCCTGTCATCCTTCCATCTTCTACCGCATCTAACCATTCGCCAACTTTGCTGAGGAGGTCAAATCAACAGCTGTTAAACAGCACTCTCACTTGTCTTCGGATAGGACTTGTGTGGACCTTTTTCCTTCCAAAATACATCCTTACCTCTATCTGGCATGAATTCACAACCCTGCTAAAACACTTTTGCTATTCTATCCATGCGGTAAGCAGCTTTCATGGTGTTAGTTTATTTATCACTGACTTGAGCAATAATAATTAGCATGGCTGGTCACCATGGCTTGCTACGCCCATAGCACGCCCGTCTCGACGGTGTGGACTTATTCCTTGCTGCCGCCCAAGTGTTCCACTCTGCTGGCTGTGTGATCAATGACATGTGGGACAAGGACGTTGATGTTGCTGTTTGTAAGTGTTACCTTCAGTCATGTGGTGGCTCCCAATAACACTTTCGTTGCCAGCGCGAACAAGCACATGGCGGCCCTTGGTTTCAAGTGATGTCTCAATATTTGGAGCATTTGTCTTTCTTATCCCACAGCTGGCTCTTGGTGTCTGGCTGTTGACACAGTTGAATGGATACAGGTACATTGGGTTTTTGTAGAAAAAAAGATTAGTTGGTTTCCACGCTTATCATTTCTATTTTTTTCAAGCTTGCGACTTGGACTTTTGTCCTTGGGCCTGGTAGTGTTGTACCCTGTCATGAACATTTGCTAAGTGATTTGTGTTGGACGGCTCGCTTCTAGTCACTCATACATGTCTTCTAGTCTAGTTTTAATACATAACTGTGCGCCTATTGATAGCATGGATGATGAGTGGTTCTGTTTGGCCACTGAGTGGCGAGTTGGACTTTCAAGGCCGACCCAGTCATATATATTGTTTCTTAGTAATATCTGAACCATGCCCGTTCCTTACACCTTACTGTACCTGTCCTAATACCAATTGAAAACTAATTGGTTTGAACATTGTGTGTGCTATTAAGCCTGAAAAATGTGTCCAGTGTAAAATTAGGGAAAGATAGTTTTAACTAGAGCAGGAGGTTTTTCCTGATGGCCAACTTGTCTATTGGCACTTACAGAGCACTCCAGAACAGATCATACTAATGGGACAGAAGAAGCTTGTTATCAATCATTTGATTGTTCAGAAGATGGACACCAACTTGGCACCATTGGTGAATTGGCAGCTTTAGTCTGAAGCAGTCCATGGTTGTCAAGCTTTGTAAATATTGACCATGTTAGATTACTAAATGCAAGTAGACTGTCACAATTGTAGTGATTACAACTTTTGTACAATCTTTATAAGATATATCCTACTATTTAAAAAATGTTATAGCACATTATCAGTCTACTTGAAATGTGATGATCTACAGCTATTCAACTGCAGTGCATGGATAGGCCAGTATCATAATGTTAGCCACTTCCAAGGCATGTGTCACCATGACATTTTTCTGGTATAGTCATATCTTCTTTCATCTATGTGTAACACCACGGTAAAAACATCTAAGATCAAATCAAGATGTGTTTTGATCGCCAATTTTTATAAGTCTACTGAAAATGTGATGATCTACAGCTATTCAACTGCAGTGCATGGATAGGCCAGTATCATAATGTTAGCCACTTCCAAGGCATGTGTCACCATGACATTTTTCTGGTATAGTCATATCTTCTTTCATCTATGTGTAACACCATGGTAAAAACATCTAAGATCAAATCAAGATGTGTTTTGATCGCCAATTTTTATAAGTCTACTGAAAATGTGATGATCTACAGTTATTCAACTGCCATGCATGGATAGGCTAGTATCACAATGTTAGCTGCTTTCAAGACATACATCAAGGTGATATTTCTCTGGCAAAGTCATATCATATTTCATCTATGTGTGATGGCAAGATAAAAAGATGTAAGGTTAAAAAATGATGTGTAATATTGCTTGTTGATTGTCAATTCTGTCTGGTCATATCAGTTCAGGGTTAATTCCCTGATGGAGGAAATCGGAGGCACCGCATATTCAGTCTCAGAGGCTAGCTTTGCGAGCGGTCAACTGGGTTATTCAACTCCTCTCCTTTGCTCAAGTTCTCATAGAATCATAATTTAATTGCCTCTCGATTATTTTCGCTTGGTCGGGAACCAGAGAACTTCATCTACTTGTCCTCTATCATGATGCCGTTCAGCTTCCCGAAAACTTCGACCCCACGATGTCTCAGAAAAAAGCAGTCTTAAAAGTCCTGAGCGAGATTGTCTTTGAACTATGGAAGGTCAGCGACATAGGGCAAATCTTGCGCAGAACCCCTTCGCCGCTAGTTACGTAGTTGTCAGAAATGATCATAATACAACGTTGGCCCATGCATCAGAAATACAGTACATTAGCTTCACCACATTGTATAGCTGTCAATCGCCTTGCAAAAGCTCCCCCGCACGATCTTGTTCACGGCGCGACTTTGGCGGCTTCACCACTAAATCTGCTTGTTGCCTGCAAACTCATATCAGAACGTGAGCTACACATCTCCCTTATACACTCACAAACGCATCCGCAACAGTAGCTTGCGGTTGGTACTTTGTATTTCAGCAGCGGTCTTTATGGCACGCGCGAATAATTCAGCCCTATGATCTACCTTCCTCGCTTTAAGGATCTGTAGCGTAAATGGTGTTAGTGATCTCGTCAATATAGCTATGCCAACAAGTTTCACTGGCCTTGTTCTGACTGTCAACTCGGCCTTGAATCTGGCCACTCTGGATGAGGGCAACTACCTCCTTCTCAACCTCATCAACGGTCCAGCCGAATGCGGCACTCATTCTGTCGAGGCGAATAGTCTGGAATGGCTGGAAGTAAAGCACGACTGCAACATTACGAATGAGGTTCGTCAGGTCATATACATGTGAGTACATATGAATGTCCACGTAATGGCGCGTCTGGTGCAAGAAAGACGAGTCAGGGTTATGGATATTGATGATATTGATGATATAAAACCATACCGAGTAACGCTCAAGAAGTTCCAGGACATTTTTGAAATCACTTGAGAGATATGACTGAGTCAAGTCTCGAACATATGGTTCTTGCTCAATGTACGCAGAGAAAATAGCATTTCCGTAAGTTGAGACTTGATCGCAGATCGCGACATGCTGGCAAGAGCGCAAAGAGTCCCATATATCGCAAAGTCACCGGGAGCGACAAGCTAGAAGAGTATAAGCAAAGGTTGGCTCGATAAGATATTTCGCCTACCTTGCCAATCCAATCACCAAGAGAATCCGGAGGGCCGACTCTTCAGGAAAAGTTGGGCAGCCTTTTCGTAGTTGGCTTGTCCTAGGATGAAACAAAGCCATCGCAAAGTCCAGCTTTGACTGTACCTGGTCACGCTCCGCTGACTTTTTAGGTGGCGGAGCAGCTGAGATGTTGTTCGAACCGGGAGCAGCGTTAGATGCTGCTGCTGCGCTTGCCGTATCAAGTGCACCCTCAGCCTTAAAGACGTAGGAAGATATGTGCGCGTAATTGCGTTGTTCGATCACAAGCTATAGGAGACATGAATGACCGGACAATAATACCAATGAACTAAAATTTACCTCTAGCACAGAAAGACACATGTCAAGAACGTGCTGACTGGTTGAGCAGAATTCCCTTGATTTCGTGTAATGTTTGAGTGCTTGGGTATAGTCTCCGGTGGCGCGGTAGAAGTCACCGAGGTCCCTGTGGCCCATCTGACGAAAATATAATATTTAGAGTGTCTGAAAGAAACAAGATGCTGGCCGTACCCGTATGCTCTCTTTAATCATGTTGTTAGAATACGTCTTCAACTCGACCTCTAGCTTCGTTCTCTCCGCCTTGATTCTTTTTCGTAACCTCTTCGCACCACACCGTGTTCACTGAGCACAACTCGCTAGTAGGAGGGAGCTGCACCTCTGGAAGGTCCGCCACAGAATCATATGCATTCATCGCTGTCTGATAGAGGGTTGGATCACGAAGCTCCTCAATCTGCGCGAATGCCTGTTTCAATGCCTGTGGTGCCAAAGTCGGACATGTTGAGATAATGTGCACAAGCCTGTCAAATGCAGTACGACCTCAGAGAGTCGGAAACCTCGATCTAAGCTAGTGCATCAAGAGGGGCGTTTGATATCATACCAGAATATCCCGAAATGTATGCGTCTAGATCGAACGGATGAGCATCGTCCACTGATCGGATTCGTCTCCTCTGGCCTGCGGGAGGTTGCAATAAAGAGACTTCGTTCTCGATATAATCAATTTCCATCCGTAAGACACTTGGGTAGGAACGGACGTGGTCGAATACTAATATCAATCGCGCGCGTTCTATTGAGTTGCAATGATACAGCAGTGATGTATTGCTTAGGTCACGCAGCATAAGCGGGCCCTTGGCACAGTTGGTAGCGCGTGCGCTTCGCAAACCGTGAATGCGTAAGGTCGTGGGTTCAACTCCCACAGTGTCCATTTTTAATCCTTGACCCTCATATACATTCTGAAGCCTTGACCCGCTACAGAACCAGCCATGTTTTCTTTTTCAGTGTGCAACACCCAAACATCTAGTACATCTAAGCTTATACTAGCCGTGGTATTTCGATATTTCAAAAATCCAGCAGCCCGAGCCTGATTATCAATTGAGAAGGACTGGAAGATGAGTATTTATGCGGCTTTTTGCTGAAGGCACAATTTCCATGCGCACCCGTTCACCTCCGCGAGTTGTGGCGCGTGCTGTAATCAGTCGGCCATAATGCATTAGCTTTGATGTGAACGACCCGCTGAACCAAGGGATTATTGTGTTCAGTGCTGAAGGACCCTACCACGTCATAGAAACATGCAAGTCTGACCGAAGAGCCGCGCCCACAGAGGTAGGAGAGACGAGTTGAGGGCAAGCCCTGTCACAGTACGAGTGCAGCTGATGTACAACCTGCGCTGGACACAAGTGCGTCCCGGAGGTCGGTAACATAGGAAAAGAGTGATACTAGCTACTCAAATCTTTTCCAGGCATGCTTCTCAAACTCTTTCAACTTCGCTCGTTTGGTTGGGCTACAGGGTAAAGGACATTAGAAACTGCGCTAAAACATATCACGATTACTCACAGGATAGGTACACGAGGTTCGATGAGGGCTCTTTGCTGCATGCTACGGAAGCGATCACGGAATAAGTTGCCCTCGGGCTAATAGGAAGCTATCAGCAATGTCGATACAACTGGCACAATCGACAGACCTTCAGCGTTCGTAGGTTTTCGCTCAGATCCTCCCCGATCTGAACCTCTATTTCATTTTCAGGAACTTTATATTTCCCTAGCCGTTGGCCAGCTAGGCCCTTTCTAAGCTTCATCTTCAGCGCCAACTGCCTTGCCAATCGCGCTTGATTTTGTTGTTGGCCAACTTTCTCCGCAGTTGAACGGAGAGATTTAACCATTGTTATCGTAGCAAGCATTTTTTTTCTTGCCGCCTTTTCTGCCAAGGCTCGTTTCTGGTGCAAGTTCAGCGGTAATGATAAGGAAACTCTAGAAGGCGTACCTCCTCGCGCAATCGCAGCGCCTTTGCTCGTTGCTGCTTAGTTTTACGTGTCGATGGTTTCTTGGGTACAACCGCATCGTGCTGTACGATTGGTTCACCGTCTGTGGGTATCTCGTCTAAAGTCATTCCAAGTGGAAGACCCTCCGTGACATTTGTAGCAAGTGCACGCGCATCGGCAACCTTGCGTCGAACTTCGGATAATCGATCCGCTTCTTCTTGTCTACGTCGCTCCAGTCTACATGCCTCCATAATAAGCTCATCATGTGCCGCGGCGGGGGGATTGTATGATGATCCTTGATGTGGATCCAACACGGCAGGAACTTCTATGACATCGCGGGGATGAGATAATTCTGGGCGCTGTGAATATCATCAGCACATCGCTGGTGGCAGGGAAGGGAAGCCCTACCTTGACCTTGGGTTTCTTCGTATATTCTAATCCATCAGCCACTTCTTCCACCTCCTCGGCAATCCATGGGTCATAGGAACCGCTATGTTTCACAGCAGCGCTAACATCGATTAGAGCACTCCCTGCACCAAATTCTGTATGGTCCATAATTGCATTGAATGGACCCTTTCTAGGCCGCTTTGCAATGCGAAGAAGGCGCTCCTTGTCAGCTCTACTGACTTTTGATCGTGATGCTATAGAGTCTTTTGTTGGGCGAGAAAACACGGCAGGAATGGCAGATCTTTGGGAAAGTATTTTTGTGGAAGTTAACTCGGCCTTAGAATACCGCGGTAATGACTTGCGGACTACACTGTTTTATAGTTTTTACCTAGAGATATCTTGCAATAACTCACCTTTATCATCTCCTTTGGTGTCCACAACAAATAATTGATTGTCTGTCTGTTTCTGTAGCGTAGAACTGTCGAAGTAGATGCACACGATTAGATGGTAGACACATGCAAGACACGAATTTTCCACACCCAATGACTCGCTCCTCTGAACGCAGACTCTCTAGGCCCTGTTCCACAGGCTGTATGTCAATATTTTTCCGCCATGCCTTCTTGCCCTTACGGCTCGATTGAGCAAGTTGGGAAGGTGCACCGACACCAGTTGCAGCGTGTTTTTTGACAGAAGGTTTCGAAGCCGAAGATGCCTTGCTGGTTTTCGCTGGAGCCATTTGATGGTGGCAAACTGGTAGCCTTCAATTGACTTGTTGTCTTGGATAAGTTCTGCAGATGTCACGTCGATGTTGTCACTGTGTCACATTCAGCAGAATTTCAGCTACCGTCAATTTCCGAGATTCGCAACGTCATCATGATAGTGCATAATATGTATCTACCTCAGCTCTCCTTACGCTGAGTAGCAGATACTTAGTCCGAGTCATTTGAATCTTCTTTGTTATGCTTTTCGTGCTGCGATCGCACTTGCCTAGTCACACGAAATATCCTCAAGCAACCTACTCGCGATGGCAACCCTCGGTTCAAGAGTCCACTTTCCAACTCTTCATCAAGCCATGTGGGATAGGGCAGATATCGAGCAGCCTAAGCAATTCCGTCTAGCATCTGCCACCCATACCCCAGCTACTGCTCTGGCTTCTTCACCACTGCACAGTGCACACGGGAGGAGGAACCTGTTACACCAGACAAGAAACTCGCGATTAGGATGCGAAACTACCCAAGATTCGAATCACACGAACTCTTCTCCCGCTTCGGGTGAGAATCCGCCTGTGGAGAGGGCTGTTCTGCTAGTAAATCGCCACCAGCCCGCCCTTGTGTTCCCCATCACTGTCCAAACACCCCCTGCCCAGAAGGAGGAATGGCATGGCCATTCAAATGACACTTTGGTTGCAGTTTCAAACAATCCTGACACATACACTGGTTCTGATAGACGTCTGGTTCTCAACAATCGTTCACCTTCCCCGTTGATGAAATATCCTTTGCTCACCCGATTCCCATGGATCTGTCGTCACATCCTCAGCTTTCCGGCCTCCCCACGCACCATTCCCTTGCCAGGGACACCCACGATACTCGCGTTCTGTGACGCATCGCCACCTCTGCGCCCACATTTCTGGCTTCTCTAGCTCCCTTGCCTTCACGCGTCTCTTCACTGATTTCCTATCGTGCCAGTACACCTAAATATTGCTCTGAGTCAATCGAGCGCCGGCTCACGGGCTCTCCGTTTTCGTCCTCCGTTTTCGCCTGTACCAAATGGTGCTCTACACATCCCCAGACGAAGTCCCGTACGAAGGGCGGTTCCTATACCACCCACTGCTTCACAGACTGAAGCGCAGGAAGGAGTTCAGATGCCTTCGGCTGATGTTAGCAAACGTGAGACTCCATCGAAATTTGATGCACCGGCTTCGAAGAAGAACACAAACCGTCTCCTGAACAGAGGGCAAGAATGCTGTGGAGCCCTCCATGACATCAGTGAAATTTCAAACTCACAACCCCTTACGTCCCGATGCGGATATGAACGGAAATCCGTCTCCCGAAAAGCGAACGTCCATGGTCGTTTCTCCCTACACCGTGTAAGTGACCTATCCTCCAAAGTTAGCCAAATTATGTGTGCATCCGAGGATTCCAGCACACACGAGAAATCTATCGATACTATATAGTGCGAACGCAGCTCGATGAAATTCAACGGCCTCATCCGGGTCAGCTAGGATGCCATACTGCTCGACTCTGACTCGAAGGCCGACGGCAAGGTTGTCGAGTGACGGGAATCTACAAGAATGACCTGGGAGACAGAGCACCAATGCAACTCGATGGAACTGAATGGCCTCATCTGGGTTGGCTAAAAGACCCAGCTGATTGAATCTGTCTCGAAGGCCAATGTCAAGATCGTTCAGGGCTGAGGATCGATCGGAATTGGCCAGGGGGTTGTAGCTCAAGGGTAGCCCGGCGGAGTTCGATGACCTCGTTCACATCTAGCTGGGGATCAGTTGATTCGATCGGATAATTGGTAAACAATCGTGTTTATTTGTTCCTGGGCAGGTCAATGAGCTTGCAGTGTCTTCACTAAGGGCATTGCGAACCAAGATTTCGGCACGTCCTTTACGCGCCCACTCGGTTTCAACTAAGAGCCTCGGGTCGATTATGGACCGATCGAAATATTCCGTAGGGTGTCTGCATTCATGTTCCCGCAAACCGATTTGTCATCTTCAAAGTTTCGGTCACAGTGAACGCAGTAGCAGACTCTGACGCCCACCGTGCCATGCAACCCAATGATTCGGCTTTTTCGTGGTCGTCTAACAATTCGTGGATGCGCTCGAGGTCCACCTGGGTCTCTTGCAAACATTGCGGGGCAGACATTCACGAGAGCCATGTTTAGCACCCTTAACAGTGACTTGGACCGACTTATCCCAGGTTCCTTCAGACATATCCGAGAGTTGTCAATGAGGTCGGGGAGCAATAACAATAATAAGATATAAGAGATGGAAATACCAACATTGTGTCAACAACAAGGGCCAGTGTGCTGCGTACTGAGCGCAATATGTAGTTGTAATAAGTTAGGCAGTAAAACAACCACAGTGATGGAAATTATAAGATGTCAGGGCTGCTTGAGATCAAATCAATAGATGTTTCGGGCGGGCGGAGTGCTCTTCAACTGTGGACCTTGAATATAACAGTTGTTTGCCCTAGTTGAATCCCAATGCGCGACGTGGGTCAAATTAATTCGTCACGGTCAGTGCAGGTTATCTTGCGTCCACCTCAATCAAAACCCTTTATGAGCTGCATTAACTAGATTACGGCAAGCCTATGTACAGCCTGAGACATGGGTCAGTCAGTGCGTTCCTTGACAAATCTCCGTGTCATCTCTCGAGCAGGGTCTTGCCCTGCATCCAGTGCTTGTCTTTTATTCAAACACCCTTACACATAACCGTACACATCCATCTGAACCCACCTTAGATGTGCATTAGGGTGGATGTGATTTGGTACTGGGCTGTGGAAGGTATGCTATATGTCTCACATCATCCTTGATTTTCGATTTCTTACATTCCAGCATGTAAGAAGTTATATACATCGACGGATCCATATAGCTGTTCCGAAATCTGACTACGCGCCGAAGGCTTCGTACAATGCACTTTTTGAAGATCCCTCAGGCGGGAGTAAATCGCATTTTTTATATCCTTCCACGTTCACGATTGAGTCCAATGCTATCCAAAGTAAGTACTACGCGTACGTGAAGTAGACATTTTCCGACCACGATTCGTAACTATCCATGATTTCAGTGAGACTCTTTACCTTCTCTCTCCCAGCTCTGACCGCAAGTCTATGCAACGGAATTCTTAGCGGTGGATCATCCAGGTGAGTGAGTTTCTCAATGACCACCACCGCCTTTTCAGTGTCTCCGTCAGCTACAGTTGAAGTCATATATTGGCGGAATTTAGAACCAGATAGCTCTGGGTCTGCATATGCTGGATGTTGAGGAACAAGTTGCATGTTGTCCCTGAACATCCCCGTTCGGAACGGACCTGGTTCGATTATGGTAATCTATCTGGCGTTAGCTGGAGTTTCATCTTGTAACTAAATTGACTAAACCTGTATGTTCCAAGCCGGGTCCAATTCTTGTGCGAGACTTTCGCTGAATCCTTCTAATGCTAGAAATCTAGTTTGAGATACTACTATGACCTTGGACAAACACGCTTACCATATTTACTATAGTCATGTATAGCTGAGCATTGAAATCACGTATGTGTCATGTTCACTCACGATGCGGAATAGTAGGACGTTCCAGCTCTTCCATGCAAGCCCAACGAAGAAGAAACCTGCAATAATCTTCCTCCGATAGGTTTGTTTACTTCCCTGAACATCCGAATCGCTTCCCTTGTGACGTTTGAAGCACCCCAAAAGTTCACTTCGAAGACCTGACGAGCGTCTTGATCGCTCATAGATTCCATCTCTCCGAGAATAGCAGTACCCGCGTTATTGAACACGACATCAACACGTCCGAATACCTCTTTGGCTTTTGCAAATGCGGCAGCCACTTCCGAGGTCTTTACGACATCCATCTGGACGATCAGCAATTGGGAAGACGGATACCGTTCGGCGAGATCGGACAAGGTTTCTTTGCGGCGTAGAGTTGCGACCACTTTATTTCCGTTCTTCAATAGGAGTTCTGTCATGGAGCGACCGAATCCTGACGACGATCCAGTAACTTGTATTGTCTCATCAATACTTGACGCTCGATAAGCAGATACAGAGAACTTACCTAGCCAGACCTTTGATTCTGCCATGATTTTGTTCTGGACTGTGAGGAGATGCAGTTTGTAAGCGATGACGAGGGGTCGGATCTCAGTACTCAGTTGTGCTTTTATACCTGTCGATCAGCGCGAGTCCCATAACAGACGATTACTCAGTCAGCGCTGGTTAGCTAATACCTCAGTCAGCATGACACTCCTTTGGTTTGTGATTATTGACTTTTGCGGGCGGTGATGTTACAATGGACAGCACTTTTCAACGATGACACGAGAGATATTGAAAACCCTGCTCAGCCAATCAGCTTTGTGTAATACAAAATTGAACTCAACATACCATCATATGCACACATACTATATCTAACGACGAGGAGTTCAAGAACAACGCTGAGGTGCGGAGACACCTCTACGAGAATGCACAGTACAGTACAATTGTCGACCGGAGAAAATGGTACCGGTAAAGCGTCGTATGGTGTCAAAGGTGCAAGAAATGACAAGCTAATAAGATAGGGAAATGATTGACCTCCGTTGCCGCAGTACCACATGGGTACATCTCCTCCAAGATGTGGCCATGCATATGTAGGTTAGAGGAAATCGTCAGAATGTATTCATGTAAAAAGGCACAAATTACGTATTTACGGTACACGTATTATAAGACCTCGACGTCGTTTAGAGTTATCTCCATGTTCACCTCAGTTGTCTCATTTTGAACGTAATCTACACTCTGGGCTTCATTCAATGCGGTCCATCAACAAAGGTGATACACAGGCAACAAAATGGGGCGGCTGGATATTTCTTGCCTGTGTCTTCCTCTTTTTTATGCAAGCCGGTCTCTTCGCCGGTCATAAAGATCACACTTCTCAACGAAACTCAAGTTCACGAGCAAACTGGTTCTCAACTTCCTCCAAGTGGCTCCCCTTTGTCAAGAATGGGAAATCATACACCCTCGCTGAACATCCTATACCGAAATTGATGGCAGATGCAGAGGAGAAGTTTAAGCATATGCTTTCGAGGCAAAGCAAGACTCTTCGAGACGCTGTGGGTGAATACAGGAAACGATACGGGCGCGAGCCTCCCAGAGGGTTTGGAGATTGGTGGCAGTTCGCGCAGGAAAATAACTTGAGACTGGTGGACGAGTTTGATGCTATCAATGAAGACCTCGCACCGTTTTGGAATATGTCTGGCGTAGAGTTTCGAAGGAGGACAGTCCAAGTAAGTGTGATTTTTCTTCTACTACGGTACTATGATGTTCATTTTGTAGGTCAGCGAACTTCCGTCTATTGATTTGGTCCGCATCATAGATGGGAGGGCCGATGGGACATTTATTGACAGGACAGATAGCGAGAGAGGACATAGAGCAATGGGTTTTATGAGTATGCTGGAAAAATTTCAAGACAAGGTATGTATACCCAGTCCTCCATCCATTCCATCTAATCATGAATCCCTATGTAGCTCCCTGATATGCAATTTGCCATCAACTCGAAGGCGGAGGGCAGGGTCTTGGTACCTTGGGAACACCGCCAATTTCCTAACATGACGTCGCAAGATTCATCAGGTCTGCCACGTCATTGGTGAATTTGGGGTCATGTATTAACTGCGCGTCAGGTGGAATAACCTCCATGGTTGGAGCTGACTTTACTTCCGATTGGAAGGGAGAAGGAAGTGTTTGGGCGACTTATCGCCGAACGTGCCCTCCTGACACTGAAGCCCGTCGCCTCTACAGTTCATACCGCAATCCCAGTACTGAAAATTCAAAAGTGTTCTTGGGCTCCGCTCCAGCTCCTGGAGACGAATTCACCTTTGTTCCAAGCGTTGAAGATTCCATCGATTATTGTTCGTATCCTTGGGCTCACTACTTCCAAGGCCACTTTTTCTCGGACTGGCGCACGATACCTGTACTTTACCCTGTTTTATCGCCCGCGAAGGTCTCAGGGTTCATGGATATCAGGATTCCGAGCCACTATTATTTCGGACAACACCCCAGGTATACCTACGGATTCGACCCTAACAGCGAGCAACCCAAGGACGTTGATGACTTGGAGGTTCCATGGGAAGAAAAGTTAGACGTCGTTTTCTGGCGAGGTGCGGACACTGGCGGTGGTAGCACTCCCCCAGGCTTTGCGTCGCATTACCAAAGACACAGGTAATTCGTTCATGAGCTCGCTGCCCTATGACGCGATTCTTATCTTTCCCGACAGATTTCTCCGCATGACACACGAGAGTGCAGCAGGAAACCGGACGATTGTTCATGCTGATCCCTTGAGCGCCAATAACTTCATCACCACTGAGGTGCCTGCGCGACAGCTAAATGCCGAAATAATGGATACTGCATTTGTTTCGGCAACTGGCTCGTATCCCGGCGGCGAGGAAGCACTCAGAAAAAGTCATCGCTTTGCATCACCCGTCCCCCTGGGCCAGCACTGGGCGTATAAATATCTCCTTGATCTTGATGGCATGGGTTATTCGGGACGTTTCCTGGCACTTTTATCTAGTGAAAGCGCCGTCGTAAAGAGTACTGTGTGGCGGGAGTTCCTCTCAGATTGGTTACAGCCATGGTGTGTTTCATAATTGGCACTCGGATGCAAGGCTGAATGGCAAGCAAGGCTACACTATATACCTTTATCCTCGTCTTACGCCGAGATATACAACATCCACGCGTATTTCTCGGGACCGACGCCGTCAACCTTGGCAGCTAAAAATTTGACTACAATAAACCCAATACAAGCACTAGACAGCGACCAGCATTTACAACGCATCGCACGTGCGGGCCGACAGTGGAGAAAGACAATTGGGAGGACTGTGGATATGGAAGGTGGGTTCTAGTTTTGCGGGCATGTATTTGCAAATTGGTTGACCTGACTTGGTTTGGTAATAGCATACGTCTACAGACTATGTTTGGAGTATGCCAGACTCTGGGCCGATGATCGTGACATGATGGATTTTGTGCTGTAATTGTAGAGATAGGCTGCGCACTGCGGCAAAGCCAGCTGTGTCTTGAT
The DNA here is from genome assembly GCA_016758765.1 of Suillus cothurnatus. Taxonomy (NCBI): domain Eukaryota; kingdom Fungi; phylum Basidiomycota; class Agaricomycetes; order Boletales; family Suillaceae; genus Suillus; species Suillus cothurnatus. Next base: position 144,505 of record JABBWL010000143.1, on the reverse strand, counting down.
ATTGATCATCTCACTTAATATCAATTTCATATCAGTTTTCGTGGAGTATTGGGCCATCACAGTTGTTCATATTACTTATGCCTTTGAAGGACGCAAGAGACATGGGGTATGTATCAGATTTGCGGTCATTAACCGTAGGCTTGCGCACGAGAGCGGCAGCCAAACTTCGACTTTCGGATGATCGCCGTTTCACAGAACATGGTAACAGATTGCGGGCGCAAACAGGCGTATCAGAAGAAACCGGAACTTGGATTGGAATGGATTGGGCTTCTGTGGTGCATATCGACTGTAGTGGGGTCTTGGGTATATGAGAAGCATTCAATGTTACTTATTGATACCTCTGAAGGGCGCAAGAGAGATACGGTGTGTCGGACTCGTAGCTATTAACTGTAGATATCTACACGCGCAGTGACCAGTGATGCAGAACATTATTATCGTGGTGGAAAGACGTCGACAGGTGTATGTACGGAGCAGGAATACCAGAAGAACGCGGAACTAGGAAGCAGACGGGCAACCGTGATAGCAGTGTTATCGTGCCAGATTATTGTTGGGTGGAAAACACGAGGACACCACTGGCAGTGCGAAGGACCCTCTGCCAACAGATGGCTACCCCAGAGGTGGCCTCCGAGTTCTGATCAACTTGAAGAAGTCCCGGATCAAGATGACGTAATATTGGTATTATAGTACGGGAATTCCCGACGTTGCCGTCCGAGCAACCCGTGTTGTCACGTTTCAATGTAGGTTTTTTAGTATCTTTGTCCGTGCCTGTTTCTCGCTTGACACCAAGTGGCGTCACTTATTGTTTGGCAAAGGCTTTAGAAATAAACACCAATGCATCACCGACGTCAACGGTTCGGATAATCGCCAAGTCACCTTTCGAAACACTTGCTACGGACGCAGCATCACGGTCACTATCATGTTCGCTCACATCGGATCTATGATCTGGACGCAAAGCCCTTGATGCTGATAAGCACAACCAATCATCCCCTGAGGAGTCATCGTCACGATATCCAGAAAAGAGAGCTGGCAGGAACCCCGCGGGTTGAGTTGAAGTTGAAATACGATATAAGATCTCGAAGCTATTCGTGGAACCGCACATGACCTATGTACGGCAGTATTAATGCGCCGTCATCCGAGAAACTGCGAGTGCCCAGACCGTATCATTGTCTTGGGCGCAAAAATAGAGTGGACCTTCTCCATCCACATCAGGCTACCTGGTCATACGAAGAAGGGAGGGTGAGATATATAGATAAGGCGACCCTGATGAACAACATAGCATGGTCAATAAGGCGGAGCAAAGTAATCAAACGGAGTCATCTTGGTTAAGACAAAATTCGCGACCAGGTTTCTTTAAATTGAGGATCACCGGTTGAATCTCCCAAGATGATCTCGGTGATTCCCCATCTACTCCTGCTAATCCAGTCATCGGTCCACGATCAGTTCTCGGTGTCTGACGATGAGAGCGTACATGATGGTATGATTGGTCATGGGGACCCTCGTTGCTTACATTGGGGACGGGCAAAGATATTCTGGAGACGGTCGGCTGGCTCACATATTGCTGATTTGGCATGTATCTCCATATATTCTTGAATCTGTCGCTGAGTAGGACGAGGAAGCCGTCCTTGGTTGTTTCACCTGGTCGAGTCAGGTGCAGGCAGGCTACACTGGGTGGACCCTCGATCATCGATCCATATCCATCTTCTCTTTCCGATGGCGACTGGATCTTGGTGTCTTTGTCGGGCTTAGCTACACTTCCTAATGGCTGCGTTCACCGCCATATTACATATCGGGATATGGCATGTTGCCTTCTGTCCACCGCAGAGGCGTCCGAGTCGGCTGTGATTAAGAGATGGCGGTGTGCGAAGATGTAGAAGGCGGCCTTGCATAGCTATTCATAACCACCTTCCTTGAAATGAATTGCAGTTGGCGCTTTGATATGTGCCAAATGTGCAGTGCAGTACAGTACACACAGGTACGCTATGGACACCTTGCTGTTGGGCCTCGTGTTCACATCTTACTAGGTTTGTTCAAGATGCTGGCGGTGAACTGGGCTTATTGCTCGAGTATAGCTGCAGACATATTAGTGTCTAGTCCTCTGATATGTAGGTAGCGTGAAGCAATATGTTTTTTTGTTGGACAAAGTACAAAACCCAACATGAAAGACTGGTTGGACTAGGTGGCAGAATTGCTTCCGCTTCGGCACCCCGCCCGAGTCACGTGCACTTCATAAGAAGCGCTGCAGTGAAATGAAATGTTTGATTCAAACAATCGCGGATGACCGGGAGTAGGTGTACGCTGTTAGTCTGTTTGTGTACAACAAAATGGTATGTCGAGTATGCACGTGTCAGCTGATTGTTGACTTCTATCATGATCACAGGATTCAGAGTTAATCAACTGATACAACAGTGCTTTGTATTGGTCGCTTTTGCAGAGACAAAAGACGTTTGTACGTATAAAATGTTGTTACCTTTCACTACAGGAATTGCCATGCTGACACCGCGTTGTACTCAGTAATACAGGCGGTTTCAAATCAGATGTGAAGTTCTTGAACTTTATTCAATTGTCAGGACCGTTCTTCCAAGATGGGATCAGGAACGTCCGTTCGAATGCGAAACTCCGGCTTGGAAATGCTAGCGGGTTGGCCAAATTTTACTAAAGATGTCTTGCTGTACCTTCAACCCCATCTTGTCTACGATGGATCAAACACGTTGTGGGCGCGTGATTGGCTCGATGTCATCGTTGTCCATTGGATCTCGGCACGCCAGATGTGGCTCTTTTTGGCCACTCACAGTTTCCGGCTGGTAAATAGAGTCCCGTCCAGTTCCACAGATCCTCACTCTTTTCCTTAACCATTAGCGACATCTCTACTATTGCCATGCATCCACGATCAGCATTGGGCTCTCCTACACCATCCGCTGCGAGTCGCCTCTCAGACAGCAGCCGTTCAGATGGCAGTCGTCAATTCACGCGAAACGGAAGTGTATCAGAATTCGAGATCGAGCGACCACTCAAAATGAATACATCATCTCCAAAGCGGCCAGGTGTTCGTCGTCGTCAGTCTGAATATGGCGCTGAAAGTGCTCTTCGTGCAAGCGTGTCACGTTTACTCACCGCCAAAGCGCGTCCATTCACTGTTACTGGCCACATCCCAATGGACCCGGCGTCTTTGGTGCTATTCTTCCGTTCGAAGGTGAGCTGTTCGTGGCACTGATTGATAGTCGTTATCTGAATCTGGGTCCGATTTACAGAGTGGCATCACACACTCGCTTGATTTCCCCATCAACATAGATTACGACACACCTCCGGCTCTTGAAGTGCTACTAGCAGCATGTAAACCCCATCCGACACCTGGATTTGACGTATACCCTGATCGTGAAACCCTCTTCTACCCCGCGAACCTTCCTTTGACCGCCACTCTCGAAATCGCTAACCATCCCATACTCGATGCGGTACGCAACGCATTGTTCCCAGCATTACCCATGGGACATTACCTCACCGCCCTGAGAGATAAGCTGGAGGTGATGGTAACTGGAGCGCGTATGGCGCCCCAACCTCGTACATTACGCAACGATGGTAGAGTTGCAACAATATGCGTCACTCTTCCCGTTCACCATCGCGGGGGAAACATGATTGTCCGAGATGCAGAAGGGACAGAAGAGAAGTTCTTCGGAGGTGGAGGCAAACCTTCGGAAGTCCATTGGACTGCATTCCTTGGGGAATGCGAATACGAAGTTGAGACCATCCAGCAAGGATGCAGGATGAGCTTCACGTACGCGGTGCATCTCAAGACATACGGCGCGGCAGTCGATCCTCTGATCACACCGAGTGAATATTTCCTTGATCTTCTTTCCCCAGTCCTCAGCCTATCTCGCGGTCGCAAAGTAGCTTTTTATTTGACGCAGGATTACGGTGTCAACCCTTCGGAGGGCCTGGCCGAGTCATTAGTTCCTCATGTGAGTCTCAGCTGACTACGGTAGGCCTTTATTGACGTAAGGTGATTAGCTTAAGGGCAGCGATTCTCTTTTATACCATGCCCTGAAGGTGTACAAACTTGCACCAGAGCTGCATTGGGCAGCAGGGGGATATGTCTGGCCCATCGATCGGACCGTAGAGTGCGGAAACGATGTTCTGGATTCGCCAACAAGTCTATCATCGATGGGCTTCCCCAGCGTTTTTGGATCACCTGCTCGTTCAGCAAAATCCATCCGCGGTCCGATGAGTTACTATGGTGGCCCGGAAGAAGATGATGTGGAGATTATGAAAATCGAAGCTCATAACCTGAGGATGAGGGTTGAGGAGAGCGGTGCAATCCCTCTTTCTGAAGCGGAAATCTTTATCCTTTCTGATTGGGTTCCCGGTCCGCTTGCGAAGGAAAGGGTATACTTTGTATCGAACGGCGAACTGGAGAAGCTGATTGTTAATGTCCTCCTTGTTATTTATGTTCCTTGAGGTTTGTTGGAGGGTACGAAGGACGTAATCTGTTAATCATCTAATAATTGGCTGCTGGAACGGCTGCGATGGAACTTAGGTTGGACACTTACTACTATTTGAATTTGTACTATTTACTGCCTGCAAATTTAATGACATATTCGATGAACATCTACAAATGTTTCTACCGGGACATGTTCGGCACCATGATATATTTGAACTCCGCCTGAATCATGTAATACTCGCGATTTCGTTGGTCGCTGTGTATCACGACGAGCACCGATATTCCCCGCTTTTTTAACCGACAGCGCTCGTCCGTGAGAGTGACCTGCACTTGTTAGGTTTTCCTTGCACATTTCTTGGTCCTTCAGATAATATCTTAATGTTACGCTTGGTTTCGCGGCCCTCCTCAACGGGGCGACTCGGGAAGGTCGTTTGCTCTGGTACTTCACATGGAGGTGCGCTACCTTGATCTTCACGTTATATTAGGTGTTGATATCTTGTAGGCCGCAGGTCCATAGCGTCCACGTCCGCGCGTCAAGCTGACATCACTCTCACTGTTGACGGGAAGGAGGTAACAGGTTCCGCAAGGTACATACTCTTTATGTTTCTGTTTGCATTTCGCGTTTTGCAGAGCTTATTATCGTGCAGGGTCCGCGTTGATTCAAGCGTGTGAGGCTGCTGGTGCTACGATTCCTCGGTACGTCTTTTCATTCATTTGTACTACCCCGGTAGTAGCTCACTAACTCCCTCTTCAGGTTTTGCTACCATGACAGGTTCGTCAGAATGCACTTTTTCTGTTGACAGGATGTAAAGGCTGAAACTGTCTTTTAGACTCGCGATTGCTGGTAACTGCCGGTGAGTGGAAAGTGTGACGGCGTACTAAGGGCGGTGGTGTGTTGACGCTTGCTCTAGTATGTGTCCTGGTTGAGGTCGAGCGTTCCCCAAAGCCAGTCGCATCATGGTATGACAAGTATATTCATTTTTTTTTCAAGTTCACGTACTCATTAACGATATTCAGTGCTATGCCAGCTATGCCTGGTTCCAAGGTGTTCACAAATACCCCACTGGTTCATGAAGCTCGGTAAGATTGTGTTGAGGGTGTTTACATTTTATCGCGTCTGCTGACATGGTGCGCAGCGAGGGTGTCATGGAATTCCTTCTAGCCAACCACCCACTCGATTGCCCTATTTGTGACCAGGGTGGTGAATGTGACCTCCAGGACCAGTCCATGCGATACGGCTCTGATCGTACGCGTTTCCACGAAATCACGGGTAAACGTGCAGTGGAGAATAAGGACCTTGGGACCTCTTGTCAAGACTTCCATGAATCGTTGCATTCAATGCACTCGGTGTGTCCGGTTTGCTAATGAGGTTGCTGGAGTCGAGGAGCTTGGTACGACGGGTCGTGGTAATGACCTCCAAATCGGCATGTACGTTGAGAAGACCATGGACTCTGAACTTTCTGGCAACATCATCGATCTTTGTCCCGTTGGTGCTTTAACAAGCAAACCATACGCCTTCCACGCCAGACCATGGGAACTAAAAAATACGGAGTCCATCGATGTGATGGATGCCGTTGGTTCGAATATTCGCGTCGACTCTCGCGGTGTCCAGGTGATGCGAATCCAGCCTCGAACCAACGACGAAGTCAACGAGGAGTGGATTAGTGATAAGACGCGTTATGCTTACGACGGCTTGAAGTTCCAGCGCTTGACTACGCCTCTTATCAAGCAAGGCGACCGTTTTGTTGCAGCTACGTGGGAGGAAGCTCTACAAGCAATTGCAGATGGCATTACCTCCTCGGGGGCTACTGGCAATGAGATTCAAGCCGTTGCTGGACACCTTGCTGATACCGAGTCCCTTGTCGCTCTCAAAGATTTGGTCAACCGCTTAGGGTCAGACAATCTCGCACTCGACCAGATTAATGGCAGTGCACCGCCCCTACATGGTGTTGACGTTCGCTCCAATTATCTCTTCAACTCTACCATCCCTGGCGTTGAGGAAGCTGATGCTATCCTACTTGTTGGCACTAACCCACGTCACGAGGCCGCTGTCCTTAACTCTCGCATTCGCAAGAGCTGGCTGCACACAAGTCTCGAGGTCGGCCTCATCGGCGAGCGTACTGATACGGCGTACGGTTATGATTACCTCGGAGCAGACTCTAAGGCTCTTGCTGACTTCATTGCTGGCAAGGGAGCATTCGCAGCCAAATTTAAAGCAGCCAAGCGGCCCTTGATTATTGTTGGAAGCGCTCTTGCAGAGCAGCCTGACGGTGCTGCTGCTTATAACGCCTTGGCCAAGTTTGTCGAGAAGAACAAAGATTCGCTCATTACTCCTCAATGGAATGGCTTCTCCGTCCTACATAGGGTAAGCCTTGACTTTTAACTTCTGAGTTTCAGTCGGATGAATTGCCTTCTAGATTGCCTCTAGACCTGCGGCATATGAAATTGGGTTTGTTCCCTCGAAGAAGGCCGCCAGTACCCAACCCAAATTTATCTACTTGCTTAACGCAGACGAAGTCGACCCCAAGTCTATACCTGCAAATGCTTTCGTCGTTTACCAAGGCCACCATGGAGATCTTGGCGCCTCGCTTGCTGATGTTTGCTTGCCTGCCGCAGCATACACTGAGAAGGCTATGACATGGGTAAACACAGAGGGCCGGTCTCAAGTAGGTCGTGCCGCTGTTCCCCCACCTGGCGCTTCCCGTGAGGATTGGAAGATCATCCGGTACGCTGCTATTTTTGTGACCGTTATCTATGCTCACTTCCTATCCTCTAGTGCACTTTCGGAGGTCGTTGGTTCACCGTTGCCCTATGATGATGTCCTAAGTTTGCGTGACCGCATGTGGGATATCTCGCCGACTCTCGTTCGCTACGATGTTGTAGAACGAACATCTCCTGAAGTCGCTGTGGCGGGTCTTCAGACAATAGCTGCCAATACGGCATCGGCGAAGGTCTCTGGCAAGCCCTTCCTCAAGCCCATCTCCAACTTCTATCAAACCGACCCTATCTCACGCGCGTTAGTATCTCTTTTTAACTTATTTTCACACTCAGGCTTACGCATCGCTGGTAGCTCCGTCACTATGGCACAATGTACGCGCGCCTTTGTCAAGGGAGAGGACTATGGGTTCAGTGAAAAGGGCTCGGAAGCAGCATATGCGTGATGGATGTATACTAGTAGTAGGAGTAGCTGTGGCAATTTCTTCTTAGACGCGCAATGCTCATAGTCTAAGTGCTAGACGGTGATCAGCCGGCCAAATCTTTATCTTGTTAGGTGACATCCTGTTTGAAACTATTCGACCGGATCTACTGTATTCTAATACTGGATGACTTCCCGTAGCATTTAGAACGCTGTTCTAGTTTAACGTCTCATGCTGACGTGCCACTGTCAAATGTCAGTCTTTGCAAGTCCGCACGTCAAACTGACCCACTGAGTTCTAGATTGACTAGAAGAGGGTGTGATTAGGACCCCCTTTCAATCATGTTCTAAACAAGTTCTAAATCGCTTTCAAATACTGCGACTATGTCGGAAACCTCTGACACTTGCGTGAGCCGTAGTACGCGCGTGGACAACGTAGGGTGGAATGTATGTCGACTGCTATAGGCTATATCTGCTGCCCAAAACTCGTGTAAGTTCCTGTTCAACTACGAATGGCTGACGAACCATATGCATATAATCCAGGGCACTACTCCAAGTCTTGTTGTCCCGATAGCCATGAAGTTTGACACATACCTGACCTTCTCCGACTCGTTCGTGATTTCTGATAGCTAATCTCGCACTATGCGTGTCTGTCACCCACCACCTCAACTTGCCCATACAGACAATATTTCACAGAACCTCACGAACTACAGAATCGAGTAAACGGAGGTGAGTTTGGGGAATAGCAATCGAGGTACCATCACGGGAAATAGGTGTTCCAAACGATTGTGGAGCCTGCTGAGAGGAGCCTCTGAGGAGGTGATGATCGAAACCAACCCTCATGACGGTTGTGATGAAAGGCCACCTCAAATGAAGTACGTTTTTCTTGCTTGTTGGCGTGTAAGACGTTCTCGCCGCGCTTCTTCGGCCCCTGAAAAAAAGACTGCACCGAGTACAGTTAACCTGTGCCTCTGAAATTTATCCTCGTCGTCTATCCCGTCCGCTCAAATATGTGATATAGTTGGTATAGATCCATGTCGTGTCGTCCATGTTTAGGTTTATAGCATGTATTTAGAATCTAGATACAGTCCTGAGTTGGTCTGCGGTTTAGAACATGTTTCTAGATGTTGATGTACTGTGAACCGGATCAGAGTCTGACAGATAAGATTTACATAAAACGATATTTGGGGTTCTAAATGGTGCGGGAAGTCAGTCATCCACTTATCCTCAAGTCGGAACATTATCAACAGCTGCCAATATGAGGTAAAAGCAGTCATACGTGTCCTTCTGTCCGGTTCCTTATCCTCCTTCCCATGACATCCTTCATTATTGGCGCACATACCAACCGGAGTATACCAACAGAATGGAGAGACGACGCGGATCGTAATTGCCCATTTTGTCGTATCATTGCAGGCGAGATGCCCTCGACGCGTCTGTATGAGGACGATAAGGTCATAGCTATTCTGGGTAACTACTCGACGCTGAGAAATAGGCGAAATTTGTATTAACCTCCTGCACAGATATCTTGCCTTTGAGACCTGGGCACACTCTGGTTATACCCAAAGCCCATTATTCGCGGGTGTCTGAATTACCCCCAGAATATGCCGGCGCAGTGGGACAGGCTGTGACAAAAGTGGCGACATGGACTGACGAAAGGTGAGGATGCTGTTATGATCTTCGGTGGGGTATGTTAAGGAGATTGGCGTGAAGCATTGGGTAATACCGCGCTCAATGTGGTGTGCAATCAGGAGTATGCGCAAGCGGTGCCACACGTACGTGTCCGAATATCATCTACAGCTTTGAAGCTTACTCTATAATGTTGCTGCTTAGGTTCACTACCATATTATTCCTGCCCCGTCATTTGACTCGAGCACAAGAATAGAACCTTTGGAGAAAGCGAAGGAGAATGAGATGCATCTAAGCCGGCGGGAGATGCACCAGCGAGAATTTGAGTCGAGGGAGGAGCTCGATGAGGATGAAGGGAAGGTCCTGGCTGTGAGGATACGGGCCAGTCTATAGCGGTACGGGACAACGTCCATCTCGTCTAGTATGTGAAATATACTCTACTCTTATTGTACCGCTGATGCCACTGTTCCCCAGACTTCTGTTGTTATCATGTGCGTAACACTCCTACAATGACGACTTAAGTATGTACTGCCCATCTTTGATAATTGATGTGTACTTGATGCATGGCACTGATGACGATCACCTTGCTGTGTCTGTCGCAACATGATTCTCCGCATCTAGACGACTTCTGATCTCGAAAGCCTTCGAATTACGCCTATGAAACACAACACTGATCAATCTTTATGCAGTCGGTTATAAGATATATAGCCGCACTAACTCGGTCCTGCACCACTAACTCATCGGATGCGCTTGTAATGTATCGCGCTTTGGCTCTGCTGCAACTTGCAGGGTGGGCTCGTGCGCTCGTTGCGTAGTCAACCTCGTGGTGCCATGCTGCCTTCGCTAATTTCAGGCCACGTTCTAGTTATGAGCCCAGAAAGGAAGCTAGAAATTTGGTATTAAAAATTGCGGAGATAAATGTCAAGTCCTTGGCGCTTCGGAATCAAGTGAGCACTACTATGTCAAGTACATATTCATACCACAGTACTCTGGATTATACTGAGTTATAGATTGCTGTCTGGCTAATCAGGTTGCAACTATAACGATTCCTATTTTCTTGAAGGCCCGAATCTGGATGCACACTCACGTGCTGCAGCGCCCATATACAAAAAGTTCACGCTAAACCAACCCCGAACGTTGAATAGCGCATCATCTGCACAGCGTGACTAATCAGAATCACGTTAGCATGCCATTGATCATGACCATGATGCAGGGTGCAATTCGCTAGACTTCGGTGCGATGCTGTGATCGCTGGATGTCGCATTGATGCATACATAATTTTGCTGAGTATGTTCCTAGGTTCTAGCTAACAGGTTGCTCGGAGACAAGTGACTGCAGCGGTGACTAATGAGGCTATCGTCACCCTAGCTGCGCTCGGCTGTTCGCTGTTCGCCAATCGCAGGTTTTTGGCTCAAACAAACTAGTGTGTTCCAGTCAAACCCCTATTATAATTGGAAACTCAAGCTCTAAAGTCCACCAAGGTTGACCATGCGGCTGTGGCTTTACACGCGCTAGCCTATCGGCGATGTGATACCGTAAGATTTCGTCACGAGATCCGAATGCGTAATCTCCACTAATGGCCTCGAGATGAAAGGATTCGGTTCCCGCCAGAATACGACCCAAGTCGTTTCTATATATAATGAGATACGTGAAAAATGTTTCTTCGCACCCTCCCACATTTCCTGATCTGTAGACAACTGGAGATTCCTATCTCTCCATGGCCAGTGGCATCCCATTAGATGCTGGTACTTTGATGTCAACCGTGCTGGAGGGCATTTTATACGGTGGGTTTTGTAATAAGTCTGTTCTTCCTGTACTCACCAGGCTAAGGTCACCTCTCCAGGCTTTTCAATCCTTCTTTTTATAGGTACGATATGGTCTTTGACCTACAAACAGCGCATACGAGACATCAATCGCCCCAGTTGCCGTTGTGGCCATATTGCTGTGCATGCTGAGTACCTGCAGTTAGCACTTCTTACTTCTTACAATTGTCATCATCTAATTGCATCTCCAAAGCACATCATCGTGGACATTGTTCGTGTCGAATTTGCATTTGTGAGGTATGGCAGCACAGTACCGAGGCGGGCCATCGGCATTCCTCGCAGACGTTTCCCAGCAAACGTATGTGCTCAAACATGCTTTTTACGTCCTACAAACTCTACTTGCTGATGGGGTGGTGGTGAGTTCAAATTCTTATCTACCTGTTTACAACACCGGATCTTACTTTTTCGGTTTCAATTAATGACTACTTGAACCTCTGGGCTGATCGAAATTACCTGGTTGTAGATTTATCGCTGCTATATTGTCTGGCAATCCATCTGGATTGTCATCCTACCAAGCATGCTGTGGTGCAGCGTTGCAGGTTAGGGCACAATCAGACTCAGAAGTCGTGCATTCTGACGTTACTTCGAAGTCACTGGTGTTATTGGGCTCTACTGTGCATCGCAATCCGGGAGTGACTCTGGAGACATCTATGCTCAGGTGCTTGCGAACTGGGTCACGGCGTTCTTTGCCTTGACGATTGCGACTAACCTATTGAGTTCAGGTAAGTACCTTTCTGCGTGAGCGCGATGTTGAGGATCTGAATGTGTCCAGGATTACTGATATATCGCATCTGGTCGATCGAGAGCAACGTCTCTACAGCTCGCACTACGAAAGGCCCTATGATGCCACTCGTGCGCGTGCTTATGGATACTGCTGTTTTGTACTCTGTGGTGTTGTTCATAGCATTAATTTGTTTCGTCTGCTCGAATAACGGAGAGGTTGTCGTACTGGACATGGTGATTCCCCTCTAAACACCTGCCGTCAAACATAAAACTGAGCTTCAATTAACTAGGTCATGCCGATCATATCGATTGCCTTCTACATGGTGCTTATTCGCATTGCATTGGCTAGAAAAACCCTCCATTACTCGAACACGAGTAGACCCAGAAGGACAACTAGCGAGACGGGACAAGAAAGCTCGCAGCAAACTGCTATGAAGCCTTTGCAGGTTCACATATCCCGTTTGGATGACGGTACTCCAGGTCTCGGTAAAATGGATGAAGACCAGCTATCACCGGGCCCTGGCGGAGTCTGTATGATATCACCCTCGAAATACGTAGTCTAGTTATGTAAATTTGGCCTCAATGCTATACTATCGTAACGGCGCTCGCTCGTCCTCGACACTTGATTCGTTGGTTTGATCCGAGTTGATGCAGTCACGAGTCATACTACACAATGTCGTGGTACTAGTGCGGGTGGGAACAGAACGGACATAACATCATGTTTGTGATTCGCACTAGAATAATACTAACTTGTATTTAGATATAGGAGCATAGAGGTAAATTGTGACAGGCGTAGTAAATGCACTACATACGTCTATTGCCTTCAATGATACATATATATATTGTCCCTCTACAACGTGTTAGTGAGGTTAATCATACGACTCAGATCATCGTACAAAGCCTTGCACAGAAGAATCAGCTAGGCTATCTGGTTTCCCATTCCGGACGGGGGGTGCGTCTCTGTCCTTCACTGGCAATCCCGGCCGACCAGGACGTTTTCAACGAGATCTGTCATCCACTCCCTCGGAACACTATCGTTCGAGGTTGGCAAATTTGGCCTAGTCGCTGTGACTAGGGACTGGCATTGCACTGATTAAGTATAGTCATGCTCCATGATGTGGCGTGAATAATAATTCCACGCCTTCCTGATGAGATATCCTGGGCAGAGTTGAAAGAAAGATACTTTCCTGAGGGATTAATGTGCCTGAAGATAGCAGGAATATGACTTGTGAGAAACCAACACATCCTTTTACAGACTCCGTCTCGGACGGTCAACTTGAGGTGGATATCACGAGCTAGGCGTTGACACCACGCATGGTTCGTGGTCAGGGCAAAGACGAGGCTGATGTAGCATTCATCTTGGGTCTACTGTTGTGGGTTGTCTGGTTGTAATTTGGATGTGCGACAGTGACAATGTGCTTCCTCGTCCGATTCGTATCCTTCGTTGCATGCGTCGTCCGTCATGTCGATAAACCAGTCAAATTCTTCACAGACGGGAACAAGCCCATCACCGTGATGCCAGCGCAAATCACCATTCCAAATTAACTCATATCCGGAAGTGAAAGACGAGAGTGCAGCCCGTGGACAAGCATCGTACGCAAGACAGTGCGTACATTCGCCTTATGCTTTGGTCGAGCATTTTCATCCATTGTATTCTTGAACTGACGAAAGGCGTCACGGTTAGCTATGAATCGCGAATGAAACGGCGATTGCTTCCCCAATGTTGGAGTCGTGGTCACGGTGAAAGAGATAACAGCGGCAAGCTTTGTCAGCGGCCTGCATCAAGGCGAGTCCAAGACTTCTAATTTGTTTGGTAACACATACTTTCTCAAGATCTCAATCCCAATGCAATGCAACAGTCTTTTATACTGATTCGTATTTCAGCCACTGCATCCTATAAGTTCCAAGTTTGAGGCCAATACTTAATGCACGGGCCTGGGAGTTGAACTGGTCTAATCTTTCAGATCCATCGTTACCTGGCACCCACCCACTGGCCAAGATATTGCAAGAGTAGCTCATCTCCTTGTGAGGGTACAAAGTGTTATTGCCCGTCCTTGAACTGCATCTCGAACTATTTTCCAAGGTCTAACCACAGGAGACTATCCGCATACTGCCCTGGACCCTAGCCTTATCTCTTTCCGCTTATGGGGGAGGAGCAGATAGTGCTACATGATGCTGAAACGAGGCAGCACATTCAAAGATCCGTACAACCTGTTCATCAGAACAGCCTATATAGTGACAAACCGTTTGCGGCTGAAGTAGATCTCAAGCTGATCCTAAACCTCATGTTCAACTCGAGGAGGATCCACGCTCTCAAGAGTATGGTAGTGCAGCCAGCTTGGAGGCACGTCTCGTACCTTTAAAGAGGGCGGTATTTGGTATCTTTTTCTTTACTGTCATCCACCATCATGGGCGGGTCGTATGCACCACCAAAGTTGTTCTCAGTCGACGCTAACAACGCGGCTACTCAAAATACACAGCCATTCAAGAAGGCAAACAAGAGGCAAGGTGTCGGTAAGTGAGCTGTACTATCTACTGTCAGTTGGAAGTTAATCGTGACTTGCGCAGATCGGCCATTCGATATTGGTGATAAAACCTGGGGCTCATATTCCTGTGTATCCACCCCATCAATCACGATCGACGAGCTTGAGATGGACAATTATGATGATGAACACTTTGCGTCACATACATTTTCTTCAAAAGTCGATAACGCAGATCGGGTATTTGCTACCCTTAGACATCAGCCCTCGGACGATGATATTTATCACTCCGTAAAATCCGATGACGACCATGCAAGTCTACTTTTCTTGCTGTTGTCATTATGAATCTTATTCTTCTTCAGACGTCGGACATGGAAGACTCCCCTCCGCACAATAATGCTAGTGACCTAGTCCAGTCGATCAAAGGGATGTATCGGGTCCTGGACTTGATCAGTGAACAAGGGAGTGGTGGGCTAGGTGACTCCTTCGTCCTGACCCAGCCTTCCTTCGCTAATTGCTCCTAGTGGATAAAACTGTCATTGCTCAGGATTCACTCCGGGCATTCACCAATACCATTTGTCCTGGTGCATATATGTCCATGACGAAAGTCAACTTCAGCGCGCTGGATGCCTTGATCGTGAAGCCCGTTGGCATATATGGGAGCAAAGACGAAATAGTGCGACTTCTGCTGTCTCTTGGTGTTATTGATGACCATGTGTAGGATACAAGTTTGAGCTACAGATTGATATCCTGATGAACTTTCTACTTTAGGGCAGCACAGCTTGTCACAAACCACAGCGAATCCAATTCTTCAACACTAAGCCTTCGTTCTGGGCTTTACGTTGTCCGATCAAATTATGAAGCTATATCTGATGAACAACTATTCGTCGTCTATTGGCCTGAGGATGGTACTTGGGACGACGCAGCTCCTTCCTCTGTGAAACGAAACCGCGTCACTTTCATGCGGTTCGTCTAGTCCTCCCTGGTTTTCAGTAATTAATTTTGACAAGGGCTGCAGGTACCTCACGAAAATGTGCGATCAGCTCACAGCACTCATCTCCCCTGAGCATTCTCGCTCTATTGTGTGGAGCGAACGGGAAGACGAAGACGAAGACACCTTGATGGAAATGGAAGACGAACAAGACGAGTCTGATAGGATGTTTACATTTGAAGTCAGGAAATCTAACGAGCAAGAAGAAGCCGTAAAACCGCGTCCTGGATTCCAGGTTTGCCCCATTCATCATGACTGGTGCAGTGCTGACAGTCGCGTGTAGGCTACGTCTGATTACATAGCCATGCCTCAGCCTGACCCGGATACAACAGTGAACGTCAGACTACATGAGCCTTGGCTATTGTACGGCGAGACTACTCAAGGGTTCATGACGGTCAGCAATGTGCTGGCCAGGGAGATCACTATTGCATTGAAGCGCCGATCCATCACTCGCCTCCGCTTAGGTATCTGGTTGTGGGTGTTACTCTTCGTAGTCAGTTTTCCGGATCTAAATCGATATGTTCGCAGGAAACAAGACAGTTTACGTCTAAATGAGAACCTGGATGCCAACGCACTTCGCATTTTGATAGGCGCAGGCCTTGGGAATCGCTTCCTGCAATTGTACAAACAATGGCAGCAGGAGTCTGCCAATATTTCGTCAAATGCCAGGGACACCAAAGCATCAACAGAGGCCAGAATTAAGATGGCACTGGAGAAGGAATCGCCCCTTCTTGTTCGCACTATTCACAGGGCGTTGGTTGATGCCATCATCGGGGTATTTCCGTGAGTATTCCTCCACATTTCTGGCTCGTGTTTCTAACTCGATCCCTTCAGCATGTTCACACATGATTCCTTCCCAGACCCAACCAAAAGCAAGCAGGGCAACCCGATATCTCAAGGTATATCGTCTGTGAAATCAATTTCGTTTGATAAATTAAATGACAATCTGTCCAGGATCGGTCGAATCCGTTATCGCCCCTTCGTGAGTTGTACTTGGAACAATACTCTCCATTTCTGATTCGATTCACTAAGTAAACTGACCGATGATTCTTCTCATTCCACGGAAAGCGAGCAGTATAGCTCTGAGATTCAAGGTATTTATCTGTGCAGTGAAGTTCCGTCATAGTAATGGGCTATCCAGATCAACTTCAAACTGTCATTGAGCTATACCCAGAAATAGGGGAAGCAATTCGTCGCACGGTGCAAATGCTGCACATCGAGGTCATCGACAATCGTGATTTTAGGGCCTGCAAGGAGCGCATTTGTATCGCTCAAAGCCTACTTCGACAGCTTCCCGATGTTCAGACGAAAACAAAGACTTCTTGGAAGTAATTCTTCATGAGGACATGAAACGTGTCAAAGAGTCCCTCAGGTTTTTAGCACAGGGTGCTACCCCACATGGGCAGCCGAAGGGGTTGTTTAACAAAGCTTTGAGTGGCATTAATTCCTTTATCTCGTCTGGACCACGCTCTCAGTCCGTCGTCGATCAGATGCTCAAAGATGCAGAGGCTTCTGCATCTACGCTCAGTGATGCTCAGTTCCTCATTCAATTGGATGACGTCGAGAAGCTCCCTGTCATGAAAAAAATCGTTGCAGACACCAGGGCTGCTGCATTCATGCACTTCAAATCACTTCTGACGAAGCAGACAACTACTTTGACTCATTTCGGCCTCCGCATACAAATCGATACATGTGTGGCCCGGGCTCGTTCGGAAGTGGTCAGCAGTGAAGAGCAACAACTGGCCGAATCACGAAAGAGGTTCATTATTGAAATCAATGCCCGTTCACAGACCAGTCGTAATTTGTAAGAGAATTTGTGGCATTTACGCTTCAACACATTCATAAATCTGCAGGCGTGCCTTTCTCATTGACGCTGTCGAGGATGGACAAGGTATTTCTTGTAATTTCAAATGTTAATGAAACCAACAATCTCTATTAGCGTCTTCCGTGCAAATTACTGGTTCAAGGCGATCTTTCGAGCAGCCACAGTTGAAATTTACGGTTCACCTCATGCAGTTGACTACGCAAGATCTACATTCCTTGCAGTTCGATCCTAGTTCGATCCCTTCGCCCAAGTTTAGGAACACATACTCGTTCAAGTTACCCATTGATGATTCAGTGGTGTATGTCTTCTTTGTAGGTTGATACATAGACATTACTGACGAGGAACTCTATCCCAGGAGAGCGCAACTTCTTCCAGGTGAAAAGATCTTACTTGCGACGACTGACCGGTTTGGAAACTTGACGGTATACTTGGAACACCTCACTGCTATCGAGGGCGCCTTGGCTCGCGGCAGTCGCGGGAAACGGCTGAATCGCGATAAAATCGGCGAATTTGTTCTCGCTTTCGACGAGTCAATGCATATGCTCAGTGTAATTGCCACAGAGAAGGTCCGTTCCACTGGGATTCTGCTGGAAGAGTCTGACAAAAATACAACCAGCTTCTATTACACATCTTCGTCTATGATGATACTCGAGGTTTCCAGGCCAGCGGCAGTGCGATCAACTTGACTCAATGGTACACCGAAGGGACCTCCATTAGTCATGCGTGTTTTATCTGCGGTTGCGAAGAATTACTGCTCGTTGATTCATTCGCACAGGGAAGAGTCTACTCTCTGACTACAATGCAGTTCAGGTCAGACTTGTGCGTACAAATATTTAGGTCACCTAATTTATATATTGCAGGCCTGCGACACTCGATCTCATCCAAATTCCAACGGCAGTTTACTCGACTCCAGATGGTTCTTGCTTAATCACGACTCACGTCCATGAATCTAATTTGAAACTAACTGCCTACCACTGGAGCACGTTCGGCTCAACGGATGGCATCCCACTTGAGATCCCTGATCTTCCAACGGACCAGCCATTGCTTCTGACTTCACTGACTAGCCGGAATATTGTGCATTTGGTCACACTCGACATCGACGCTCAATCATGTCGCTCTATCGCTCTCGACATCACCCGGAAAGTGACAGAGTTCACCTTCAAAGAAAAGGGTGCCCGAGGAGGGCATGCAATGTCCGAGAACGTTAGTGGCACTGCCAATAACTGCCTCATTGACTGTCATGCAGAAGTGTGGACTCGCTTCCCAGTTCTTCCTGCCGTTCAGCGGGAAACGATAACATCATCTAGTAGCAGATGTCAGCGAACATTGGTATTCATTACAGACCAGGACCATCATCTATTTGCGCCGCACTTTCATGATCTTATTTCACACTTCGAAAGAACGTCAAAGAAGCCAACTGGGAACATTCTCAAGTCACTGATGGTCTCCGCAACTACATTCTCTGCTTTCGCCGATAGTTTTCTGTCGGGTATGGAGTGGAATGTATCGAAATTTCGCGCTGGGGAGTGGCTGGCAGAGTTCCTCTGCCTCATCCCTATCCAGATTGCTGTAACTAAGGAAAACCGTTTCATTCCACTCAAAAACGGCGTGTATTCTACTGAACTGGAGAAGTCCCTTCTCGGTGCGGATGTCAACCGCATTGTCGACTACGTGTCTTTTGGTTGGTATGAATCTCTATTTCAATCATACATGGCCAAAAAGGTATGATGCGTCTGAATGCTCGACGATTTTTCACAAAGCACTGACTCTACTCAAAGCCTGTCAAAGTTGTATCATCTATGGGCGAACAATCAGTGGGGAAAAGTTTTTCCTTGAACCATCTTGTGGACACATCTTTCGCTGGATCGGCGATGCGCACGACAGAAGGAGTGTGGATGTCGGTGACTCCAACAAAGGATGCTCTTGTAGTCGCATTGGACTTCGAAGGCATGTTGAATCAAGCATCTTTGTGCATTACATGCTGATATGCTTATTCTTAAAAGGCGTTCATAGTATCGAGCGTTCCGCCCAAGAAGATACCTTGCTCGTGCTGTTCAATACTGCAATTTCTAACTTGGTTTGGCACTACTTTCATGTCGTAGATGGGAGCTTTACCTCGTTCTATAGGTATTATTTAGGAACAACTTCGCCTTGAACCGCGATATCACAGGCTTATTCCAATCATTTCAGTCGAGTTCGACCGTCCTAGATCCAGCAGCCAATCCGAGTCTGTTTCAATCAGCATTGGTTATCATCATCAAGGTGATTTCCCTCTTCCGACGGTTATATTTCGTGTTCCTTTAACCCACTTCTTTTCAGGATGTCGTGGATTCGGACAAAGCAGAAATCACTAAAGAGTATGTTACTGACCATGTATCAGGATGCATACTCAAGTCGTCACTCAGATTTGCTCTTAAGTTTCAGAGGATAGTCCGAGACGAACAAGAAGCTAACTTCATCTCTCGCCTCCATGCTGGACAGTTGAACATAGTTCCTTGGTCTGTAAGATGTCTCACATGTCCACATACCATTTATCGTTTTTGTAGGCCGGTGATTGAGTCACGGGAGTTCTACAAGCTGTTCCCGACCCTCAAGCGTCGCTTAGACAAACAAAAACTGACACATAATACAGCAGGAGAATTCCTTCATACAATGAAGACGTTGATGGCGAAACTGAAGGTATGCTTAATTTGCCTTGGATTTGCCGTACATTTTATGAGACTATTGATTCAAACTCACCCAGGCAAATGATTGGGGAGCTCTCTCACGTGCGTACTCTAAAAATCAATTTTACAGTTCGCTAATACTGCATTCCAGAGTCGATGGCCTCGCATCGAGCACAGCTTCTTCTAGCTGTGTTGCCCAATGCTCTGACATTTGGATTGCAAGAGGTTAATCCTGACCCGGAACCTTTGAAGGTATGAAATACAAATACTTCTGCCGTTTTTTACTTTGATCGCATTTTTCATTACTTCTATGAAGAACTTGGATAACGACATTCCTATTGACATGCCCGATACTTCCTCTGAATTTTCGCTGGCGACTGGGGGGGTCCAACAATCGTCCTCTCGCGAGGCGGCACTACAAGTTCTGTGTCGTACATGGGGAGACTACGATTCTCGCCACTATGTTTCAGAAGATATCTGGATTGAAAATTTGACCACTCACATCAATAACCTGGTCGGTCTGCGCATCGCTCACGTTGGCGAGTGGATATCGTCGAATGTTGCTCGCTTCCAAACCGGACAAGCTAGCATTGATGAGCTTATGAGAGCCTTCGACAGCGCAACAGTAGACTTGAGGAGCAACTGTCAATTGTGCAAGCTGAAATGTGCAAGCTGCGAGCTGCTCTGCGTTCAGAGCAGAATGCATGATGGACAGCATACTTGCC
Organism: Suillus cothurnatus; assembly: GCA_016758765.1. NCBI lineage: Eukaryota > Fungi > Basidiomycota > Agaricomycetes > Boletales > Suillaceae > Suillus > Suillus cothurnatus. The sequence goes on along the minus strand of JABBWL010000143.1, from coordinate 124,078 downwards.
AAACTTCCCATGCTTGTATACATCCTTGCGATTTCTGTGTTTCGTCTGGAGAGACAAAAGCTTGCTCGATGTTGTAAGTCAATTATATTAGTATTTGCTCAGTATATGGCTGATGTTTTTAGAGCGGGACATCCAGGCAATCATATGTTAAGCCAGTTCTGATAATATCCGTCCATGAGCTCACATGGATTTTGTTACTCCTAGATGTGTTGTTAATGCGCATCTTTGTGGTCAAATTTGCGGCCTATTCGGGAGACAGGGATGTCTGCATGAGTGTACGAAGGTGGGATAATCTTTACCGCAGTCAGAAGGTCACTGAACCAGCTGTGTAGGTGATCGACCACACTGAAGGCGATCATCTATGTGCTGCCACTGTACATGCCTGTGGTCAGGTATGCCTAACCCTTGAATCAACTTTTACATACTCAAATACGTCTAGCCCTGCGATCTGTCAAAGCTGACGTTGACCGACGGTTCCCCTCCTTGCCGTGATACTTGTAGCATTGCAAGGTAAGTATAAGCAATCAATGCTTGGCGCTTCGTTCAGGATCTTATGTTCCGCAGTGATGTGGACCATGATCAACACCAGTGTGATGCCCGACTTTGTTCTTTCTCTTGCCAACTCTGTAAAAGACTCTGTACGAACACAGACCATCTTCATGGTTTGCAAGACAACGCTATTCATCTCTGCGGGTTCGTCGACATGTTATGTATTTTGATGATCAACATTTGATACTGATATAGGGAGGAGCATCTGTGTTCCTGGCCATGCACTGCTAATGGCATCTGCGAAATTGAGACCACACCTCAATCGATAGAGGCAACGTTCACAGGAAGGCACGAAACATTCCAGTACACAAAGGTTCCGTGTTGTTTTTGTTGTTGGTGTCATTTTCCGAGCTCATAGATAACTTCTACTTGCAGTACTCCCAAGGTACGTTTGCGAGTCAGTTTCCTTTTGCATTGCCGCTGATTCGCCCTCGACAGTGGCTAAACGACTGAGATGTGTGAAGACGATACCGCCAGGAGTGGTGACCCACAAAGGCTCACACAATCATAGCTTGGACAAAAATGTGGTCCATTTTTGCAGAGAGAGGTTTGGATTTTTTTCTTTTCATCTTTGCGAACATTGCCCATATTTTCAAGGTGTGAACATTGTGGCTATTATTGCACATTGCCGCTTGGTAGGTGTCGTGATATGTTAGACGTCACGTTTCACAAAGGGACGCACCAGGCCACCCACAACAAGAGCACGAAACTAGACACGGATCCATGTCTTCGTCTCGATGGGCAGTGGATGGCCCCGACGATACGGGCCTCGAGGTCGAAGGACGTCGCTTCTCTTCGAATGACGAGGGGACGCCGATGATGTGCAACCTTGTCTGTCAGGCATTGGGACGCCACATCCACATCGACTACTGCCGTGCCCCGGATGCCTCTGCTTGCAGAGGGAATAACGAGGTCCAGCATATCTCCAAGAGACTTATGCCCAACCCAGAACGTGCTAAAGACTACATGACGCACAATCTCTTCTGGCGGCGGACCGGTGAGTAACACGATTGTCTGTGTAAATGAACTCACATTGTCCGCAGGCTTTAAAGATCCTTACTCTCGGGAGGAGCAAGCGAATTTCGCCAAGTGGTACGTTTTGGTTGTCTGAAGTGTGATGACACAATTGAATTCTTGCTCTTGTTAGTGACTCGATGTGTAGTGGTACGATGTGTCCCGTGCTTGTTCCATTGGTGATTTACCGTGTTGCCAGGACCCGAGCACACTGCTACAGCCGGGAATGCTGCTCAGCCATCCTATTGCACTTTACCTTTGTTTCACCCGCCCGTAGATCCAAATAATACCCAAGTCGGTTTAGGATACGTTTCCGAGGATGGACATCTCTTCTCATGCAGGAATCCTGTGATCATCCAGCAAGCATTCCATGTGTGAGTGGTCATCCTGGATTCTGTCACAATGGCATTCATAATTGCACCTACACTTCAGAATCTTTGTGGCTGATAGGTACGAAGCAGCTCCTGCGTTGCTGCGAATTGCTGATGACGAACAGATCCTCCTCAATGAGCCTTCGTGACAGACGTCCCCTTCCCAACACTCCTGCCTCGGACAGGATCACGCGACGCTCTGACAACCGGTTTGGTGCCGTGCTGTCTTCGTTATATTATTTCTGGTCTGCCCGTGCTGCAGCAATTGGTGCTCAGCAGGGAGCCCGGCGCGACTCCTACAGTGTTATTCTTTTCGACATGTCCACAACAAAAGCGATCGTCAACGATTTTTCTAGTTCTCCTGACCAATTGCTAGATGCTATGTTGCCTCATTCAGCTTATGGAGGTACTAGCTTCACCGATGCGATTCTTCAAGCTCAATCAGTCATGGAACAACATTGGAGCACAGAAAGGTGCTTGATCTTCCTACAAACGTGTTTGAGATCTGTAACATGATTTTTAGGAGCCCTGTAATCATATTTTTGTCGGATGGCGAGTGCTATATCGCAGATCAACCTGTTCAAGATTTGTGCCGCTCCGCGGTTCGTCTTGGGTTCGTGACCGGGTTTCCATGTTAGATTAGCAACCTCTGACACACAAACCAGCAAACCCCTGTCTTTCCATGCAGTATCATTTGGTTCAGATACATCTTCTACATACTTGCGAAGAATGTCTCAAATCGCGCTTGACATTCAAAACAATGCCCCAAGAGATCCCTTAGTCCCACCGGCAGCAACAGTCGCATCTTCATATACGCAGGCCCTAGACACGGTAAGAGCCCTCCTGCAAGAACGCATACCAATCGTGTTCAACACTGTCTTTAGGTACAACTCGCCGAAACGTTCCTAGGAATTGCAGAATCGCTCAGGAAGCCGAGAGGGTCTCTCATCCATTGATTGAATGGTGCACCGAAATGGTTAAAAAAACCATGTCTAGTTAGCGTACAATAGTACTAGGGCCAGTATGAATATGTCGACCGGGGGGGGTACATATGATCTACAAAGCATATTAGTATCAAATCAGGGTGCGGCATGGCGCATCAGAGCTCAAGACACCACTCAGTGTACATAACCTCACTCCCTGCAGCTGCTCGATGATCGTCTTCCATTAGCATCAGTAACACTCATCTCATTATCTCGAATCCGGCGACCATAGAACTCCTACATCCCAGATGAAATAGAAGAGATCGTGCTCGCAGAGTCTAACGCTCTGGTCTTCCTGTACGATATGCGGAATCTTGTCTCGTCATTCCTGAGTTGATTTATGGTACTCTAGTATCTCCCTAGGACTGCTGGAGAGGTCGGGATCGCTGTATAACGGGACATCTCCGAGAACCTGCACCGTGTATACCTGGTAAGGCCACTCATGATAGGTACCTCCCCAGGCTGATCTGTTTGGGGCTGAAATTGGCACAGAGACTCCAGGGAGATCGGAGGAGAATGAGATTGGAACAAAATGTGCGAAGGTTTAGTATTTATGTGCGCTACAAGTAACTTGGCCCGATAGAAAAACAAAACATACCAAAGTACGCCCTTGCCCTTCCCAAACGGCCGCAGAACAATATCTTCGAGGCAAGGGTGTGAGACGCTCAAATTTTAATGGATGTCCGATGGATGAGTTCAACACATACTTGATTACATAAGCTCATATCATTTCCATGACGCCAGCATTTCTCACCTACTAGCCCTACCTGTTTCTCAACATCAGTTAGTTGACCGTTCATCCCAGTCTGGTCTCAATCTAATTTTATACAGGTCCTAATGTGCTTTTGTGCGGTTTTGATGATTATTTTTGTACTCTACATTCATGTCTATACCTGACGCACACCAGACGCTGCCCAGATGTTGCACCTATGGTAAACTTTCGTACTACCGTCAGTGCCGTGGGTCCTCACCCAGGTAATGAGCCGGATCTCTTCTCTACTTCTGATGATCAAGGTCACCTTCCAAATGCATAGGATTGCGTGGGATGAAGTTCTGGGTATTTATGTGTCGCTAGACAGTGCGTGTACATTCTATGCTTTGTGGCTGTTGGTAAGTAGCCAGAACAAAGGACATACATTTATGGCATCTGGCGCTGCCGCAGGGCCTATGCAATGGCAGATATCAGAGAAATGACAGTCCAAGGCAAGTCCTATTCAAACCACATCGAAAACAATCTTAGGAACGAGTTCCTCTTGCAGCTCCAACTGAAAATATCATAGTTTGATAGTTGCAAGCGATGGGTCATGATACAGCGACCGAACGTCGCCACTGACATATTCATTACCACCTTAACCCCACCTCACTCGCGGCGGATGAACTTTTGAACATGTGTAAATCCTGACACGACGACATATTTAATGATACACAAATGCTCGCACTTTGTACATCTCCCAGCTGGACTGTAGACTCGCTATGGCTGAGCTTCCTGCAGATGCTAGCGCATTGATGTCAGCAGCACTAGAGGGCATTTTATATGGTGAGTATCGCAAAGGGTTTGTCCGTCCCATGGCGCTAAGCTAGGTTCACCTCTCCAGGTTTTTCAGTGCTCATGTTTATTGGCACCATGTGGGCTTTGACCTACAAACGTCGGATGCGGGACGTTAATCGCCCAATCACTATGGTGGCTGTCCTGCTATTGTTAGTGAGCACTGTGGTTAGTTTCTTGTTTCTTACATGGTATGGTGTCAACGGTTAACAATTACAAAGCACATGGTCATAGGCATTGTTCGTGTCGAAAACGGACTGGTGAAGTATCGCGATACGTGGCGAGGTGGGCCAGCAGCGTTCTTTGCGGATGTTACGGAAGAGACATATGTGATCAAGCATGGGTTATTCATTTTCCAAACTGTACTTGTTGATGGGGTGATGGTGCGTTCTTATTTTGATTTGTGTTTAAAATCCTGTGGGCTTATAGGAGTGCCTTGTCTGGCAAAAGATTTATCGTTGCTATGTTCTTTGGCAATCCGTCCAGGTGGTCATCATACCAATTTTGCTGTGGTGTAGTATCGTAGGTCAGGTTTCAATAATGCTCTGGAAGTCGTGTGCTCTGATGCTGCCTCACAGCGACTGGCATTCGTGCGGTCTACGGTAATTCGCAAGTCACTGCCAATCCCGAAGACGTCTTTGCCGCAGACGTGAAAGAATGGATCATGGCGTTCATCGTTTCAAGTCTTACAACTAATTTGTTGTGTTCAGGTAAGCACGTTCCCGCGAGCTTGATGTCGAGGCCCTGAATGTGTCCAGGATTACTGGTATATCGCGTCTGGAAACTTGAACGTCGCGTCTCTAAAGTACGTGCTTCGAAGAGCACTGTGATGGCAATTGTGCGCGTGCTTGTGGATGCTGTTGTTTTGTACTCCGTGATGCTGTTCGCCTTTCTGTTCTGTTTCATCACCGAGAACAGTGGAGAATCTATTTTGTCGGACATTGTGATTCTGCCGTTTACCTCTTTCATGAAATAACACTGAACTCTGATTAACTAGGTCGTGCCTATCATATCGATCACCTTCTACATGGTGCTTATTCGCATCACGATCAGTTGTCGACATTACATCCCGACTGTCGGTACACGAACAACCGAGGGGATGGAATTGGGAAACGTGCAGCAATATCCTGTGAAGCCCTCGGAGATCCATCTATCCCAATTTACTCCGGATGATAGCACCTCGGCTTATAAAGTCATGACACTGGGAAGGAAGGCCGACCATCGATAGGGATTACAGAGGAGAGATAGAAGGATATTTTGTATTTAATAGGAAATAATTGACGTGAATGCCCTACTACCATTTTTCCTTCGGACATTAATATTGGGCCTATCTGCCGCAATGGCGGGCTAGAGTTGACAGGGTAAGACTCGAAGCGAATTCACCTCACGCTGGTGGGCAATGAAACGGAATAGGCCATGACGTGGAAAAGGGAGACGACGAATCAGGGATTCCGTGACGCACGCGCAGAAAACCTCATGGTGAATGATGACTAGCGACTCTCTAATTGGACACGCCTGTCATATATGCGACTCGCCTACGACATGGTCGTGTGCCACAATGGATGCTTCAAGCTTCAAGCTTCAACTTGAACCTCGCAGAGGAACACCGAATCGATGCTTTGGGATGCTGCAGGATCAGGAAGTGCTGTTTCTAACCGGCATCGTCATAGGCCCAATTGACCACCATCGTCGTCCCGTGAAAAACAGGGAAGTTGTGCAGGATCCAGTGCTCGAGGGTGACTACTAGTAAACAGTAAATCGTGAACCTGCAGCACGCTAATACTAGTTGCGGAAGTTCTGATCCTATCTTTAGTAACATGCCAGAAATATGGTTGTCCAGTAAGCGGGAGCCTGGAAGCTTTTGAGCGCTTAACCAGCATTCCAACTTCCCAGCGTACATCGGCAAGTCGTTGTGTATCAGTTACTTCGTCGCGTGCGTGTCGACTGAACTATGTATGTAGGACGGCACTAGTTAACTTTCGAATTGACCAATCATTCCATCATCACTGCGTGCGTATAGCCAAAATCAGCGCAGTATTTTGCAATTCTCGGCTTGTCAGAATGAGAAGGGTATTCAGCGTAGCTGGGAAAGATAAACACAAAGAAGGTTATATAGCCTACCCCCTGGTAACACCCACACATACTTCAACCTCCACCACAACCCCCCTCACACCATCACCCACAAATGCCCCTCTAACCTTCTTACATGCCCATCGCGTAAGCTTCAATACCTCCTCATCGCGCAACGAAGAAGGGACATGCGGTGAGAGCGTAATTATCAACTGCGATTCTGGTCCTCTTGGTCGGTCGGAAAAGCGGGATGAGGAGTCAGAGGGTGAAAGAGCAGATCGTGATGCAGACGGGAACGCCGGCGAGAAAGCAGACCCTGGCGCAGACCGTAATCCAGAAGACCTCATCTCCCCCTGTCCAGGTGGACACACTTGCCACACATGCGGAGCAGGAAGACTCGTGACGTGTTCGTGTCGCTCGATCTCGCGGACGACACGCCAGAAGGATTCCATTTTGGATTCTAGGGTGTTTGTGCCTTTCGCGCATATACCCATGCCTTTCGTGCCTATACTACCTGCGCCGCCAAACGACGCTGCAGGTGCAGTCTGCAACAATACACCGCCTAGGACTATACATGCTGCATATGCGACGTGCGTGGTGATGATGACTTGGAGAGCCGCCAGAGAAAGGTCGAAGGGTGTGTAGTGTGCGCTGCGTGGAGAGTTAGCGTAGGTCATGTCATCGAGCAAGATTATTTGAAGGTAGGTCGTTTGGCAGGAAGGAGTCTTGCGAGTAAGGAGAAAGGTTGTGGTAAGAAGGAATGAAGTCGACTGACAAAAGCTGTTGTTGAACAAGAACAAGAACAAGTACTCACACATTCAAAACCATCTCACCCCCCAAGATTGCCACACAAAACAGAATCGGAGGAAGAGCGTATGGGTTCCTCAGTATTCTCTCCCATGGCGCTTGCGCTTGTCCTCTTCCTGGGACTGAGAACGATGGATGGGGTCGGGAGCGCTGGAAGAGAGAGAGCGGGGATGGGAGGTGGATGTGTTTATTCGTTACTGGTGGGATGGTTAGTCAGGGTTTAAGGAGGGAGCAAGGGGGATGGAGAGGAGAGGGAAGGGTGCGCGTCAGAATGAGTATGCAATCAGTGTTCAGAATAGACAAGCAACTAGACATCATTGTGCACCCAACCAGAAGGACAATAAACCGTATGAACAGCGAACGAAATAGGGCTAACGAAACTCGGACAAAACAAGAACCACATGGAAAGAGAAACGAACGAAACACACCTCTAACCAACACATCGTGGTGCTCGAACACAATAGAAGTAGCGAGGAGCGAAAGAAGGACAATGATAATGAGACCGAGGGGGTATCGCAGTCTAATGTCGTTGGTGGAGATCCCCCACACAAGAAGCAGAACGATGGAAGACCGAACCAAAACCCCGAAAAGAAACACGAAACCCATCAGCTTCACCGAACCAAACAAGAGAAGAGAAGACGCACCCTAACATCTCAGGTCTCTCATCCCCCCAATGATGATGATGTCCATCATTCCCCATCTCTCCTGCGCCGTGCAGACCCAGGCCTCGAGTAATGCCCCCAGCTGCGTTCAGTGATGCGTTCAAAGCTAACGTTGATGCAACGGAGGGAGGGGATGGAGGAGAAGGACGCCCGTGCCCATGTCCGTGTCCCGCAGAAAGCAGAATATGTTCGACAGCTTCTTTGGCTACATATACGCCTGCGAACATGAGGTAGACACATTGGGCGAAGAGGAGGGTTGTTTGTGTCCGTGCTGGGCTGGGTGAGGGAGTTAGTTTAGGGCAATAACATTGGGGGTAGAGGCAAAGGGTGGGTGTATGCGGGAACATAGATATATACGTGGAGAAAACTGAAGAGAAAAGCTCACCCAAAACCACTCTTGCTTCTCCCAAGAAGAGGCCCGCCTACTGCGATTCCAAACGCGTCGAACACGACCCAATACCCTAGGCCTGTACACGCCAACGATCCGATGGCCTGTCCGCGCACCCAGAGCAACCCGCCCAAACAGAATTGCAGTATGCATGCAACTCGCGCCAAAAGACCGTCTTTGCTTATATTCAAAGAGAAATAAGGCGAGGGAGGTGGTGCAGGGGATGCTGAGCTGGAACGAGAGCTTGTTCCTGTTGTGAGGTCGACGTTGCCAGAGATTGCGCTCTCTCCGCCTTGGACGTTGCTCACCGGACTCCACGGGGACATCGGAGCAGGGGTAGGAGCCGTATGCAGCTCCTCAGATTTTGCTTCTGGTTGTGGTTGACGAGCAGGATCAAGGAAAGAAAAGAAGTTATGAGAGAGTGAATGTTTATGATGATGACCTCTACGTGCTGTCACGCCAGCTGGGACTGCGCCTGTAGAGTTTGACTTGGGCATAGAGCCCGAGGAACCGAATGAAAAAGAAGCTGTACGGTCATGCCCGATCTGAAGGGGCTCGCTTTGAGATGTGGGTATATGAAGGTCGATTTGGGATTGTGAATTATCATTTGGAGCAGATTCGACGTCTGAAAGGAGATCTTCAGAGATAGTTGCGTGTGGACGGGGAAAGAATATCGATAAGTTACGAGAATGCATTCGGCTGTGTCTCCGTCCGTGTCCTCTATGTCCTTCTGCGGCGTCGTCAACCTGACCCGGTTCAAACGGATGAAGTGGGACATGGAACGTATTCGAGAGCGGGGATGACACGGGTGGTATAAATGGACCCGAAGATATGCTTCGTATCCGAGTATGTGATGCACGGAATGGCGAGCTAGGCGGTGAGTTTAGAGAAATACTAGGTGGACGTCTCACTGTTGGTGGACGCGCTGGTATTCCTGGACCGAGCTGTGGTAGCCCAAGCCTAACAGGCGCCGCTGTCAACGTAGGCGCCGTCGTTGGCTCATTGTCTGGAATGAGGACAAATGTGTCACTGTCGTCTAAGTCTTCCTTGCTGGACTTTCGGCGGTGCATGCCTGCACTGCTAAAGTAATTATGATTCTAAAGAGAGTGGAATGGAGAAGGAGCGGCTTATAATAATGGTTGTCGTTTAATGTTACGTCCTGGGTCACCTACTTATTTGGACTTGCAGTGACATCCTTTACATCAACCACCATCCGACGTCAACGATAAATGTCAGGCAGTTAGCATCGACGAATAAAATCATGCAACACTAGTCCTGCAACTAGAGTGCGACGACCACGGTTCTAACCCCTCCTAACAGCACTCAAAGGCCCTCTTTTCCCACTCCAAAGTGATAATCACAATGTGATTCAGCGTCATATTGGTAAATTTTTTATGTTCATTACGAGTATGCCACTAGGTGATACGACCCTCAAGACTCAAGTCCACTGATACCTTGGTCGAGGGTAAATCAAAGGCGTTGAAAACACCTACTCAGTAAGCATCCCTGCCCATCATGATATGATGCGTTACATTTCGCGCGCTGATTTTGTAGGGGCGTTGTTTTTAGAAGTGGTGCGCTTCCTCATAGCTCACGGTGTATTGTCATTATATAAATTCACCGTCGGATGCGCGATACGCATTCTACTGTTATCTCGTGTCAACTTCTTGCACCGGTTCCAACCCAAACAAAATTATGCCTGATGATTATACGTGAATGCCCTCCACGGTCCTCCGTACCCGATACGTCTTCCCTGGTGCATTCAACGCGCTCCCGTGTGAGTCGGGAAAGTTCATATATACTTATAGTACTGATTCGAATCGCGTATATAGCTGATGACTAGGTGCAACGTCAACATTGTCCGCCTTTCATAACGGTACCCACCTACTAGATATGCCCTAGGTCCTCTAAAACTCTCAAAAACCATGCCCATCCCATCACTCCACACGCCCCTCCTAAATGATACACACGACAGTTACGAAACTGAGCCAATTCGGTTCGTCCAAATTCGACCGAGCTGATACGTGATGAAAACAAAAGCGATGTATTGTGAGCTCAAAGCAAACTATACTTTGTATTGCAGTATACTGAATATAGCAAGCCTGCAGCTGCAGGACCAGCATCTATTATCAACATGAGTTCAGCGTCAAGGCGTCGGGCCTGACAATTTGAAGTCGATCGGTGAAACGTGGCAGCTCGCTTTAAACTCGCTTGCGACGTACGTCAGGACTTCTGAACCTCTAATCCTTGACATCGTCGCTTACAACGCCAAAGGCATCCTGATGTTGGAATAGTTTTTATCTGCGGTATAATGTAATACCCGACGGAACGATTCTATCACCACGCAATCTGGGGGGCAAACTTGTATTATCGTGAAAGTCGTGGGTCGCCAGGATTGGGACATCTACACGCTAAAGGAGGCATGGATGACTGGAAGGTAAATTAAATTCTGCCATTGGGCACACGTAGGGGTCACACTGTCGCAATTGCTTATTGACGTGATTAGAACAGGCACTTACATGTACACATTTAGTTTGGCCTCATAAACCCGTTTATGAGGCGCAAGGAGTCATACACCGCAGCGGAAGCAACCTTTTTGAGCATGTGAAAGGCACCGGAAAGGCATGATAAATGGACAAATTTTGAATGCCTTTCAGGACAACAGATGTGAACCTTAAATTTATAAAATCTGAAAGCTATTGCATGGCTGAAAATTTTAACTTCTGTAGCATTACAAAGCCCTATGAGTATTTTATATTCCTAGATATTTACTGTAACTAATTAGATATAGTCAAGAACCAATCAAATGATGTTATAGATGGTGTGCTTTTTTGTGCAGTTACATTATGACAGCAGGGTATGATATGTGAGATTGGTAAAGTTTAATTTCACTCGACATGAAATTTTGACATTAGTAACAATCCTCACAATGTCAGATATGTTTTCAAAGTCAAATACTGCTGGCAGTCGGAAGGATTCAGAATTCACAACAAATTCTGCCTTCTGAATGTGTGGGTACTGCCTTAGATTTACAAGGAATTTACCTTTTGCGAGATTACATTCCAACTAGCTAGTGTAACAGAACACAAAATCCATAAAACTTTTATTTGTATACACATGCAGAAAAAGGCTGGCAGAAGGTTTTGAAACATTCAATACTGAAAGGCAAATGAAAGGCTGTCTTTAAAGAATGTGCTGAATTGAACCCCTTTGTAACTGTGAACAGCTATTGTAACAAATCTTAGCAATTCGTGACATGACAGAAAGGCTGGGATTCTGCAGTGGAAATTATTTGGGGACATAATGACCTGCAGAAGTTGTGAGTGAAACCTCCAACTTTCAAGAGATCAGTACATTAGAAATATTAAGATTCAGAATGGTATCAAAGTGTTTGTCTTTTGTATGCAAGCAGATGATCAATCTCCACATCACAATATGCAAGAATGCCTGCATTGCATAAAGGCTAGGCTTGTTCGAGTTATTTTTAGCAGGGAGAAAGGCTAACATATACACTATGTACAAAGTATGCTCCTATCTATCCCTAGCACGAGCATTTAAAGGATACAGTATCTATCGTTGCAACCTGCTCGAGAAAATGAGAGCCTTTTATTTGCCTTTGCCAATATGATTCATGGTCAAAAAATGTCGCAGGCAAAAGGGTAAGAAAAGGCTGAGGACCCCGGATACTTGCTACTGGTGATAGACTCTGCAAAACGTCAAAGTAACTTGGCTTCTCCAGGACTCAGACTTGAATGACGCCGACTATGTCCTTCACCGTGACTACATCTTCGCAATTTTTTGCTCATTATTAGGATACAAATGAGTTTATTATAATCGCCTCGCGTAACTAATGTTATTCGTCCTGCACAACAGAATAAGACAGTCCCATCTCCCCCTGCGATTTCCTCCATTGAGTTACTTTGCAGGGGTCTGGTACATCGAAATTCTGACGATAATACCAAAGGAATAGGCGAGCAGATAACTCTCATGACGCACGAGTGCCCCTGTTCCTACTTCCCTGCGCCGGCCAGACATACCCCATGACCGAAACTGACGTCTAGCTGAAGTCCTCGAACTGAGGATGCTGTCGACGATGGTGATGATTTCGGATGACGACTCGGTGATTGTTTTGCTAGCGCAAGATTGGTCGACGACAAGTATTTGGGTCCAGGACAATGCACTGTAGTTGGTCAGGCTGGAAAACGACTTTCCAGACAGATAAGTTGGTGAAACAAGTTGAATACCTTCCCCAAGAAGCAACTCGCCCACGGCATCCCTTGTCAGATATGGAGCAGCTATAGATAGCTGCGAGAGGGCACGAAAAAGTGTGAGGGGCCGGTTTTGTCAGACTCAAAGTAGTATAGGAGTCTCGTGACAATGGGACCCATCCACTGCACGTAGCCACGTCCATGGCATCGTAACGAGAAGGATTGCAGGATGCGGGAACAAGGAACATTGCCTGAAGTAAAGGTCAACCTTGACATGATCAAAGTAGGAACTAAAACGTACCGTGATGATTCTTGGCGCATCCGAGTCTATGTGAATGTCGTAGCTTGAGGGCTTCTCCAAGTGTTGCAGATAGCATTCTATGTCTTTAGTATGCAGCGGACGGCGGACAAGTTAATGGATGCACCACCAGGAATAAAAGTCGATCTGTGCGGGACGAAATTTCTGTAAATAGTTCACATTAACTCTGCTCCCTGGTGTCTGGAACGGACTGTCCGGACGTAATATCGACGCGAGAATGGTGCTTACGTAGAAGAGGATGCCGAACGCGGCAGTATAGATAATGACGCTAGACATGATATCAGGCCAAGGAGCATGACGAGGACCGTCAAATCCCCAAAGGTTTCCCACCACGAGATTGGTCATCGTTGAACTGTCTTGCTGAGCCAAGAAAAATCGATTTCGTGGACTGCGAGCTTTGTAAGAAGTTCTTGATGAGCATTTGCCACGAAATTTCCGAGTAAACTAGAAACAGAAGCGCTGACTTCTGGTCTGAGCGCTCATCCGCGGCTCGATCCTGGGCTAACTTGATTGATCAGATTGAGTTCCTCGGTCAGAAGGAAGACGTGGGCTTCGAGCTTGGTTCTCACTCCCAGCCTGGTCTCGATGGCCGATACCGCATGATTTTCAGCATCTCCGCGTCCCAAGGACGTTTCGGAGGCGATTTTGCAATTCTGAGACAACATTTTCCGCAGATGTGAAGTCTGCAAAGTTGTGAGCAAAGAGCAAAGCCTCAAGCTTCTCCAACCGAGTTTTGTGATCATGTTAGATAGGATTTGAAGTGAAGGTCGTTTTCAGAAACAGTGAACCGAGGGACCGACTTGGACCAGGCGCTGCCAGTGAGTCAATAAAAAGCAGAAAAGTTATAGACGCTAGCTCACTGTCTCAATTTGCATTTGCCTCGACAATGCTCTTTGTCCGGCACAGACGAGCGACCGATGTTACATTGCTACGTAGACGAAGGCGATTAAACCGATCGTACTGGCACATAGCATTTGCTTGGGGGACTGTTTGATCGAAGGCGACAACGAATGATAACTTCCAGTAGGACGCATCCGTCGCCACGAGATGCCAAGTCTACAAGACATAATGTGCGGAGGCCATCCAAAGACAAGTAACTCCTGCTATCATGGTGTGAGGTTCCGAGTCTGATATAACCACCCAAAGTTCGAACATTACCTAGTCATAGTAGACCGGATCCTCCAGGTTAGACCTGTCCATGATTGTGAACGATCACAGTCGGACGCGTGAACAAGGAACGTTGCCCGAGGTAAGGGTCGACCTTGGCATGATCAAAGTAGGAACTGAAACGTACTGTACTAATAGTTCTTGGTACATCTGAGTCGGTGTGAATGCCGTAGCTCGAGGGTTTCTCCAAGTCTTGCAAATAGTAGTCACCGAGCCTTACGTCCGTATTTCGAAGACTGATTCATTAGCGCCTCCCAAGCTGCACTTCTCCACATATCAGGGATCCCCTTGTATACTCTCTGGCGAGGCGTGTGCCCTTTTGGTGCCTTGACAACCCGTGATTCTACATTTCCGCCGCCCTGTCGACTAAGAACTTCCAGCATCCTGTCCCACCTGGCAACCCGATCTGTTCCTTGAGCGAAGATGAAACTGCGGTTGCTGATTGGTCGATTTGAGCGTGTGTGGGCCCGCGACTCCTACAGAGCTGAAGGTACACGGTATCAGCATAGAATGACAATGAGATCAAAATCATCAGGCCGCACCTTTCACAAGACAGGACGCCAGAGAACTGGCTTACTCGTCAAAATGTGTGTGTGCGATCACCCCGGAGTGTATGGCTGGCACCGTGGCACGGCTGGGATATTGCCCTTATCCTTGATAGGACGACAGGATTCTGCGCGGTGATTAGAAATTCTGGAGAAAATAGTAGGTGTCGGGGAGAAGGCACGTGAAGATCGTAGTCAGTTCATGGTGCCTCGTTCTTGTTGTTGTTGTTGTTGACGATGGCGGTGATGGTGGTGGTAGTGGTCAGAGGCATACACACTGCCGCCTCTGACACCAATCGCGCTGAGGTGCGCACACGTGCTCCCCACGTGGAACGTGTCCAGGATGACCTTCTATCAAAGACGTGACTTTCGGATTGCTATGCGGTGAAGGGAAAGGTCTTGGGAGACGCTGTCAGAAGATCAGGAAGAACGAGACAAAACATACAATGTCGACATCCTCGAGCGGGAATTCCGAAAGTGGAGAATCCGCTTCCGATTGCGGATGCTGTGAACCTGAGAAACGAGTTCTGTTGAGGCGTAGCGCTATGGAGGTGATTCAAGTCAGGGAGATGTTAGCAAGGTGAAAGGCGAACCCGAACTTGAAGGTCACGTCTTCACTGACTGATCTATGATGAACCGAACGTTTCTCACGCTGATGATGTAGCGGGTTTGATCAAAGTAGGATCACCAACTTAAGATTCTTGAACAGTATATATGTATGTGCCGTATCGCGCGCCGCAACTACGTACGTGTACAGACTGATACTGCTAGAACTCTGAGAATGCTTCAGGGAGAAAATTGTGTGACTCGGCAGATAGAATAACAACAACGATCACTGCGGTAGACTGCTCAAGTACTGCAGATTCACGAAATGGGACATCACTCACCCTGTCTAGAGGCACCACAGCCATGCATGGCGTTGAAATGTTATCATCTTTGAACGGACAGGCTGCAAAGTGAGCTACAATATCTTGCATGGGGACGGCTTCTGGCAGGTCGCTGGTAGCGGTCCGAACAATGGAAATACGTAGATGTTTGAACCGGTGGAAGACGTCGTGTTTCTTGTCTTCCGGTGCGAGCGACCCGAACTGCTTTACCAATGCGAACGCTTGGTCACGATGAGCATGAGCCCCAATGATACGTCTGTGCACAAATATCTCAACGATTCTCCCCATTGCAAGTCTGCCTTGTAGATGGCTTGACCGATAGAGCACTTGGCTATCACCAGCGTGTCTCGAGAATGGAGTGAAGCGAATACCACGGCTGGTGATTGACGGCAGCATTTGAGCGAATGGACTAAGGATGCGCTGTTTCCGACGTAAAAGTCCAGAGTTATGTGCAGCAAAGGAGATCCCGTAATGTAGATCAGGATCGGATGTCACACGGGTAAGAAGGGCTGCATAGGCGTCTGTAGATAGTAGCTTCTGCTGCTTTTCGATAAACACAACAGCAGGTTCTACTTGAGCCCCGAAAACAGCCAAATCACTCATTAACGATCCGCGAGTATCTGAGTCGATCGCGGACTTGATGAAGGGAAGCAAAGCAGCTAGCACCGACGGAACTTTGTCGCTGGAGAGAAGACCATGTAGATTGCTACCCATGCAGTAAGTGGTCATGAAAGTTGCTTCCATTTCGCCTAAAGGAGATAAAATCAGTGATGATAAACAGCGCATTAGAACACGTACTTGGTCTTTGGTTCGTATGGATATGACGGATGAGGCCAATGTATCGTTCGAAGGGAAACGCCCAATAAGCATGAGGGGGACCAAATTTCTTCAAAATCTCGGAAAGATGAAGTGAGAAGTGTTGATTAGGTGTCAGCTTGTAGTCGTCATAAATCCGGATGAGGCCACGAATATATTTGAAGATGTAATGGTTGTATGTTCGAATCCGTTTGTCGGTCAATCGTCTCGGGGTACCGTAGAGAACTGCAGTGACGAGGTCGAGAAAATTCTCTAAAATTTCTTTCTTCCTCGGTGGAGAATCTGGTCTACCCCACAAACGCGTCAACGTGATGGGTAAATGGACGGTGCATAATGTTCTCCACTGATCAGCACTGAGCTTCCCATGGCTGGGGTTCCCAATATCTGGAGGGGCACGACCAATCCAAGACGGAAGGGTGGTATGTGTGATGTCAGCCTGAACCTCGCTAAGGACTGACTTGTTCAGCACTTTTACACCCACCCTCGATTCAGAAGTGATGTCCTCGTTCGTCGTCGGGCTGGAGTCCTGTGCACAGCAGTAGTTAGTGAATATTTAATTAAGATATACGCGATCCTACCTTGCTGGTAAGCCGCTCAGCTAGTTGTGCCTTAGTTCGCTTCCCTGCCGGCCCATAACCAGCATTTTCGAAGAGGAATCGCAGGACCGGACGCTTCAACCGTCTCGCCAGGCTGTCAGCAGAACAACAAGATTTTAGAAGAGCAAGACCGCGATCTCGGTCTTCCTCCGATATTGGAGGCGCTTCCTCCTCTTCCTCCTCCTCCTCCTCCTGACTCTTGATGTCGATGCCGAATATGTAACGACAGTGACGGTGAAAAAGTCCCAAAAAGAGATTGTGCATCACTTCAATCACAACGTGCTGCGTTGGCTTCCAGTACAGAAGCCGAAGGAGCTCGGAGTATCGAACGCCAAACTCCTTGAAGCATTTCTCTTGTTCAGCTACGGTAGTTGCGTCGCGCCATTTGTAGGCCAAGTCTCGGTGTTGTTCGCACGTCCTTCTGGGCCACTTCGTGGGGTCAAGACTGTTAATGTCCTTCTTCTTTAGTTGACAAAATGAACAAAAGTAAGTGGCCGAGGCAGAGCTGTGGCCTGCAGTCTTCCTCCCAGCCCCAAGATCACATACGAGTGGGATTACCGCGCAGCGCATGAGCCTTCCGCGTGGATAGAGCGAGGTTTGGGAGAACTCGACGCCCATCCAGAATTCCAGGAACTCGTCTACCAGTACAGCCAAAATATGATTGATTTGTTGTAGACGAGGAGCTTTGGGACCGGGTATGATGCCTACAAGGTAGACGTTTTCGCGCTTGTAGCGTAAGTGAAGAGGCAAATTAAGGCAGACCATGAAAATTACTCCAGACGATATTGATTTTCCGGCTTGTTTATTCCCAAGTGGGTTGAACCAATCCACGAATAGGCTGAATATGTAACGACCTTCGTTGTCTGGGTTGAAATAAAATGGCTGGCCGTCGGGCCCACAGAAAGTTCGAAGTTCCTCCGCATCCCAGATGTCCGACATACCATCGTCCCGAGATCCCTCACGAATACGATCCCAAATGTCATCCATAGCTCGCTCTAATCCTGGTCGAGATACCAGTCGCGCAAGCCAGGATTTCAAAGTCTGGTGTCTGTAGGTGCGGATGGGTCTGGTGCGTCTGCACGATGCATCCGTTTCTGAAAACTCAGAGCTAAATCGTAGAAGAGGGCTCCCGCACTCCGGACTGTCAGATGTCTCTCTGGAGGTACAATGCGTTGGATAGGGGGTATTGGTAGGCACTCTCGCGGGCTTCATACCGTGGTAAGGCAGGTGTTCACTCCATTCAGTACCAGTTGCAGTAGAACCGACGGGGTCACCAATATGGTTATCAGAGGGGCGAACAATTTCCGTCCCGGAAGGTAGATAGAGACTGAAACAGCTTGGACAACATGCGTATGTCTCGGTCTCGGGTTCGAGCTCAAAGAACTTGCGAGCATGATCCAAATCGACCGGAAAATCCAGGACTAGTTGATTTAGGCGAGGCGGAAGCTCTTGCCCCTCATAAGCTTCAAGGAAAGACATCTGCATGAAAATTTTCAGGCAGTGAAGCGCAGTGCGGCACCCTTCCCGGACAAGATGATGAAGTAAGTTGAGTACCACCACCAAGAAGAGTCCAACCACAATTAGCGGTCGGCGATGCAACGACCGAGAGAAATAAGGAGCTGCACGATATGGTAAGATTCTAGACGAGGAAATAATATCGTATGCTGACCAGTATTGTAGGACGGTACACCATTGCGCGTCCTCAGACCCCAAGGATCGGGCGTCATGCTCTGCTGTTTCGCCCACTGAGCATGGCGAAACAGTTCGAGACGAGACATCTCCTCACCCAGTAGATCGAGCACTTGCCGATTGTCTTTGGGCCCGGCTATCACCTTGTCAATGTCCTTGCGAATATTCTGAAGGTAATTGATATAAAGGAGTGTCGAGGCGTTGGCTGCGATATTGTCGTGAATAGCGCCGGGTCCACGGGACCATCCGCCGCCTGGATACATGTCGGTTGGGGCGGTGGGAGAGTGAACAAAAATTAACGTAGGAGGAAGTGAATACCGTGATTTTTGCAAACGTATTTCGTTTATGAGCGCCTCAAGCGTCTCAGAGTGGCTGTCAGCGACTGTCCTGGGCTGCTCCTGCATTACATCAATGGGCGACGTGCGTCTGCCACGCCACAGCGGATTCTCTACACATCCATCTTCTCGCATATCCAGAACAGTGGCGAGGGTCGATCGCTCGACGTTCTGTCGCGCCCTGTCTGCTTTCTGGTGGAGGACACGGGTCGATCTAGACTGAAATGCACCGATCTGGGTACCATCTGCAGTACAGACTGAACACTCACACAGGCCGGCTTCAAGATATGGGGCGTCAGTCATGATCAGTGAGTTCTAGATCTCAAAGAAATGTGATTTATACCAAAATTCAGTGGCACACCTCTGTGCACGCCACTGAACATCACAAAGCCGACTTTGACATAGAAATAGTAGTCAGAGACCGGGAGTTTGAAATTTAGCACATACAAAGTTGTTACAAACAATCGCTAATGTCGATCCCGATTCCCGAGTCTGCTGAACGTGGCACATTTATGGGAAGGGCGCCTGGGTGGCCACAAAAACTGTATCGATGTTTTTTGTTTTTGATTCTTGCTAATTTAAATGAGAGGCAGGCTATGAAATGTTTTGAGATGCTGATAGGCTCGAAGTGAAGTCTTTACCGATTCAAGCGCTTAGAATACAGTGTGTTGCATATGAAGCGCAGTTTTTGGAAAATTCGGCCTCACTACCTTTACCGGGACTTTGTTGCCAAATTAAGAAACGTTGATGTATTGGGCAAACGGGCTATCGCACGGGGGTGTACGGAAAGATACAGAAACTACAGAGATGATGTAGGATACGGTAAATACGGAAACGTTGTTAGGTCAAGGCTACACCATTGGGATATAGAGCTCCATGGACGCGAACGCGGTACAAGCAGGTGAAGTTCTCGTTTCCCCAGTTACTTTTCACCACAATGATAATAACAGGTACGCGCGAGAATTGCTGCTGCAGTGGGAAATTCTGAATGTGATCAACGGATAACACATTATAGAACATCTCCGATAAAAAAACAAAACGTTGTTTTGCGTCAGTGGGGGAATATCCTAACTGTGCCAAAAAATCCGGGAAGTCGAAAGTAGTCATAGTTTCATCGCTCATTCCATCCAAAACCGGGGACCATACTTCCAAATGCTTTGGTGCACTACGGCTGTCCAAGGACAAATGTCTTGGGACATGCTCAATCGTGATTGATTGAGGGCTGATGTCTCTGGCCAGTGATATGCCAATAGCTCCAGACGAGCCATTCATTGGCCAACAATTACCGGCATCGAGTCCAGGGCTAATAGCCACTTCAGGAAACCGCCACTCAGTTTGCATGCGCGATGTAAATAGGCCTTGGAACCAGGATTTGGGTTGCGATGTACGGTATGTGGGAGATGTAAATGCGGGAATGATGCGCGCGCCAGCGCTCCAAAGGGCGAAGTCTGGCATCGCGATAGGATCGTAAAAGGGCGACTGTGTTATACGATTCTCGAGCGACTTCAAGCGCCCCTCGAATTCGAGAGCACTAGAGGTCATAAACGTCTGAAAATCGTAAATTAGGAGTTTGAGATATGCTATCACGCTAACTCACAGTAAAGCCCTGATTCGTAGACGCCACCCCATCACGAACAGACCTGTAGGCCACCAGGAAGAGACTACGATTCTCTTGCCAAAGTAGCTTCATTGAAGTCGAAGCGGTGATATAATACATAGCAGGGAGGATTAAGAGTAAGGCACATGCAATTGGGATCAAGGACCGATGTATTCGCTTGAAGATGCTGTATATAAGATGAACTGGTGCTGAGGCACATAGTACCAGCTCACAAAGACATTCAATCAGGAGTGTCCTCATCTTGACCGTTCAACCTTCAAGAGTTATGCGTCAGTCGATAGCCTCTTATCTGAGCTTCGGAATTTTAAAATAAAATAAAAATGTAGACTCCGATCAATAGAAAGGGAAAGAGGTCTACAAAACTTAAGTTGAGTGAGCACTCCGTAGCCTTGATTCCTTGAACCACCCCAAATACATCTATCTAAACAGTCAGTATCATGCCAGGATACCTTACAGGAGTAGCCTACGTTACCTTCCTGAATCGCACTCAGATCGCAGTCTCGAAGGAGACTGCCTGAATAATTGAACGTACTTCGTCGACCACGGTCGAGTGGGATGTAGCGAGTGACCGTAACTTACCTCAGGCTGAGAGTGTAAGGATGAATATATGCATAGATGCGGATGAGGGAGGTCGAGCACGAGTTCGCAGGCATCGAGGGACATGCGCAGTATATGCCCATGTGGGCGTAGTGTCTATGTGCTTGCAAGGAAAGAATACGTAGTAAGGCAAATGTGTCAGGACTCACTGAGGAGCGTGCCGATTCTGACAGAGTGGCAGAGAATGAATCCGGAATAGTCGATGACGAGGATATTTAATTGACACGAGATTCAGGTGTTGTAGTTGGTGATGGTGCCGTTGGCAAGGCAAGTTCTCCTTCACATTTGGTTCGGTGCAACTGAGGCGCAGTGCTCGTTGCCGCACAAGGTCTGCAAGAGCATTGCACAAAGGTCATCCTCATAGCATTTCCACATAAATTAAACCAAGGTGGGCCCTTATGTACACCAGATGCGAGGCATATGGCAGTAGTAGCCAAACCATCGAAACGAGGCAGGAAAACAAATACATTGTAATGAGAACTTTACGTGTGACTTTTGAATTGTGATGGTTCAAATGTTACGGAAACCTCATCAATGCGGACACACAAGGAAGCACTGCCAAAGAGAACAGAAACCGAATAGGACAGCCCGCCCGTCAGAGAACTTCGGGCGACACATCAACTTGCCGTGTTGTGAGCTGACGTAAGTTTTTCCCGCGGTTCAGCGTACAGTCTGGTGCCTGGACGAATTCATCCAACAAAATCCTCTGCGCACTAAAGGGAGTGTCGGGGATGCCATTATATGTCCGAGTAAGACATGTCTGAAAAGTGCTGTCGTCGGCTGCTTCTTGCGGAGCATGACTAAGTAGTTAGGTCATCCCCATCCAGCCGGATACCCCAGTGAAAGAAATTGAGTGTAGACAGCGAGAGTGACCATGGCACCATCGAGCCAAACTAATATTGATAATAGAGTATTGTACGTGTATCCCTAGAGAAAACAGATGACGACATACCGAAGTAGCGCTGAGTCATGATTACTCCCATCCATGGGCGACCTCTACAGTACGGCAAATGAAACTAAGGATGAGTTAAGCACGTCATGAATAACAAGAGGTGTCAGGTGCTAACCGAATGAAGAAGCAGAGGGTGGGTGCCATGGCACAAATCAGAAGTCGCAAGTTCTTACTGACCTTTCTCCAATATGCGGGCCAGCTTGAGGTGGCGGAAAGGTGCATTATATTCCAAATGCAAGGAAAATTCGGCCGCCAAAGTGACGTAGGCCTATATGGCAACTAGAGAGCAAAGGTGAGGAATTTAAGTGAGACTGCCGGACACGAGTGAGCAAGAGAGAAACGTTTAGGGCTGACCCTCAAGACCGGTCTTGAATCCCAAGGAACGTCTTGTATATTGTGGTCCAGGACGAGGAAGTGTGAGAATCATCCATACGAGCTGAGTTCCTCACTTATTATTGAAGGTAGCTTTCTCTTCCAATGCACGGTGAACATCCACTGTCACCGGATCCGCGTATAAGTTGGCGATTGCGACTGAAATGCCATGGAACGTGTACAAGTAAAGTATAAAGAAGGGTAAGTCTTCGAGCTCTTCACGACATGTCGGGCTCAGGGATGAGAATCAGTTGAGGAGCATATCAGATAAGCGAGGAGTTTGCTTCTGAACACCTTCTCGAGACGAGCACGGAGGTCGGCGATGAGGTCGGCTGGTATAGAGGTAGTTCAGGATTGAGAATGGTCTGCTTATCCGGCCTTGCTGAGGAATCTTTGCCAAAGAGAATACTTACTTTGAACGCAACAAACAAAATTTGATGTTCTCTAGCAGCTTTTATCCAAAGTATTACCGCTCCGCCCACCCATTTCGTACATCGACTACGTTGCAACCAGGATTTGCGGCCACAGTTGAACTTCTTCATGGCCCTTGGTGTCGTTGTCGGGATCTTGATCATATCTGCGAGCGCCGCGAGTTGAGTGCCAGCGAGAATCAGGAATGAGTTCTTCCTCCCTGAAGGAACATCACCGATGTAGCTAGAGCCAACGAAACTTTGAAGACCTTTAATATAGCTCTTATCTTCGTCGATTTTCAAAGCTGTCGACAAACAAACGTAAATGTAGACGGATTATGAGATTGCAGACATACAGACAAACATCGTTGCCTTGTTATTTGCAAATATGAGAATCTCATACCACGTCCAAACCCCTTGCTATTGCCTTGACCCATTTTGCCTGTAAATCGCGCTTCTGAGAAACAAATGACAGGGTAGCGCTAATAGAAATGACAACGTGCAATGTGAAGTTGAGCGTAGAACACTGCAGTAAGGCATGTCCTTTCCCTATGGTTTGTGCTCCAAGGCGAAGGAGGAGATGCAATGCAGGAAAATGAGCGTATGAGTGGTACGGGCAGATACGAAAGCAGTCTAGCTATGCTCAACTTCTGATTGACTCCGACTCCGACGCCAAGTTTCACGGCGAAGAGTATACATGTGACAACATAGCTTTACAAATATTACCATTCAGGGCACGTCTACCTCAAGCGTCACATAGTAGCATTCTCTCCACCTCTGCCTCTGAGGACATGGATGACCGCCTTGATAACCCGAGATAAGCGAACCAAGGGTGGGTCATAGCTTTGTCGAACGCAAGACGAGCACATGGATCAATAACCAAAAACCGGAGAATCAGATCTCGCACTAGTATTTCAGCGATGTATGAGAGGGAACACTAGATCATTGAAAGGTCCTCACCAAGCCAGCTGGTATCAATGCGCAATCGTTCCCACTGAATTCTCCTTGATCGGACGAATTGCGCGTAAGAGTCAATGTCGTCGTCCGCCAATTCAAAGGGTATATCGAGCGAGAACCTAGATATATAGACCGAGTATCGCAATCAAATCAGCGCACAGCTCGAGGTACACGTGGACTACAGCTCACATCATGAAAAGCATCACGCCCATGCCCCAGCTGTCCACTAGACACCCGTACTGAGATTCTTCGACTTTAAGCCATACCTCAGGGGCCATGAAATTAGGGGTGCCACACATGCTCTAAGTTGCATTTCAATTGAAGCACCCTGAAGTGACATGAAAATTAATTCTCACATGCAAGAAGGTTCCGTCCACAAACGATTTAGCAAGACCAAAGTCTGCAACCTTGACTACTAACGGTGTAGTAGATGAGATAAGAACATTCTAAAGAATTCAGGTGTCGGTCTTCAGTTAGTATGAAGCTAGCATATCGACAGACCTCAGGCTTCAGGTCGCGGTGAGCGATACCATGATTGTGAAGGTACTGGTATAAATATTAGAGATGACGCAATCAGATAAACGACCTCCCTCACCTGCACAGCGCCGCATATATCCCAGCTCGCCTGCCCGGCTTGACGTTCGGCTGTTCAGAAGAAGTTGAGACTTAGCGACCTTGCAGGAAAGTTCGAGAAAGGTATTTACACATCACCCCATCCCGCTCCAGAAACTGGCGTAGGTTCCCTCCCTCAACGAACTCCATAGCGATATCTGATTTTACAGAGCGAACAATTAGTATATTCTACTGAGACCGTGACAAGCAGCTTACAGATACGTTTCCCACTTTCAATGGTTTCAATCAGTCGGACGATGTGAGGCTATGATAAAGTCAACCAAAGATTAACATAAATTTGCAAACCTACGTGCTGTATGGATTTCATGATGACGATTTCGCGGTACAAAAATTTGTCGGATAATCCACTTCGCGTGATGATCTTTACGGCGCAAGTATCATTGGTGGTACGCTGGATAGCCTTGACGACAGTGCCGAAACCGCCAGTGCCGAGACTGTGGCAGGGTGAATATGAATCAATAATGTGGTATTGAGCATGATATTATAATTCGTAAACCACCAACTCACGTAGCTCCCATGTGGTAATAGAAATCGACATGGTTCTACCATCTTGATCTAGCGCTGAGCGAATAGATCGGGTTATGGGTGCTTACCTTTGTCCGGAATGTCCGAAAAATGTAGACTAAAAACACTCCTGTTATCAAGGGTCTGCGTAACGGAGAAAATCACGAACTGAGCATATGAGATTCATCACCTATTCTGAGCTCCATGTCGTCGTAAAGTTGATAATACTCGTCTGCAGCAAGATCCATGGAGTTGATCTGGAACATGCATGATTACTACTGGAGAAATGATTATTTGACACTACGTCAGAGTGTTCATACCACTGTGCGGAACCGCTGGTGCTGTCTTGCACGTACGAAAATCTCGGACCATCGAAAAACTTCAATGACGATATGTACCTCATCTGGGATTCGTGTAAGAATAATAAGGGAACTTGGAGTCAATACAGTACCAATGAAGGGCTTATCAATACAAAAGTAGTTGGTGTCTTTAGCGCGTCCAAGAGTATAACTCTGTTGTGAGGAGGAAATGTCCAGACGTGACTGGTATTCATTAATTGAGACCAAATAGCCGAGTAATAAGGTCATTAGCTAGAGTCGCGTTGTGGGGAGAGTTCGAACCAAAAACTAGAATCTACGAATGAGGTTTTATAATCTGAAGTGCAGAGTGGGAATATCCGTATTGTATTACATATAAGTCAGGCTGCAGAAAAAAGGCGACGCCACTTCAGGTCACAATTTGAGTTGGTAGACGGGCGGATCGAGATGTTACTGTCAGAAAACTGCAAAATACAGAGTGAGTGTCAGCAGCGGATCATCAGAAGGCTATCACGATACCGAAGAATTGCCCGGGATGCCAGGCCTCTGTCAGACGCCCGAAAATGCACCACTGACTTCTGATCTCTCCCAAGTTTCATGACAAGAATTTGACCCGACCACTGGATACGCGGATTAATGGCCGACAAGGCCACGTTAATGGGTTGAAACTTGTGCCGTGTAAAGAAAAGTATCAGGCGCTGGCGTCGGGAATGATGGTCGTCGTAAATCTCCACGAGACAGTCATGGATAAATAGCTGAGACCCAAGCGCGGCCTCTGCAAGCAGATACGGCTTGACAACGCCCAGGTCTGATAGGCCCGATGTCACAGGTATATTTACCGATTTAGGCACGGGATGCCCAAAGCCATACAAGCACCCAGTTTTCCGGGTTGATATCTTTGTTCTTTTAAATAACAAAGCAAATGAAATATATAGAAATTACGCACCGAGCTTCGGTTGGGTAATACGCATAGTCGTGATGATGGCATTGTCAGGGAGAATGAATGGGTGGGTGGCCAGAGGCGTTTCAAACGAGTAATATAAAGCTGTATTTGAGTATTGAACTCCGATGGAGGGGCCGCGGACTAAAAACCCGGTTAAAAACAATCCAGCTTCAGGACACGTGTATACAGCAATAGCAAGGCTAAAGGAGGTCACGGTCGTGATTATGAGGGTGGCAAC
Organism: Suillus cothurnatus; assembly: GCA_016758765.1. Taxonomy (NCBI): domain Eukaryota; kingdom Fungi; phylum Basidiomycota; class Agaricomycetes; order Boletales; family Suillaceae; genus Suillus; species Suillus cothurnatus. The sequence goes on along the minus strand of JABBWL010000143.1, from coordinate 97,585 downwards.
AACCTGTGACAGGACGTGTATGACTGGGAACGGAGCGATGAAAACACGTATGACACCACCAAGGTGAGACTCGTGTGAAAGGGAGCGCCAGCGGGGAGATTGGATCGTGCAGGTGCACAACCGGTCTGGAAAGAGCTGCAGGAAGCAGTGAAAAGTAATGGGTTTGGAGAAGGGAATCTCACTATGAACAGCAAGATAAGCTAAGTTCGATATTGCATGAGTGCTTACCTGCTCGCCATCTGCGACTCAAATTTGGGTAACTCAACTGCAATCGATTTCCAACATGATCAGCGAACTTGTCCGCTCGTTGTCTCGTTGGGCTATTAGTAAACGGTTGTTGTTAGACAGCGTCGTGTTATGGTTGACTGTAAGTCTGTAACCCTAGAAATTGGAAATTGGTTTAAACTCGGCTTTTGCACTGCCACGTTACGGGCTACATCTATAGCTGAGCGCGTTACCTTTTCCCTTTTTTTTGTTCTAGGCCTAAACTTGACCTTGACTTGACCTTACTACGTTTTGAACACGACACGTTGTGCTGTAGTAATCGAAACAGATGTCATTCAAAGTGTGTGATAGTACAATTATCACAGGCAACGAGGAAGGTAGTACAACGATTTAAAATCTTAAAATTCAGTAGGCGCTGCTCTACCTTTTGCGACAGTAGGCAAGACGGCTTTGTAACGAGACTCGGTGATCTCATTCAAGCTATAACTTTGATAGACTTAAGTCTGCGGTGTATCGTTAGTATGATCTTGAGAGTAGGGGTAACTTCGCACCTTTCTCGCTCTGTCTGAGTCATCCGCACGTAGCCATGCATAGTGGCTGCGAAGAGGACGAGCAGGCCTTGACGGAGTTCACTGTAGCATTTACCAGGTACAATGAGGTTGTTTGTGTTGTCATGAATGTTGAGTTGACGCAGGGATGCCCGTCGGCTGTGAATATTGCTTCCCGTGGTCTGGAAAGTGTTAGTGCACCCCTTCTGTTTCTTCCGACACAATGGAGATGGCTTGATGGCTAGTCCTTTGAGATCGTAAGGCCAGATGTGGAAGATTATGCGATTCTTGCCATATCCAACGCAACTCTTGTCGTTGTCGTTTTGTGTAGGCTGCAACGAGATATATCTACAGCCATCGAGATAGCGATACATCGCTCTCCTTTATCTTGTGTGATTGCTCCCTAGTAGATTCAGAACCAACAGCCTTTGCGATGCGCTGTTTGGGCTTTTTTCAAAAAACAAAAAAAAAACTCCATTCCATGGCGGTATTGGACAGAGTTGCTCTAGATGGGGGCCTGGGACAATACCTCACTTGATACGATGGTCTGGTTTTTAAGAGCAGTCAATGCATGGTCTGCACACAAGAGAATAAAACATCTCACCGACCTGCAATTCCGGATTTGAAGTCAAACGATACAGGCACGCATATGATACCAATCGCGACATCGATAACCACGTATTTCAGACCATAGGATCGACTTCGCAGTCCATGAGAGTTCCACAGCGAAGCATTAGAAAGCAAACTAACATACCATAAGTTGCGAACAGCTCACATAAACCGCACGTGGATATAGTACTTCAGTTAGTTTAATCCGCGCGCCGCATGCAAACACATCGTGATGCTGGAAGATTCAAGCAGGTGCGGATGGCCACAGAGGTAATGACTAGACAATTGCAACGTTCAGAAGATCGTTCTGGTAGATGGCATGCAAATTCGATACAAATCACATGATGTGACACGAGTGTGACAAACTTCGGATAACTCCGCGGCACGAAGCTGCAGCGGAGCAGTACCGTGACAGCAGAGAATGGTAGTATGAAAACATGTGGAAATAGCTAGAAATAGATATTTTGAGTAATAAAGACAATCCATATTGTTATGTATCAGAGTGAATTAGGGGAGGAGGACATAAAACCATCAAATTCCTTTACTAATTGTCCTCACTCAAGTCTCATGGCAAAGCTAGTGGTGGCTGGGTCGGTCTGACCGCAGTTCGAACCGACCGTTCGAACTGACCAGGTCAGTCAAGAACTGGTTCTGAACCAGTTTGAACCTGCAAACCATTAAGTCTTTGAATCAGTAAGCATAGATCAAGTGATCTGCACTTACTTTGACAGATTATTGATATCATGGACATCTAAATTATCAAACAAACTGATGTTTTTTTTTATCAATGATCATGGTGGCTTAAAGTTGCGTGGTGTGAATTCTATGGTGAGCTTGTTCACAGTTTCCTGCCCACAATTATGCCTGATCAGTCAGACCAGTGCGCCATTGGTCCTGACAGCCATCTAAAAGATGCATATGAAATCGTGTGGCACAACAATCTGGATGATGAGCACCCTATACTTGCCCCTGGTCCCAGTGCTACTGCAGAAAAATCTAGTATTCTGGTTCACCATTTCTTTACTGGTGCTTGATGTAGTGCTCGAGCTCCCCGACCTTCAACAAAAATTGTTGATCCTGACAATGTTGCCTCATCAAGTTCAGCCTGGAGCAAATGAAAGGCTAGTGATGGTCCAGGGACCAGCCAGCGAGTTGCACACAAGGTTATTCTAGCTTCTAGTGCTTCTAGTGACGATGCAGGCCATGATACTGATGCCATTGAAGCTGACTCGGAAGATGATCCAGATTGCACAGAGGGTGATGTGGAGGCTTCATATGCACAAACTAAAGCTATGGGGGATGCAGACCATGATGCAGGCAAGACTCATCTCAAAAGTGAATGTACCACAGATGTTCGCACCATCTTTTGCAAGAAGGATGACCTGTCTGAGTCTGGACATGTTTGCACCATCTGCGAGTGAGTTTTAATCATACTTTACTTATCTGACTTGGATTTAACCTGTGTTCTGAAGAAAGAACAGTGTCACTTTGCTCAACCTTGCTTCTTCAAAGGTGGTATGTCAACATTGCATACCCATATTGTTAGGCAAGTGCTTTGTGTCTTTGCTGACTAAGTACTATTGCCGATGGACTCACATTGTAGGAATCCTGACCACTTGGCTGTTTATCAAGCACACTGCAAGAACCTACAAATCCCTATGCATGCACAAGCATGTCCAAAGTCTGATGAGACTCTCCAATGGTAAGTTTCCTCACAATTAAGTAATCTACTTACTAACTCTTTGTGTAATTCAGTCAAGGAAGTCTTGATGGCATTGTAGTTCATCAGCCTTGGGCACCTGTTTTCACCACCAGCAGTCTTCTTGACTATATTGTTGAGCTGGTTGTATATGAAGATAAGGTAAATCAAATGTTTGTCATTCAAATAACAACAAATGTCTGACCAAAACAAGGGGCCCTTTCATTGCTTGCTGACATACATCTGGCCAACTTTGTCTGATAAGGATATTCCACACCAAAAGGCCCTTTGTGAGGAGATCGTCAAGAAAGCCAAAGCTACTGAAGTGCGAGTCAAGGAAATTCTCAAGGTATGTGTACTTTAATTATCTCATGAGCCATGAGTCCTTATGCTGTGGTGCAGGATATACCTGGCAAGGTCTCATTTATGTTTGATGCTTGGACTTCTGGTGACCCTTTTCTTTCAGTAACCAGCCATTATATCCATGTGCCACCTGAACGTCCCAATGCCTGGAAGCTCCAAACTGATGTGACAAACACATTAGCGCTGGGCGGATATAAGCGCTTACAGCCACCTTCCCCTTGATATTCACAATGGAGCTAACAGACTGAATAAATTCCCATGACTGCTATTGCTTGTCGTGCGCTTACGCAGAATTCAGTCTGACATCAGTATTGCGCCCCCCCCCCCCATGTCCTGTCTATGCCCGCTTACCTCCACTGGTGTGTCAATTCCCATTGATTATCATTGCTAAAGGCTATTGGCACAGGCCTTATTACATGTGTCCTCGTGTTGCGCAGCGCCAGTTCCCCATTTTACCTACAGATACAACGCACCGCGCTTATATCGCTACAAGTTTCACCTATGCATTCCATATATTCGCGCACTACAATATAAGGACCAACAGTAGATAGTACTTACTTACTTCCCCTTCCCGCGGGCAACTGTCGTATAGCGGAGTCACCTAGTAGTTCATAGTCTTGTGCAATCGTCAAATCCCTTGCTCTTTCTGTGTCCGCGTGTGCTACTTAAGTTCCCACAGTCGTGCGCTACTACTCAGGTCTTCATTCTCGCAAGGTTGTGCTTATAACCCAATAAGTTGCGCACCTCATCGCATCTCACGCCAGTGCATTACTTGCCAATACCCACTCCCCTCTATTGGCGCCTCTCGCACCAGCGCATTGCTTGCCAATACCTGCTCCTCTCTATAGTTGCATCTTCCACCAGCACTTTGCTTGCCAATACCCGCTCCTCTCTTTGTCACCTCTTGCACCAGCACATCACTAGCCAATACCCGCTCCACTCAATTGTCGCATCTCACGCCAGTGCATTGCCTGCCAATACCTGCTCCTCTCTGTAGATCGCATCTCACGCCAGCACATTTTTTGCCATATCCTTGTTCACCGCTGTTCTCAAGTCACCCACCAGCGCACTACTTAACTACAAGTCACACCCTGTCACGCTCCTTTGCACTCTTAGTTAGCATAGTGCCCTACCAGTCTCGGTCTCACTCAGAGCGCTATTGCTGTTGGGTTGACATAAGGTCGCTGAAGGCATGAAGACTGACTGTGGTGTGTGCAATCAATCTCTAGATGTGAGATCAACAACACTGCTGGTGAGGCAGTATGTCGTGTCTTGCTGCACCTAGGCTGCTATGCCTGAGACAGGTGTGTTCGACCCTAAAGGGGACTGCTACCACACACAGAACCAGAAATATGAGATAACTCAAGTAGACAGGGGGCGCACACAAGGATATGGAGAGGCGCGAAGCGCACAATGAGAAATGCGCAGTAAGCGGAGTGCAGGAAGCACGCACTAAGGTAAGCAAAGCGCGGGAAGGCGTGCACCTATGGTGCGTGTGGGTGCGTGAAGGCGCGCAAGTGATGCGGGAGGTAGGGAGCGGTGTAGGGATTTGTAATGAGCGTGAAGTGACATGAGTGAAAGCGAGAGCAAAGGCAGAGCAGACAAAAAGCAAGGCTTGATTAGGCGATCTAATCTAAGCCAAAATGCGATAACCACAGGGTGCGTGCCCCAATGGTGACTACTACTCTAAAGTAAAACCCAAATGCTAGGGAAGTACAGTAAAGGGGAGTAATGGTGAATAGTAGCGCTACCATCAGGCTTTATACTAAGTAAGATCTCATCGGACATGGAAGGGATAGGGATAACATGCGCAATAGTATGTAATGACATGTAATAGTGCTGCAGTCCTTGTTACACTTGTGCAGCATGGAATATGACATACTAGAGGGGTGCTCAGACATGGATTGGTCCTCCTGGATGATAGGCGATAGAGCATGGGAAGGTGTAGGCGCGGGAAGCGCGTGAGTGCAGGAAAGCATGCGCCTTTGGCGTGCTATACAGGGAAGTGTCGTATAACTCCATAGTGCAAATGATCAATGGACAGCTTGTGTAAATATGGCCTTTTCACGCCCACAGAATTATGATTCCTTACATCGCTATAGATCATTAAGTCCTTGAGTTTCAGCTTCCCTTGCATATAAGGATAAGTGGAACTAGTCTATTCAGTCTAGCTAAATTTATCTTTCACACCGAACAACTTGCCTTTGCTCCAATGGATAACAACACATGTCTCATGGTGTTCACCGACACAATCAAAACCAACAAGAACTCTGGTGCACTGAGGTGGGATCCAGTAGAAGGTCACATCAGGTATGATTTTGCCTCGTCATTTTGTGCATTCACCACTCACCCAATGTCAGATGCATGACAAGCTGATGTCTCTGTCCTAGAGCTTGCACAGTGGATACAGACTTGGTGGGCTTCCATGCACAGTTTCATTGTGCGGATGTTGTTACTTCAGAAGGTATGTCTCTCATATGTTACATGTCCATGTCCATCAGCTCATTGTTCTTTATATGGTGTCAATCTCTTTGTGGTGGCACATTAGAGCCACACCAGAAGTAGTTGTGTCAGGCCAGAAGCCTAGTTTCTCAGCTCACTTTGACATGGCACTGATATCAGACAGGCCTCAGTCATCTCACTTGCAGACTCTTGATGGTAAGTTTTTTTTGGTCACTGAAGGATCATATCTGACAGTGATCTCCTGCAGGTGTGCGAGTGGCCCAGGTTCACACCATACTCTCTCTCTCTTGTCAATTTGGAACATACAGCAGAGCCCTTGCTTATATCGAGTGGTTCACACCGTTCAGACCTCCAGATCCCTCCTCTCAAATGCGACAAGTGTTGCGCTCAATGTGCCAACTCTGCTGCAATGCAGCTGTAATCCATGTTGATGAAATAGTGCATCCATGTCATCTAATACCGAAGATGGGCCAGTCAGTGGATGCAAGGTTGAGAAGTGGTGTTGTATTATCAATCCTCGTTGTCAAGGACCTTCGGTGCCGTCTTCATTTCCTTGTACTTACAAATATCATTTGTTCTCGCGCCCCGTAACTTCCCTCAGTTGACTTCGCACGTCTGCTGAGGTTAGTAGTATCTTCGCATACATATCATGTATCTAACTAACGGACATCTGTAGCTGAGCTGCTACAGGTATATACCAATATATAAGTTGACTTCGCACGTCTGCTGAGCTGAGCTGCTACAGGTTATGAGCCCTGGGCACTAACAGTAAAAATTTCAAATTAAGCGTGCAAAGAAAAGACTCACAAAAGGATGTCAACCTCAAACGGAAAACTTGGAGAAGATTTCCTTCATATCCCGAAGCTCATTGCTGATGGGGAGAACTGGATGATGTACAAGGAGCATCTACAATGGTCTATCGACGCTCGTGGGCTGCTCGGCCATTTGGATGGCACCGAGACAAAGCCAATAGACCCTTTGATGTTGCCTAACCAAGGAACGTCATGGGTACCTGCCACCCCGGATGAAATAAAAGAGGTCAGCACATATAAAACTGAGCTGAAAGAATGGCGCACAGGCCAGGCCATAACGAAACAGCAAATTGTGGGGACGATCCCCGATTCTCTATTCATCCAAATCAAGAACTTAAACACAGCCAACGAAATCTTTATGCACCTTTCGAGTTTATTTGAGCAACGCTTGCACGTAGTCTCCATGGAGCTACTATGCAAGCTACAGGACTTGAAGTGCCCAGAGAAGGGCAATGTCTGTGAGCACTTCGACAAGATGCGCACTGCAAAGGAACAGCTGTCATCATTGGGCCACACACCAACAGATGAAAGCTTTGCCGCAATGATCATGAGCTTGTTGCCAAGCAGTTATGATCCCCACCTATCAGCGTTAACAGCGTCAGCTAAAGTCTCCAGCGTTATACTTACCTCGGACACGTTGATGTCAACAATCGTTGACGAATATGATCGTCGAGCATCGAAGTCGAAAAAGACTGGATCTTCGAATGATGACGTGGCCTATAATGCAAATGCAAGTCAGCGCACTCGAAGGATCAAAGGAAACTGCCACAACTGTGGCAAGTATGGGCACATACAAAAGGATTGCAGAGGACCTGGCGGTGGGGGAGCAAGTGGTAAAGGGAAACCAGGCAAGGACAAGAAACGTGAAACAGCTGCTAGCGCCAAAGACAAGGCAAACGACAATGAACCTGAAGGAGTGTGGTTGATGAATGAAATAAGCCCAGAAGACGAGAGAACATCATTCACCTTTGCCATGCTCACGGACCCAGGTGGAAAACAAGATGCTCAAATCGAACTGCTCGACTCAGGCACTTCACGTCATATGTCGTCGTATAAGGATCTATTTCAGGATTTTGTCAGCATTACGCCAAAGCTGATAACAACGGCGGACAAACATACCTTTGAAGCAATCAGTAAAGGGTCCCTCCTCATCACACTGCCTAACGGGCAGTTAAGCACCAAAATACTCCTCAAAGACATGTTATACGCACCAAAGATGGGCATAATGCTTATCTCCATCAGTCGCCTTGCTGCAGCTGGGTATGCTGCATTATTCCGCGAAACCTCGTGCAAGATTTTCGACGAGAAGAGGAGGAAATTGGGGGAGATACCAGTGAACAAAGGGCTCTACTGCATCAAGAGACCTCAGAAATCATTTGCTGGGGTTGCAAAAGCCAATGATGTACTCACTATGCAAGAAATTCATGCACGACTTGGTCATATCTCACCAGACAGTATCAGACGAATGATCAAAGATGGTGTCATCACAGGAATCATGCTCAACCCCTCAGACACCACCATGGAGAAGTGCGACTCCTGCGAGTACGCAAAGGCCACCCACAAACCGATTGTTCAGTGCATACAAGTATTATGAAGCTTGGGCAAACACACAGTTTGACACCAAAATCAAACAACTTTGTTCCGACCGCGGAGGAGAGTTTACTGGTAATGAATTCACGCGTTATCTAAACAGCAAGGGAACAGAATGGAAACTCACCGTGCATGATACACCAGAGCACAATGGAGTTGCAGAAAGACTCAATCGCACCATAGTTGAACGAACATGGGCACTATTGCACGCTAGCGGATTACCAAAGTACTTGTGGGGAGAGGCCATCATGCACGCAACCTGGTTGAAGAACCGAACTGCAACCCATACCTTGGATAACAAGACACCCTACGAAATGTTATTCAAAGACAAGCCAAACCTCGAAAACTTACCAGTTTGGGGCTCACATGTGAAGGTCCACTCGACGACCGGTTCAAAACTCGACATGCGTGCCATAGAGGGTCGATGGGTGGGTTTTAACCGAGATAGTAATGGGCACCAGATGTACTTACCTGACACCAGGCGAGTGGCAATCGAACAAAGTGTTACGTTCGACACAGCAGAGATTAGGATACCTCTGGAGGGCCCTGGACAGGGAAACCATGTGGTATGAGGCTATGATGTCGGTCCTACACCTCCAGCACCAGTTAGCCACATGGTACGAAGCTATGATGTCGGTCCAACACCTACTGGGCAAACCCTGACCCCACAACCTAATCCAACCCTTCCTGACCACCTCGGCCCACACTTTGAAGGTGCAGATCAGCCGCGCAGATCTGGGTGAGTGAGAGTGGAATCAGCATACATCAAGAGTCTCAGAGATGGTACCAGGACCACGGACGGTGACAGCACTGACTTACCTCGAGGTATGTGACCTGCGGGGGAGTATAGTAATCTAGCCATCGAGCTAGGAATGGCCAATGAGTGGGGTAAGATGGACGAGGACGATGAAGAGGTCTTCACCATGGTAGCAGGGGTAATGGAGGTAGAAGGGACCAATCCCACAATGCTGGAAGAAGCCCAAAGAAGAAATGATTGGTCAAAATGGGATGAAGCTGTCAACAAGGAACTTACCGCATTGAAAGATGCTGGCACCTGGTCCATAGTCGAAAAACCAGAGGGAGTGAACATCATAGGCTGCAAATGGGTGTTTCGGATCAAACGGAATGCGGATGGAGAAATAGACAAGTACAAAGCTCAGCTGGTAGCCAAGGGCTATTCACAGGTCTATGGTGTCGATTATTATGACACATATGCGCCTGTCGCACGTCTCGCTTCACTCCGAACTATCACAGCAATTGCCACACGCAACAACTGGGACATTGATGTTTTTGATTTTCACAGTGCTTTTCTCAATGGCAAACTAGACCCCAGTGAAGTCATTTTTATGCAAATCCCACCTGGACTTGACCACAACTCTCACTTCAAACACCCCATTGCACGCCTCTAGAGCAGAGTCAGACTGGGGGGTATTCTCTAAGCACATAGGCACGGATATACTTATTCTCGCATCTCACGTTGACGACTGCACCATCACTGGCAGCAACTCCTCACTCATTGCACAATTCAAGCAGCAAGTTGCTGCATGCTTCAAGCTCACAGATCTAGGCCCAGTCGCATCTCTCCTCGGCATGAAGGTGATGCGTGATCGCATTGCACGCACCATCTCATTCTTGCACAAGATGTACATCGAATCAATCCTCGCTAAGTACAATTTCGCTGATTTCAAACCTTGTTCCATCCCAATGGACCCCAACGCACCATTATCCGCCTCCCAATCACCCAAAACACCTGCTGAAGCTACCTTCATGAAGAATATCCCATATTGCGAAGCTGTAGGCTCACTGATGCATCTAGCCATTGGAACGCGGCCTGACATTGCATTTGCCGTATTGACTGTCGTGCAATTTGGTGCAAACCCTGGAATGGCGCATTGGGATGCTGTGAAGCGCATCTATCACTACCTGGTCGGCACTGAAGAAACTTGCACTCACCTTCAGAAGCTGCAAACAAGGACTTGAGGGATTCTCCAATGCAGATGGTGCATCACAGGAGCACCGACACGCAGTGTCCAGCTATGTGTTCCTGTTAGATGGAGGAGCAGTATCTTGGGGGTCCAAGAAACAAGAGCTTGTGACTCTTTCAATGATGGACGCAGAATATGTAGCAGTGACGCATGCTGCCAAGGAAGCTATCTGGCTTCGACACTTCATCAGTGAAGTATTCCGCCCACTCGTCCAACCCACAGTCCTTCATTGCGATAACCAATCTGCAATTGCGCTCGCTCAGTCCGGAGTGTTTCACGCTTGGACAAAACATATCGACATTCATTATCATTTTATTTGCTTTTCTGTTGATAAAGGTTCTATCTCACTTGTTTATTGCCCCACGGATAGTATGATCGCGGACACGCTTACCAAACCTCTTCCTAGTCTAAAGGTCAAGCATTTTGCCTCCGCCCTCGGTCTGCACTCAGCTTGAGGGGGAGTGTCATATTATCAATCCTCGTTGTCAAGGACCTTTGGTGCCGTCTTCATTTCCTTGTACTTACAAATATTGTTTGTTCTCGCGCCCCGTAACTTCCCTCAGTTGACTTCGCACGTCTGCTGAGGTTAGTAGTATCTTCGCATACATATCATGTATCTAACTAATGGACATCTGTAGCTGAGCTGCTACAGGTATATACCAATATATAAGTTGACTTCGCACATCTGCTGAGCTGAGCTGCTACAAGTGGAAATGCATATGAGGCAGCAAGTGATTTTTATCTTAACAAGTTCATCAATGGCAAGATGTTTGGTGTGTCTGTCATAAGTAGTTTAGACACAGGCTAATATCCTGGGCTTGTAACCTCTTATGATTTAGGTAGCGAACTTAGTGAGAAACAGCAACAGCAACAAATAGGAGTACTGTATAGATACGCACTTAGGTTCATCACAGCATCACACGCCTGGCAAATCAAACCTAATTTGTGTGACAGTCACACCAATTTTGAGACCATCGAACCTAAATTGTGACATGTGGCAAAAACATAAAAACTAACTAGTGCAGCCAAAAGTCCTTGTACTGAGTGTTTGCGACATGTCTGCGCTTACCACGGCCCTCAGCCTCAACCTCCTCAGACACATTCACCATGGATTGAAGCTCCATGCCATCCACCACTTGCTCATAGCTCTCTGACTCATTGTCTAGCAGCAAATTACCTAATTCATCAGCAGCTATAGCCAGAGATCAAACATGGTATAGAATGAACATTGAGGGGAGATGCTTTCAGACTGACCATCTCGTCGACTGAGTTGTGGCTTAGTGCTCAGGTTTGCTGAACATGGGAGGATCCACACTGACAAGACAGACACTGAAACAACATATAGAGAACATACTGTGTTGCCAGGCAGAAATAAAGTTAGATACAATGTTTGTAGAGCGAGCACTTCCAGGTTGAGCATGAGGATCAGCACATAGCATTGCTTGGTTCGAACCTAATCATAGCATGTCACACGTCACACACCCCCTGCGAACCTTCGAACCTAATGCTCATTTGGTCACACCTAAATAGGGCCGAACCTAAGTGCGTGTCTATACAGTATGTGGCACGCAGAGTATATTCGGCTATTTCCGATATTCTATTATCCTGATTATTTACTCCGCCACTCAGATGTTCTCGTCACTCTGCTAGTCGGTGCACGAACCGTGTTCTCGGATTGCTCGTACTTAGTCTGTATCACAACACAAGGTGACAACATGCACAATTGATACATCTACTATCACCATCTTGAGGGAGAGGTACATAAAAAATTATGACGACTTTCGTTATAAACAACTTTGAGAAAAGATCATATCGGTAAGACAAATAAATCCACAAGCTGCATACACTAGCTAGTAGGGTGTTCCTGCGAAAAGTGATCACCATAAACCTGGTAAGGTTCAACACCGTTTATCGCAGTCAGCGGAGAATAAACTCCCTGATCGCGCACGCTCACAGCGTGATCAAATCCTGTAGACAGTCCCATATGTGCTGATCCTGTGACAGGTCCCATAGGGGCAAGTCCGCCTGCGGGTACTATATGCGATTGCCCAGCTAGAGGTATCACGGGCATCTGTCCCGCAAAAGGAACTTGCACTGGACCTGTCACAGGTCCCATATGCACTGGTCCAGGATAGGGATAAGAATGATAAGGAACCATGAGAAAGAGGCCCTCAGGCTGAGGCTGGGGCGCTCCGTGAAATGAACTTGACTACCGCAGAAGGGTCAGATTAAAAAAATGAAATCGTTCAAATTACCAACGTTAGATCCCTCATCAGCTGTCCTGGGCCGTTGCATACCTGGTGAGCTCGTGAGGTTGGCATTTGTTGCGGGTGCCGACGGTGCAATATTCAGCAGGCTGGGATCAATGCAAGCAGATTGCGAATTGTACTCAGCCTCGTTAGCGAATGACGACGCTTGCAGAACGGGCGGAGGCGATGGTGAGGCCACCTCGCTCGAGGAAAATACTGGAGGAACGGGCGGAAGCGATGGAGAGGGCAGCTCGCTCGAGAGCAATACTGGAGTAACCGGCTTACACGTAATCTCAGAGGGAAACCCCGAAGGAACTGATCCAAGTACCATAGCAGGTGGCTCAAATGTATCATCCTGACAGAAAAAAGAGACTATCAGTATCCAAAATATGATGAACAGCGTCACCGACTTGCCTGATTTTGTGAGGATGCTGGAATAGTCGAGTGATGGTGGTCTATAGAATCTTGAAGGCAGTGAGTATACAACTGCGGTGACATCAGGCTGGTCGTCGGATGCTGACGAGAGTGCCAGCTCGAATCTGGAGATAGGTGGTAATTCTGACGCTAAAGATGAGGCTGGGATGGAGTGCGAAAGACGCCAGTCTCATGGTCGACTCACATTTACGACCGAAAGATTACATGGGTTAGGAGGTCCTAAAGTTTCATCACATTGGTTGGACGTCATATTGGGTCTCGGTGCGGTTAGACTCCGCCACGAGGGATGTATCGGTGCTGTAACATAGGTCAAAACAACTCTCCACGCTCGGTGAGGCAACTTGAACTGACAAAGGTTGCTGATCTCAGGGGCTGAAACTGATAAGAAAAGCTACAATGTATTATATTGTCCATGAATTTCACACTGAATCAGGAAAACGTACCAAAGTATCGTGCAACATAGCCCTATCCTCAGACTGCGGCGATGGAGCTAGAGATGTACTGTCTAGATATAAGGGGATGCTGTAACACTCTGACGGGACCGACGAGTAAGCCTGATTCATGGTGGGCGAGTTTCATCAAAAATTCAATGCGTCGATGACTTAAAGGTTGATAGTGAACAAAGGGTTGTCGTGATTGATGAGATGGAATACCTGATATGAAACACCTAGTACTAAGCGCGCCTTGCAGCAGCCCGTCCGATCATTCCCATCAAAGAACCTTCGGTGGCCAGGAACCTGGGGCCGCGTCTTAGCCACGTGCTCCCATTGGCGCAGGAGTTTGCAATAGGTTGAGTAGACATGCTTTGAGCTTTGAAATTTTCAAGATAGGATATTTGATCACAACGCTTCGCGCTTGAGGTTAACAACGTTAAAATCTAAGTTCGAGCGTCAATCATGGTGTCTGTTGTATAACTTAACGTTTACATAATACTCACGCCTTTCCCTGTCGGATAACGTGTACTTGACCACCTCTTGTACCATGGCCATAGGCAGTTCTGGAAAATGGACAGTTTGGTGATCTGATTCGTCTTTGAACATTGCTCAGTCCCTCGCGCTCCGTGTTGGCCATAGAGTTTTCGCGGAGTTGAATTCGTCCGCCAGAAACCCATCAGTTTCTTCGAATTGGGTTTCGTATAAGAAATAATAGTAAGTCTAAATGACCGTCGTGTCGAAGATTCTCCACTATGGCGCTTTCTCGAGCTCAAGCATCATCTTATAGGTCTCGTCGTTCACCGACTCCTCCCACGTCTCTTCCACATTGGAATTGCATCGAGGATGATCTAATAGTAGCTTCGGTGCTGGATATGGATGATACCTCATCTTGCGCGGAAGGCGATCTGGATCCCTCTCCCCATCACGACTCAGAAGGGGAGGACAAATCTCAGCCCGACTCAACGCTTATGCCCCTCTATCCGCCTTCGGAAATTAATAGCCTGGAACCTATTCCCTCCGTTATTCCAGGTGCTGACGATCGTATGTTGGTTGCCAACAAGCTCGCTACTGATCAATTTTCTGGGTAACATTTCTCTTATATATGCGGACCTTGGCTGACGGTCATCATAATTACTTAGTCATTGCAATGTCGAATCCGACGTCCCGCCAACAATGCCCGTCCATCAGGATGCCATACCCCTGCCCGGTGCAGTGCGACACATGCCTGATACAAACCCGGGCCTCCCATGGGTAACCAGTATGATTGACTTCCTTTCACAATTCAACCAACTGAAAGATAAGTGGGTTCTTCTGCTGTTGGTATAAGTCAACATGTTATCTTACTGGACCTATCCAGTCATCAATCACTTCAGGAAACCGTAAAACGTCACGACGATTCTTTCGAAAATCTGACGAGTAAAGTTCAAAAATTGTGCGTATGTGTATAATTCGCCTTTAGAAGAAAAAAAGGCTAACCATTGAGCAGCACCGCTGACCTTCTGATACACCAGTTTGGACCATCAAGCTTACACAATGGGTATGAATATAGTCACAGATCCTTCATTAAGCTAATGTTTTGTATCTAGAGCCAACAGCCAAATGCGCTCACCCTCTGACGCAGGCGAGAACGCTCCCCGCGCCCGGGATGGGCCCGTATCCTCTCCTAGTACCCAAGATAGGAATACAAACGTCGAGCAGCCCAACAAGTAAGTCTCTAATATGGTCTAATGCTGCCCTTTTATCTTGCATGATTCAGCGAATACGGGCAAAGCACCATTGTGGAGACTAGTCCAATGGTCGAAGAGCGCTCAGGTGGTACTTTATTAGACCATGGCAGTTCCGTCGTCGAATCAAGCATTCACTTCCATCCCCCGATCCTCCTCAACGTCAAACGACCTACTGTCGCCAGCGCTAACATCAGCCCCGTACAACGTCGCAGGTACGCTAGGGAGCTTATCATTGTGGTTTTCTAAATTAAATGGCGTCATAGTAAACGAGTGGAAAATGCCAAGAACGCAGCAACTGCGATCCTTAAGAAAGCTCGATCCACCAAAGCCAGATGAAGTAAAATTCTTGTGCACGTCGCATTCTCAATTCGATCGGTGTACCCATGAATCACTAAGCATCTTTCTATACCGTGTTTTAATTTCCAATGGACCGCGACATTGATTTGAAGGCTGCCCTTACCTTGACTTATTCTTTCAAGCTAAACTTATCGATCTTTTGCTCATGCGAGATAGTCGCTGTGAGATGAAGTATAATATGGGAATTGTCAATGAGTGTAATGAGAATTACCATAAAATCATAACTAATCGCTCTTACAGTAGTCTGGATGTGGACCGGCAGAAAGCTATACACGTTGTATCAAGATTACTCCAACTGAAATTTACGGTCTAACGCTAACACTCCATCAGGGGCGCCTATAGTTCGACAAGCACGTCCCACACTGCGTCTTGCTTGCGATTTTGACGCGCGCGATGCATCCTGGTATTCCAAAGCTCATCTGTGACAGTACGGTCCCCGCCCGATCTCGTGTTGGCCCCTCCCGCTTTCCAGACGATCTCTGCCACACGTCTGGGTCGACTTGTTGTTCGGCCTACCATACTACATGCTCACGGCCCCACTTGAAAACCCCCTTCCACGAATCAAAGATAATTGTTCATATCACGCGTCATATGATGGAGTTCACCAGCGTCTGTATGATTTGTGTAGCACAATCTACTTCATTGGCAAGGGCCTATGTGAAGTAAAAAATGCAATTTCACTCATCGGTCCACTTCCCTTGGCAAGGGCCTATGGGGAAGTTCAACTGAGAGTTTGAAGAGTCGCCTTTGAAGGATTACGTTCATCAATGATATTTATGTGATGCATTTAAAACTCAATTAAAACAGCGAGAGAGCTAAGACTCCGACTCTCATGATCCTCCGTATAAGTGCGCGCAGCGTGCCACCATTTTCTGCTTCGCATCCTTTGAGTCCTTTGAGAGTAAATCAAGCAGGCAAAAAATATTCCATTCATCTTGGGTACAATAAGAAAATTGTATTGGCCAATACCGTAATCACGGTGGCAGAATTAACATGTGGGGCTATCTACAATCACGCCTCTGAGGCGCCCAATCTCCAAGTCGAAAGACTGCAAGATGAAATTGAAAATGTCTACGTGAGCATTTAGCCAGGAACGGGTTAAGCGGAGGGCCTTCAATCGAGTGACAGCTTCTGATTGTGTCTCTCGAATACCATTTGAAGATGCGTGGAATGGGTTAGGAGGAGCAGACGTTGCCTAAGGATGATTAGATTGATGCTAAGGAGTTGGCGTGAATCAACTGACGGGGAGAAGCGACCACAAAGTATAGCCTGTTGTAAGTACCTGACCTGTGGCGTCTAGGTGTGCTAAGCGTAGATGTTGTCGGTAGTCGTTCACAAATCGTCCATCATTCACCTCGTGCTAAGACAAAGTTCACGGATTAAGTTGCTACCAACTGCACGATCAAGCCCACCTGCACATCGTCAAATTTCACAAGTTCCAGCGCAGCAGTCTGGCATGCTAAACATGCTTTGGCGAAGTCAAGACGCAGTGATGAAACAGCGGTCCCATGCGATTGCTCTGGCTGTTCGTGAATGGGCTATGACGATGGATTAGAATTAGGTCCCAAGTTGCTGTTCACCAGCACCGATTGACAGTACTCGCCTGTTGCTGAGATCTCAAAGGAAAATAATAGCCCTGGCTAGAGTGATTGTAAGGCGCAGGTTTCCTGCAGAGGCACTGAGGTGAGTGGCACATTATGGAGTTCGAAAACGATCTGTGGTGATGCTCACCTATGCTTAAATAAGCGAATGATATGTCCGACGGGCCGAGTCAAGATCAGACTTATGAAATAATCGTTGATCAAAGCAGAGCTCAATTGGCGCTCGATAACGACCGAGATCACGTGTCCTCGCGTCGCTCATGAGCGTCACTTGTAGCAGGTAATATAGTAATATTAATATAGGTAAATTTCTCGACAAAAGAGTTATGCAGAGGTATTGTTTCCGCGGAGCTAACCTCGCGTTTTGTACATATATATTTGGTGCGACAACGATATGTCTGGATGAAAGACTTCTCCATGGAAAATCCAAGTAGTTGGTTGTTCCAGCCACTCACTTCCGAGGTTCGCATGGCTATGATCTCATTTTTATGCAGGTCTTGGCTCACATCAATCACCACTCCACTAGCATTCCTTTCACGAGCGCGAACCCCTTGGGGTACGTCAATCACTTCTAGGTGGATATCAAAGTGTTGAGAGCGTCTGCCAGAATACCCATTATATTGACTCGCCGGAAGAATGGGGACATCCTCCTGACATGACAATGGAGTTGTATAATGAAGGTTATGAGTCGGTCACGTACTCATGCGCGTCTCACAGATCGCTGATTTTTTAGGAGATCGTCAGATTCAGGAGTGAGTGAAACCTCGCTGCCGTCTCATAATGCTTGGAAAGGCGAAGCGTACGACGACAGAATGGGCCACAAAAGTCAGAAACACACAGGCTTTCACAATAGTGATAGTGATAGTGATTATGATGAAGATGAAGGCGCCGATAGTGAAGGCGAAGAGACAAACGAAGAAACCGAATCTGAACACGCGCGAGAGGACCGCAGTATCTACAGTTCCGATCAATCATACAATCAATATGGTCACAGGAGGCCAACCAGCCATTGTTCTTCTGTTGTATGTCTGTTGTTGGTGGGAGAGAATCTGAACCGCTAATGTCTTTTGCTTTTGAAGGGTATGGTGGTTGACGACGAGCGGTCCGAGGTGCGTTATAGACCACGACAACTTTCCACGTCACTGAATTAAAACTAATATTCAAACAAGACCCCAGGCGTTCACGGGACGTTTGCCAACGGCAGGCTTCCCTCAGAATCCGGCTCAGGTGTCAGTTCTTGATAAAATTCCTTCGTTTCGTCAACTCATTTTTCATTTCATTGCAACCATCAAGAACTATCGGTTCAGAGTCCACACGTCAAACTAGTGAGCTATGAACGGTTTTGAAGACGTTGCGTTGCTCACATTCCTTAGACTCCTCCTGTTGATCAGACATCGACCACCGCCTTGATTCTCTGGAGAACCGGATGGAACAATACAGCCACGATATTCGTAGCATC
Source organism: Suillus cothurnatus (assembly GCA_016758765.1). NCBI lineage: Eukaryota > Fungi > Basidiomycota > Agaricomycetes > Boletales > Suillaceae > Suillus > Suillus cothurnatus. The sequence continues at coordinate 79,029 of JABBWL010000143.1, read as the reverse complement.
AAAAAATTACTGGAATCCTACCTTTTGGGGGACAAGACGCCCACCAATAATAGACCCTCAGCAGCAAGTAGGGCGAAGCGGTCCAAAGACTCGTCAGCTAATTACCTTCGTGTAAGTGCATTCGCGATTCCAGTGAGCGCGGGAATGAGGGGACTAAAAATCTATTCAGCGATGTCTTCGACGTCACGCCAAAAAGGTTTTCGAATTTGCGTCATCTTCGCAGCTCCCAGATAGACCACCCACCAACGTCATCGCAAGGGATCTAGCAAGGATCAATTCTGGGCGTCGGCCCAAGCAACCTTTTCTTTTTGACTGGGGGGCTCCACTACAATCTGATTGGAACATTCGCGTTCGAAAGAATTTTTGGGCGGATTTCTGGGCCCACGTGGATGCTGGGGTTTATTCTGCAAAACTGATTCCGGAGAAATACCGACAAATGGACGAGTTCAACGTGGTGTATAGTCGACATATGTCGCACTTGAAAAAATGCTGGACTGACCAGCAAAAGCCACTATCGGATGGAGAAATACAGAAGAGGGGGAAAAGTAGCTCACGCAATAGTCGGATTGGGACAGTAAGTTGCCCCGTTGCAATTCCTATGAAGCATATGTGAAAAATGCCCGCAGACATATAGAAATCGGCGAGATGCTGCTTCGACTCTTTCCCCAAATATCGCTCGTCGTCTTGTCCATCTCGTGGAACTCGTTGGGACTGCTGGAGTTAGCTCTGATGAGCAAATCATGACGCCAGCGGGGCAACCTCGCCAGTATGCGGTCTTTGAGAAGCCATGGAGGTCGGATGCCCTCTGTACCCTCTATCGACATCTTGACTTGGTCCACGCTGTCAGTAGGAACCCAAATGGCAATCCCATCCGCACCAGGGTTCGCACTCTTCAAGTTCGTCAGCGACGCAAGGTCCCTCCTGGATTACCACGTGACTGTTACAGCGATGTTTACATCGACAATTGCTCAATACTCGAGCGTGAGCTAATTAATGCTGGCAAGTCGTTCGGAGTGAAACAGCTTCTTGCAGACGTCCAGCGCCTGGCATCATTTGTATGATTGCAAATTATGTTCATTACTATTCGACTGTAAAGCTTACTCAGTTACTGTATGGTACAAAGACTCGCTTAGAATATATATTACAAGCATATCTGTGGAAAATTTACGTAGAGTTCATCGCCATGCCTGCCGAGAGTTCGTCTGCACCCATTTCCATCTCTGTCAGACTGCTCCTGTAATATACCCGCCCGAAGTATTTGTCCCTACGGTAACGTTCAGTCGGGGTTCTTGGCTCGCGGCGCTTCAATTTCGGTGCTTGGCGATTGCAATTGCCACTCCTACTTACTACCTACTATAGTCTATAGAGCCACTCTCAAAATCCAAGTTTACACTATATATACCAACTCGACCATGGCAGAACCATTGACATTTCACCTCAGGCACCTCAGCTTTCAACATGATGAAAGCTAGCAAGAGTCGGTCTTCAGTAAGGACTGCTTCATACCGCACTCTTCACTAACTTCATAACATGTGCCCGACAGAAACAGAAACGCAGACGTGATCATGATCATCCAAGAGCTGGTTCAGTTTTGGACCTTAGTTCCATCCCTTTATCCGCAGTGCCATCCGGAAACCGTAGTCGGATTCGGTCGACGCACACAGGGTTTGACTTGGACCAAAACGCTGCAATGTCTCTTCAAGCTCAGGTGTGTCATAATTGCGCCTCGAAGTCTACCCCTAGCTCACTAGTTGTCTCATTTCAGAGATCTGTTCACCCACCACCGCTTGATTCTATCACTTCTAACAAAAGTCTCATGGCTCATCCAAATTTCAACCGCCCGCATCAACAGTGGCCAGGTCACGCTGAACCTGCGGCGACTCGTATTGGTCGTGAGGCGGTCACTTTTATCATCGTAATATATGTATTGATGTTGGTCGCTAGGTGCGAATCCTAGCCACGACGTATCTGCTCATCGCTCGCATGTATCCCCACAACTGTATCCTGTTGACTCGGCAACAGAAATGACGTTGGCTCATAAAGAACATAAAGCCACTGCCAGAGAAGATGGTCCCCTACAGATGTTATCTGGAGGACGCGAAGAGTCTTTTTCTGTGAGTTGCACTTATTCACATATAGTAGATGGAGTGAAGTTCAACTGCATCGTACAGGATCAGGCTTCACACCATCGTCCGATGCCAACCTATAAGGGGAAGCACAAAGACTTCGTTGAGCAGCATACCTCGGGAAGATCAATCAATGGCACGGGTAGTCGTGTAAGTTATTTCGTCACGTCACATCAGTCATTCACTCACGTTTAGTAACAGGTTGGAGGCAATGGTCTCCAAAGAATTACGCCTGCAGACATCGAACCGTTCCTGAGGTTCGAAAGCTTTGCACACACAATCGAAGCTCTTTATTTGCATGATTCGATGTGGCAACCGTTGGTACGTCTTGGCACATACATTGCAGGACAACTCGACTTTATGGTATGTAGTGCCATTCGTTTTGAGGGGCGTAGACTCACCAGCAGTAGAGGAGACAGGATACAGCTCTCGGTCCCTCGTTTTCGGCCGTTGATCATGACAACGTTCCTGGAAATGCTGCGACGTGGATCTCTGCTTGGCTTACAATCCGCCCCCGGACTGACGCTATCACGGGCATCTCGATCAATCACTTTCATCCTCCTCCTGAATTTTTCTCTGCTACACAAGACCGTGAATGGGACCAGTTCGCTGTAGGCGGTCCCTCCCTTGTATTTGAGATTCTCCTTGGATTGCGCCACTGTCACTTCAGGGCTACGCGGGAAGAAATTGTCATGACAGCGAATGAATGGACGTTGTGGGTGAAAGACGTTACATGCGCCCTCGATTGGATAGTTGATATGTGGGCCATGCTTTGATATACTCTCGGTGCATACTGATCGCCTGTAGACTGCAAGATCAAGAGAAATCCCGCCGTATGATCGCAAGGCTTTATGGTCGGTTGGAAACTCAGAAAAACCCTCCTGCGACTACCCACATTGTTCGCCCATCCGTCACTGACATCCAGTTAGTTTACACGGACCCCAGTCTTACGACGTTAGATACACGTGGTTTGTAAGTTTTTCTTGATCTCATCAATTGTTTGTTGTTTATGAAAACTCGCTAGGGTGAGTTGCGAGCCCTCGGCTTCGGCATCCAGGTAATCCTTTCTTTCAATTATGAGAAAAGAACATGGTCACCGCCATATTGATTTTATTCCTATGACAGCCAACCCAGTCCGATTCCGAAAGAAGACCCCAAGCTTCCGGGATCCAGTTCATCCATCCATGCTATGGAAAATAGGTGCGATAATAATCATTGTCTAATAAAATGGTCATACCCATTCACGTTTGAACAGCGAACTCGACCATGAATCGACATCTTACGTTCAGAGCTACACACCAGATGTATCGTAAGTCTGTTATATTTGATGATTCCATTACTCAAAGATTCAAACAGGCGCAAGCGCACTATTGCGCCCCCTCCCCCACAAGACCCGAAGAGAGTTAAGATTGAAGACAAAAACCTCCAGGGCGAGTAAAATCTGGCGTACGTGCACTGTAGTAGTAAACCTAATACTTTTTCCAACGCCTCTCGATCATCCAAACAAAGCTACTCTGCCCGTCCACATAATGTAAATACATCTTGATGTTGGAGCTGTCATCCATCCTGAGGCGTGCGCCTCGCATGGTTCTTGCGTGCCTTCACCTCCACGATGTGGTGCATCCGCAAAATGCTATCAGACAATGAGGTAGACCTCATCGATCACGATATGAGTCAGGAGTTGCGCAGCCAAATCCGGGTGGCGTGAGGGGGGAAACATGGTGCGATGAATGAGCACCGATCATTATGAAACATTGACATGGGCGAGAGGGAAGCATTCAGGCCATAAATTAGCGATCAGCTCTGCACTGTCAGCTGTTCTACACACAATGCATCAAACATTCTCATCAAGATACTGAACGTACATTATGGCGGAGGCCAAAAAGCTTGGAGAATTTTGGGAGTGAAGATGTTGAGAGTACCGCCATAGGAATGGTGTTTGGTGCGGGTGGGCAGTGTGCCTGACAAGCTTTAACTTGGCTGAACCCCCAAAGCTAGGCAAGCGGAGTCTGCGGAGGTCGGAGATCACAGGAAGCGCGGTCCGAAATGTGCCAATCCCGCGGCCAAGCTTCTAAATCATTCAAAATGACCAAGTCAGGGCTAGTCAGGTCTGTCGAATTCATTATGTCTACACCAGTGCCTGACACACCTCCTAGCACTCCACCATTAGATACTTCGATATCTGTCTCACGATTGGTTGGGGCTGACTCATCCCGTTCATTCCCGTAAGCTCGTTGGATTGATTTTAGTCTCGAGACTGATAGGCTGACCACCATAAGCACAACGGCGCAGAAGAACATTTCTTCAATAGGGCAAAAGACTGTGCATTCTGCGATATCAAATGCTCCCACTCGTCGCGCGAGCCCCAGAAAGGCTGTAGGCAGCCTCTGCTTGCCAAACTCCAACCGGGGTGGTTCATACTGTTACAAACAGCCTCTATTTGGTATGCGTTGATCTTGATGCGTTGATCTTGATGACAAATTATCCAGCAGGGGGTAGCAGCAACGTTAAACTTCCGTTGAAGCTTTTGCCCGCACAACCGCTTAGAATGGTACGACTGATTCAATTATCTGGTCGAATATTTCAATAACCTAACATGTGTTTCTTCATCTTCCAATAGCAATGTTTCTTTTGCCGACAAGGCGGTGAAGTAGCAACATGCTCTTCATGCACATCTTTCGCAGCGTGTTTTACGGCAAACGGATTTCAAGGTTGTATCCCAGGACAACTCATCGACCATTGGAAGTGTCCAACCTGCCTCCAGGATGCCGGCGAGCCTATTCCGGTATGTAATTCTGATATGAACGCATCTATCGCTTGACTTAAGGTATGCAGTATGCAATTCCAACCCTCTCTGTCGGTGGCAGCCGCTTCGGGATGTCCAGCGAACCATTGGTTATTTATAACATCTATTTCGACAATGCCCAATCTGGAAACCCAGCTGAAGCTTCTGCTCGTCTGTTAGAATCGATGTGCTATGGACGCTATGTTGGAAATGTAAGTTGCAATCATTTTTGATATCATTTTCTCATATCGTTACAGCTGTGGAGTTTACATGCACTGCAGCTAAAATTCACAGATCTTGCAGACGGAAAAAGCAAAAAGCAAATAGCTTATAATAGAAGCGTAATTCTGGAACATCAGCAGTAGGTCGGTTTTCTTGTGCATCTGACATCTCATTCGTACGCCTTTGTTCTGAAGGTCCTCTCGCTTGATCATCGTTATCAATACTCATGCAAACCCTGAGGACGGTGGATTACTCTACGGATCGGGCAAATTCGCGAGTCTTGACGCAGTGGGTGAATTGCTGGAGACTATGACATTTTTTGCAGTATTGAGATGTCCGCACCACAGATCCTTGGTCACGTCCTTGATCTTTCGGTGATCAAAAATTACGGGAAGTCATTTCTGTTTTTGGTCACATGCGGAGGCTTCGTCAAGTATGCGCTTGAGGAGCTGAGATCTAGTTGGTAGGGAATGCATAACCACCGGTAGATTTTCCACTCATGCGTTGTATAGCCAGTGGTTTTCGTCAGCTATCGCATTCGGCGCCGACAGCGTGGACCCCCTCCTAGTGTCTACCCAATTTTTATTCACTCTAATGGATTTTCATATCTTCGGTTGTGAACCGTTTGATATGGCTGTGCATCGCGCATTCAAGAAGGAAGTCGCTTTTCACACCTCTGTTTATGTTGCAAACCAGTCTCAGGTTGGACGCCTTGTTGAATGTGCTTGGCGGCGGCGGCCCAACGGTGTGGATGTCCGATGCTGCAATAAACTTGCAAAATATGTAGCAAGTCGGTCACGCAGGGGAAAGGAGGTGGCAATATTCCGGTGTCAAGAAAAGACGCATCCAGGGGGAGTGACACGTGTTCAGTACGTCGAACCATTGCTCGATGCTGACGGGGTGAGGAAAATTTACGGGAAGCGCGGGGACTTCCGGTACATGTTCGAGTTTGTATGACGAGCTCTATTAAATGTTATCTATCTTTCAAAACACGACATCCAAGGGTGCCATATATTACTCTATTTTTTTTCCTTTCTGCTTACCGACTGCGAGTGAGGGATCTCAGAATAAATGACATAACGGCCTCCTCAGCAGCCATGGCAGCCGCCCTCTTTAAGATTTTTCTTCTTCACACTACGCCCAGACTTCTTTGTCCCCTTCTGCACTGCCCATAATCAAGCACCTTTGACTTCATGTACCGTTCTTCACGCTTGATGATGAGTTTTGGGAGGACACGACATCTTGATAGATTGGTGTCAGAGACAAGGGTTCTTGTAGGGGCTTAGGCTGATCTGCAAATTTGGGTGACCAAAATGGAGTAAGGGGCTTGGCGCGATGCTGTTATGAAGAGACTCTCATTGACATTTCAACACTCGGCTACGCCATTTATGCATACTGACTTCAAAGAACGAGTAAATTGAAATGAGAATGAAGGGTAACAACTGTGTATAATATACATGTACGTGTACGTCTGCTACATGGTGTAGTGACAAAGCTGCGAGTTCGAACGCCGTGTGAGGGTGACAATTCTCTATAGAACTGCTACATAAAGTATGTAGCGTGAACTATGGAAGACGTAAGAAGGGAAGTGGCACCATCAAGGGATAAAGGTACGGTTCCATCGCCGGGGAAATACAACACCCAGAATGTCAGGAATGATGATAGTAGCAAATAACAGATTGTTTACAAATGGGACGTCCCGGAGTACCTGCATATACATATTAGAAGTCATGAATCAAATCAGTTTAAAGCCTCACTATTGAGTATGAAGCTCCGACAAATATGCAGGTTCCAAGCGTTGCATATCGAAGACTGTATGATAAAGATAACATACACCTCGTTGTATCCAATGAAGGAAGATTCTTTTTGCGTCAAGCATAGGTACGTTGATGAAATGTTGATGATAAAATTCTAGAACTTGACAAACAGCGATGCGACCCTCACAATCAAGGGGACAGGACCACATGACGTAGACGACGAGGGCAACAGCTAAGGTTCTAAGAATGGTGCCTAGTAAGAGCGGCATGGCATAATTGTGAGATGACTTACCTCCTCCTATTATATAGTTGTCCGAGTCGAACTTACATAAGATGTTCAAACGCTCAGCGCTCAATGTTAATGTTCATTGTATTGGACGAAGCTAGGCGCGGAAACAGATAACATGCGCTGACTCTAATCTTGGCAGCTTAGTCAGCAAACCAAGCGTCTTCCGTTTCTCAAAATTGAGATGGCGGCCCTACACAGCTCGTTCACTGGCATGGAACAACAGAATCATGGTATCACTCGTAGGTCAGGATCGTCAAGATGGAGATGGGGGAGAGGATGGCGGACCCATTAAGGGCGATGAAGGCGACGGGATCGATCCACAGAGGACAGCGAGGATGTCGATAAAAAGAGTTTAAGCTAGTTCAATGTCAGTACATTTCCATTGTCGCTTTACCGGGGGTTCTCACAAGGGAGGTTGTTCAAAGAATTGTACCAAGAAACACATAGGATGCTCCAACAACACGCGAAATTCTCAAAGACTGAACTCTCATTTCTCCATTGGGTCCGTTGACTCAATGCAACATGTAGAGATAAGTTATAAAATAAGCTTTCCGTGACCTCTTTCTGCGGGATGCCCATGTTCAGCTGACGCGCCACTCAGCCCTCTCGAACTCCTTTCCACTGCAACCTTGTTGTGAGTAATAGCACTTGGCCCTGGTTGGTGGATGGCTGGCTGGCGAGCAAGTGGGACTACTGCGGTCCGCAGCCGGTCAAGCTTTCCTGAGAGCAGTCTGACCGATGAACTTCAGGACATTGACAAAACGGTAGAGAGCTTGCGCGAATCAGTTCGGTCGCTCGAGTTTCAAATCAAACAGCATCACCTTCGCCGCAATTCCCTTCTGCCACTCTTCTCTTTACCACCGGAAATCCTCGAGAACATCTTCTTGCTTGTAGTTCCATTTCCTGGACAGCGTGAAGCGTTGTTCAACCTGGGACTTGTTTGCAGCTGGTGGCAGGCCGTTGTATCTCGCAGTGGAAGACTATGGAGTAACGTCCTAGATGTTAATGATGACAGGTTTTGGGTACAAACGATTTTGGAGCGATCTGCCCAAGTTCCTTTCGGCGTCCATGCCCGAATCATGGCACCCTACGATGAAGATGCCACTCGTAATCTCATCACGGTTTTACAGGAGCTGCCTCATATTCATACATTTGATATTCGAGCTCATTGTCACTTCATTCAACCATTGGTCCCATATCTCAACGTGCATTCGCCCATCCTCCACACTTTCTCTCTAAGTGCAGTATGCGGAGATTCGATAAATCATCTCATCCTTCCTTCGTCACTGTTCACTCCATCCTCTCTCAATATGAGGCATTTCGAGGTTCGACGCTGTGATTTCGATGTTGGAATGCTCAAGGGGTGGCGTCTAACACACCTTGTGATTTATGACATGTCAATCACGGCAAGGCCGCTCCGCAATGAGCTTCTCGACACTCTCGAGTGCCTACCTTTACTCCAGGAGCTCACACTCTCCGGAGTCATTTCTAGTAATTTGACATCGCCCTCGAGGTATACGCAGGTCTACTTGGTTCACCTGCAGTGCTTGCATTTGCAGGGGGACTTCGCTGCCTGCTGCGATTTCTTACCTTGGGTGGTTTTCCCTGCAACAGCGTCACTCGACCTCTTCTGGAGTGCTTCGGCGGAAATCGCACTCCCATTGATCAACAACAGTCTTATGAAACAAGTGCTCAAACCACGGCTAAAGACGTCTGGGTGCCACGTTTTGGAATTCTCTGCACTTCCGCATGAGGTTGAATTCCTGTTTAGCCACGACGCGCATCCTCAGGCCTTGCACTTCAAATACAACTTCCCCAGCTCCACCACGACTCAAACGACACCAGATATCCATGACATTATCGTTGCCTTGTTCGAATTGCCCTTCCCACTTGACCACGTCACTACATGGTTCATAGACATGTCCTTGCTCAGCCCTTTGTCGCAGCCAGCCTGGTTCCACATCATGTCCAAGTTCCCCGTCCTTAGGGAGCTCTCATGTTGTCCTGTGCCCATAGGGTTGTTTGGTTGCCTTGCCGATAATACCGCAAGAGCAGTCACGGGAAACGAGCCATTGCTTTTACCTGACCTCACAAAAATCACCTTCCAAGGGGTGCCTTGTGAGCGCCCTTATCACCGGGCTTTGAAACGCCTGCGCAGGAAGATCAAATGGAAGAGTCCGTAGGATGATCAGAATCGTGATGAGCTGCGTAGCAAATTTTCGGGTTCCTGAAGCTCTTCCCACTTCCCCCTTTGACTCAATCTAATTGATTACTCTACAATGCTCCCCTTCTTCTCTGAAGTTCAATCAGTATTCAATATTCAAGGGTAGCGCATGCTGTCACACTACTGTCTCTTAGTTCACCATCACGACTTGCTTATGACTACATTTTTACGGAACAGCGATTGAATTGTACCTGTTGGCAGTCAGGCTTTTTTCTATTCTTCTCAACTATTTTTACAAACTACCGTCACTCAAATAATATTGACAACAAGCCAAGTAATTCTGAAGTGAAGATCCACATTTTATCAATTCATCATTTGTTAACTCGTCCGAGTTGAGTTGCTGTCAATGCGTGAGAGAAAAAGATGAGTCATCGAAACTCTTGATGATTACAACCTCTCATCCTCGATTTGAGCCTCATGACGATCTCCACCTTTGCCGTCCCATCACCAGACGCCGACTTTCTTTCCTACAGTACATCGTCGAACTTGCTACTCAGCGGCTCGTCGAAGTGCATCGACAGGTTGCCTACTGACTCTCCAGTGGACTGCTTGTGTATCCTCAGAACACTGGCAAACGCGTAGAATAATAATAATTTCAAGCCCATTGCTACGGATGTGTTCTGTGTCACGGCCTTGTCCAACTTGGACTCGATTGGTATTCGAAATGTTGTCTCCTGTATGCCATCCGTGCGTGTTAATACTGCGTCCAACCCTGTGGATATCAAGACCAATGGCATGTGTATCGTTCAACTCCTAATGAATCCCAATTCAGCTCCTCACACATACAGGTACATGGATGAGTCACAAGACAACGAGATCATCATTATAAATTTCCGATCGATGTCGACTCTGATGGCTTCGAGTGCCAAATGTCCTTCCGTATGGTATCCACAGGGGAGGAGCATCCTTTGTCCCACGGATCTCGTGTAATGAGTGGTAGTGCCGCTTGTAGCGAAGCTCAACATATCAAAATCGTTATCGCTGTCTTCGATGATCGTCTCGCAGTCTATACTGCTAGGCTCGATGAAAATCGGGGCCTGTGCTGGTCGCTATACGTCTTGAATTGGCAACGGCATAGTCAAACAGATGTGGGTCTTCTTTCTTTCGCTGTCGCTTTGGTTTGGGCATTTATGTTGCCCGTCCTTAGCAAGTTGGTCGTCTTCGATTACCCATCAATTTTTTATAGTGCCGCAAGCTGTGCGGGCCTCGCGGTACCAGTTGACCATTGGATTTGGACAACAAACCCTGCAGATATTCCTTCGACAGGCTTGATACGACGTCAGAAGATGGGCGCTCAGTCACTTGGTCATTATGGGGTCCACAATTCTTGTTTCGTCCCTGAAGAGAGGTTCGGCAGGGAAGGGTGGTGCTTGTTTGGAGTGGGAGGATCTCACATTGTTTGGGCGAGTTCCATTGCAGATCGAACTGGTTCATCGTTCCAGTTACATATGGCCGACTTCCTGGCCGTGGCATGCGGCATCAGCAAGCTAATGCGCGAACCTACAACTTGATCAGTAGGTCTCCGGCCGGACATGCAGGTGACGACATACCTCCCTTTCGTGGAGGTGTCCCATGACAAAGCTTTCGATGCCCTCCTTTGGGATATCAAACTCGATGAGGAGACGATGGTGATGTTCATCCGACCAACAATTAAGTCTGTAAAAGCATTTCTGTCTGCCCAGCTCACACAGTTCACCGTCTAACTGAACATATCAGGGTTGGAAAATGCAGGCTGACGTCTTTGAAATGTAGTCCGTATCTCATTGCAGCCATAACTATTTACGAATTGTCCACATTGAAACCTACCTCCCGTTGTGCACATTGACACGTACTGAGAACCCAACTTCGAGTCAGGTATCAGCCAATTTGTCGACAAACCTATTCAAATTTACGGTCTGGCTGCAATACAAAGCATGGTGGGCACAATTGACACCGAACCGGCGGAAATGCTTGCTTACATATGTTGGATATATATATAATGACGCGTGACGCGTCAAGTGTTTTCTGAGTCTTGTAATGAATCCGCCTATTGTACGCGAGATACTGACGAGGGGTTCTAGAGCAGGCAAATCCCTCCTCTTCAGCCACGATGGCAAAGTTTTACTTTCATGTGGTGGGTGCTAGCATTAGCTATCTTTAAAAAGCAATCAATGAAGGATGCTCATCGGATGCACGTAGAAGAAGATGCTCTTGATTTTTGGGAGCTTTCCAATTCTCGCCGCACGGCTTCAATCTCACTACTGTCTCCCCCAAAAATGGCTGTCTGGATGCAACCAATATCTCCTACTAGCTCCCATGACATGCGTGTTGCATGCGTACTACAGGATGGCGCTATCATTGTACACCCTCTAACTCAAGACTATCGACCCATCGCTGGTTTCGATACCCCGTTTTACCCTCATGATCACGACGCGAATATTAAGTGCATCGCATACAGTAATATGTATCAGTTGATTGTAACGTCAACCAGTGGAACGCTCAGCGTTTTCAAAGTGGGTTCTTCAGGTATCGTAAAAGTAACTCCATTGCGAAGGTGTAATTCTGATGTTTTCAAGGTTCCATTCAACGCCAGTGGTCTATGACTTCTGGAGCAGAAACGTCGCAAATCAGTCATGTCTCCTTCTCTTTGTCCGAAACAAGCTTACACATATGCTATATGCATGAGAAGACCATGTGAGCTGTGCACCATACTATAGGGTTGTCTGATTTATGAGTCGAAACAGTTTGGAAATCGATGCATTTGATGGAAGCGAAAAGAGACGCTTATCAGTGGCACACTCCATGTTTGTCCTGCGATGCTGTTTTAAATAACTTGACGACTGATATTTTGACAGCTCGTCTGCCGTCCTGTCGCCAACCAGAGATAGGCTTCTTTTGCATAATGTCAAAATTGGATTTGACATGGTCGACGTCACCACGTACACCTCCTGTTCCCTTCGATTCCATGTCAATGCTGTCGATCGTCGGCCTCTCTCGGCAGCATTTATCAACGGAGGCAAAAATCTGGTAGCGCACGATGGCTACGGGAAGCTTTTCTTTTGGGAATCAGCTTCTGCCAATTTATTGTGGTCAATTGAATCGGGATGTTGTACGTGTTAAAGCTCCCCTCGACGGAGATTCCATGCAAGTATATGCTGATGACTTTGTGCGCAGCAAACCTGCGGGCACTGGCGGTGAGTCAAAACTTCAATAATTTTATGTGCAACATGTGATGATATTTGTGCGGTCCTGTAAGGCACCAGCCACAGAAACACAATTTTGTTCTCTGGCGTTTGCTGGAGAGCTTATCACGAACACAACAGAAGATCGCCGCCATGCTATATCCGTCTGGCAACTCACCCGTAGGATATGCGTTCAAGATTTCGACTTCCATAGTGACTTACGAATATTCGTCAGAGCCTGGACTATTAGAACCCGAGCAGTCACGTTCACCGAGGAGAAAATTAACCCGCTCGCCTGCTCAAGAAGAAGAATTAGAATTGTGGTCTCACGACAATCACCATACAGAGGGTTTGCAGTCATCGCTCGATATTGCATTGTCACACCAGACCTGCTATGCAAGCGGTGACAAAGGTAGTCATCAGGATCAAGGCAAGCACGACGCGCTGTTTGTACTTCCCTAGAATTGAGCTGGGATACAAGGCGTACAAACAGATCTCATTGAACCTTGGTTCACTCACACTGACGTGTCCCCCTTTTGTAGCGTCCCCGTGGGTGCGTTGGTTACGTTCCACGTTTTCTTTTCGCTTGTAGCTCATTTCTGTTCAGATCCATGCATTCAGGCTGGTCTCATACCTAATCATCATGGGTCAACATATACACCGGATGCATGCAAGATAGAGGAGCCTGATTCGAATCCTCAGCGCATGGATGCAAATTCAGCCCTCCCGCTGCCTAACCTACACGTCGCTGCACGACACATCCCAATTCCTACGACTACGATAATTCCGAATGATTCCGATTCTACGCCCGAATTTCCATCGATCATGGGTGCCAAACCAGTGCTAGTTGTTCAAACAGGGGAATCATTTCTAGGATTTGGCAATCTGTTTGCACACTGGATGGTTTTCCATGAGAGGAGGCATCAATGCGCGCCCATGATCTATAGGGCAATAGCCAAGATACTGACTTATCTCACATGTCTGAGTGCTTTGACGATTTTCCTGTGTCCGGCGGTGGATTACATGGAGGCTCGACCCGGTCTTAGGGCTAGTAATTACAGATGTCATGTGAGTCTTCTGTCCGATGACATTGATCTTCCCTAGACTTGGTAATGGCATACACTACATCACGTCCTAGTGCAACTTCCTTGAGTCTCATGCTTGAAGCAATATGCAGTACTAATAGTAGTCCAGCTAAGCATATAGGCGGTTTTTGATGTTGGATCATGGCCGCACTCGTAGACTTAGCCTACCGATTCAAGACAAATAATTGGTCAACGACGCCTACCAGTAACCAGTAACTACCGGCCGTGACCTTCCGCATCTGTCAAATCAATGATGACCTTCACAGTGGGTCCAGTTAAGTCGATATACTCTTTGAATGTACCAGTAAAGTTACAGGTGCACCTGTGACAGTCATTATGTAATAGGTGAATTACCTGATCTGATCAATTAACTCACCGTTTGGATGTTGCTTTTTCGAAAGTATGATACAATCGAATGAGATGCGATTGTCGGGCAACAAGTTGGCGGCAAAGGGGGCATTCTGGACGCTGCTTCAGTAGAGAATTGATGCATGGAGCACAAAACAGATGTCCTGGTGCATTTTTGTTAGCGCGATCGCCGAGGCTGCAACCGGAACAAACAAACCACATGGAGTGACTGTAGGTATTACTGTTGCGTCATCAAATTCGAGGTGACACACAGGACATATAGACATGGTGATATCTATTGGCCGGTCAGTATGTCCGTAGGCTCTATATGTTCACAAACGCCTGAATGTACATCAATAATAAATATATTGTACGTTTATTAGTGCCAGGTGCCACTCCTGTTCCAATTCCAAGGTCCGGGATGGCGGCCCAGCGGCCGTGGGAAGGCACTGAGTGTGCTAATTATAGCAAATACCTTGAGTTCATTCCGTTGATCTTTCACCTTGCCAAGTCCCAGCATTCCCCCGACATACAATTGAGATAGCAATGATGCCTCGATCGAGGTTGTGGATGGAGATGGTGCTGTCAATCATTCCATCTGCTAGGACGAAAGGGTGGCATTACAAAAACGCCATCTCTGCGTGCTCTTGAATCCTCAGATCGTTTTGCGCAGTGAAGGAAGTACTGATTCTATTTCCGTCTTGACTGCTGTCCGAGCCAAATTGCGATCATGGACAAGTCTAACCTGGAGGATCCGGTCTACTATGACTAGGTAATGTTCGAACTTTGGGTGGTTATATCAGACTCGGAACCTCACACCATGATAGCAGGAGTTACTTGTCTTTGGATGGCCTCCGCACATTCTGTCTTGTAGACTTGGCATCTCGTGGCGACGGATGCGTCCTACTGGAAGTTATCATTCGTTGTCGCCTTCGATCAAACAGTCCCCCAAGCAAATGCTATGTGCCAGTACGATCGGTTTAATCGCCTTCGTCTACGTAGCAATGTAACATCGGTCGCTCGTCTGTGCCGGACAAAGAGCATTGTCGAGGCAAATGCAAATTGAGACAGTGAGCTAGCGTCTATAACTTTTCTGCTTTTTATTGACTCACTGGCAGCGCCTGGTCCCTCGGTTCACTGTTTCTGAAAACGACCTTCACTTCAAATCCTATCTAACATGATCACAAAACTCGGTTGGAGAAGCTTGAGGCTTTGCTCTTTGCTCACAACTTTGCAGACTTCACATCTGCGGAAAATGTTGTCTCAGAATTGCAAAATCGCCTCCGAAACGTCCTTGGGACGCGGAGATGCTGAAAATCATGCGGTATCGGCCATCGAGACCGGGCTGGGAGTGAGAACCAAGCTCGAAGCCCACGTCTTCCTTCTGACCGAGGAACTCAATCTGATCAATCAAGTTAGCCCAGGATCGAGCCGCGGATGAGCGCTCAGACCAGAAGTCAGCGCTTCTGTTTCTAGTTTACTCGGAAATTTCGTGGCAAATGCTCATCAAGAACTTCTTACAAAGCTCGCAGTCCACGAAATCGATTTTTCTTGGCTCAGCAAGACAGTTCAACGATGACCAATCTCGTGGTGGGAAACCTTTGGGGATTTGACGGTCCTCGTCATGCTCCTTGGCCTGATATCATGTCTAGCGTCATTATCTATACTGCCGCGTTCGGCATCCTCTTCTACGTAAGCACCATTCTCGCGTCGATATTACGTCCGGACAGTCCGTTCCAGACACCAGGGAGCAGAGTTAATGTGAACTATTTACAGAAATTTCGTCCCGCACAGATCGACTTTTATTCCTGGTGGTGCATCCATTAACTTGTCCGCCGTCCGCTGCATACTAAAGACATAGAATGCTATCTGCAACACTTGGAGAAGCCCTCAAGCTACGACATTCACATAGACTCGGATGCGCCAAGAATCATCACGGTACGTTTTAGTTCCTACTTTGATCATGTCAAGGTTGACCTTTACTTCAGGCAATGTTCCTTGTTCCCGCATCCTGCAATCCTTCTCGTTACGATGCCATGGACGTGGCTACGTGCAGTGGATGGGTCCCATTGTCACGAGACTCCTATACTACTTTGAGTCTGACAAAACCGGCCCCTCACACTTTTTCGTGCCCTCTCGCAGCTATCTATAGCTGCTCCATATCTGACAAGGGATGCCGTGGGCGAGTTGCTTCTTGGGGAAGGTATTCAACTTGTTTCACCAACTTATCTGTCTGGAAAGTCGTTTTCCAGCCTGACCAACTACAGTGCATTGTCCTGGACCCAAATACTTGTCGTCGACCAATCTTGCGCTAGCAAAACAATCACCGAGTCGTCATCCGAAATCATCACCATCGTCGACAGCATCCTCAGTTCGAGGACTTCAGCTAGACGTCAGTTTCGGTCATGGGGTATGTCTGGCCGGCGCAGGGAAGTAGGAACAGGGGCACTCGTGCGTCATGAGAGTTATCTGCTCACCTATTCCTTTGGTATTATCGTCAGAATTGCGATGTACCAGACCCCTGCAAAGTAACTCAATGGAGGAAATCGCAGGGGGAGATGGGACTGTCTTATTCTGTTGTGCAGGACGAATAACATTAGTTACGCGAGGCGATTATAATAAACTCATTTGTATCCTAATAATGAGCAAAAAATTGCGAAGATGTAGTCACGGTGAAGGACATAGTCGGCGTCATTCAAGTCTGAGTCCTGGAGAAGCCAAGTTACTTTGACGTTTTGCAGAGTCTATCACCAGTAGCAAGTATCCGGGGTCCTCAGCCTTTTCTTACCCTTTTGCCTGCGACATTTTTTGACCATGAATCATATTGGCAAAGGCAAATAAAAGGCTCTCATTTTCTCGAGCAGGTTGCAACGATAGATACTGTATCCTTTAAATGCTCGTGCTAGGGATAGATAGGAGCATACTTTGTACATAGTGTATATGTTAGCCTTTCTCCCTGCTAAAAATAACTCGAACAAGCCTAGCCTTTATGCAATGCAGGCATTCTTGCATATTGTGATGTGGAGATTGATCATCTGCTTGCATACAAAAGACAAACACTTTGATACCATTCTGAATCTTAATATTTCTAATGTACTGATCTCTTGAAAGTTGGAGGTTTCACTCACAACTTCTGCAGGTCATTATGTCCCCAAATAATTTCCACTGCAGAATCCCAGCCTTTCTGTCATGTCACGAATTGCTAAGATTTGTTACAATAGCTGTTCACAGTTACAAAGGGGTTCAATTCAGCACATTCTTTAAAGACAGCCTTTCATTTGCCTTTCAGTATTGAATGTTTCAAAACCTTCTGCCAGCCTTTTTCTGCATGTGTATACAAATAAAAGTTTTATGGATTTTGTGTTCTGTTACACTAGCTAGTTGGAATGTAATCTCGCAAAAGGTAAATTCCTTGTAAATCTAAGGCAGTACCCACACATTCAGAAGGCAGAATTTGTTGTGAATTCTGAATCCTTCCGACTGCCAGCAGTATTTGACTTTGAAAACATATCTGACATTGTGAGGATTGTTACTAATGTCAAAATTTCATGTCGAGTGAAATTAAACTTTACCAATCTCACATATCATACCCTGCTGTCATAATGTAACTGCACAAAAAAGCACACCATCTATAACATCATTTGATTGGTTCTTGACTATATCTAATTAGTTACAGTAAATATCTAGGAATATAAAATACTCATAGGGCTTTGTAATGCTACAGAAGTTAAAATTTTCAGCCATGCAATAGCTTTCAGATTTTATAAATTTAAGGTTCACATCTGTTGTCCTGAAAGGCATTCAAAATTTGTCCATTTATCATGCCTTTCCGGTGCCTTTCACATGCTCAAAAAGGTTGCTTCCGCTGCGGTGATAGGTGCCCCTGAAGTACTTTGGCTCCTAAGAGTAAGTCACGTGTATCAGAGCAGATTTCACTTTCGCATCGCTCGGTAAGTTATCGGCTCAGGCTCATATATAATTTGAGGGTCAAGCACCTTGCCGTAGCACGTCTGTTAGCGCCCACGCTGAATGCCCACAGGGATTCTCTGCTTCTCGCACCCTCTTTCCCTGATGTGGCGTGACCCTCGCCTGGCATCCGCCTGGCGATTATACCCAACAACAATGTCCTGCCTGCAGCCTCCCGTAGCGCCGGCCCCCGTGCCAATACATGACTTCCTGCTGTTGTCTCTTGTAGTCCGACCTCGATTACATCGCCAATGCTGACTATCAACATGTCAGCGTTACCGGCTGTTTGGTAGTGGGAAGTGGTCATTGTTCAACGTTCATCAGTGAACTGGTGGAAGAATTTTACACCTTCATTTTCACCCATCTCGACGATGCCGCTAACATATTCGCTTTCGGGCCTTCAGCTTGATGAGCAGTCTGCGCTTTGCTCACTTGTTGTTGTACCAGTGTCTATTCGATCCCTATGGTTACAATACACAATACCCTGACCTAGTATACTACGTACTGTATGTATGATGCACCAGAGCACTGGTGAACATAAATGTCGATATATTTACCAGAACGCAGCATTGCAAACTTGCCAATTCCTGTTATTGTAGCCAATGAGGTTTTCAAAGGTCACACGTGTCTTGTTTTTGTAACGTGGAACGCTCGAGAGTCATCATGATATGTCACGGGCACGCACGCAAGACTAACACCAGTCAATGACCACTCCAAGGACTCCAAGATTGCCATGAAACTTTAAAGAAGTCTGCTCACTGAACTAACGACCCAGTTCGTTGGTAGTTGACCGAAGAGAAGGTAAATTAAATCCTACCGTTGAACATACATTGGGCCTAGGGAGTCATCACTGTCCACTACCCATGGACAACGAGGGCTCCTTATCGTGAACTCGGACTCTCGGACGCTATCATCAACGATGCTCATAAATACTATCATATGCACACGTTTATTTGGGCCCCATCAAATCCATTCTTGAGGTGCTAGCAAGCCTTCGATACTGCGGCGATCGACTTGAGGGTGCCGATGAGTGGATATAAAACATTGCGTTGACGCGGCGCGGTGCACAGAATGTGGGTTTGGACTAGCTGCAATTGGTCCGCTCGAGCCCGATCGAGAATCGGAGTTGGAGTACTTGAGTTTGCGAATTTTCAGTGTTTGTCATGCTACAAACATCAAGAACGCTGGCCAGGGCCTCATTAATATTGTATGCCCCAATTCCTCCTGCCTTGAGATGCTGACTCCCGCCAGTAAGATACAAATAGTGAATATGATGCATATCACACACCCCAATGATGTGCTTACTACTTGTCTGCGTCTTCCTCTACTTTGTTGGAGCAATCCAAGCCGCAGTCCCCCCCACAAATACTACTACCAGCGACAGTTTTGAAGCCTCATTATTCACGACCAGAACCATATGGTCCATCATATCCAGCTCTGTTCTCACTTTGTTCGCATGTATTTACACTGCCATTCACATCAATATTCCGAGTCCCAAGGACAGTCCATATCATATCCTACGGCGGAGACTTGGCATCATGATAATGGCATTCATCGCTCCTGAATTGATAGTCACTTGGGCTATGCGTCAGTGGTTAAGTACTTACTATATTACAAGAAAGTTCGAGGAATCAGGGTATCCCAACGTTCGTCCGGAGCAGTTTGAAGGTGAGTCGTGCTTTCCGAGACTCTCCATCTCACCACTCACTATACACGTCCTTAGAAAAGCAGTCTGAAGCACCTGGGCAACGTGAAACTCGCTTCTTTCGCCGCCTTCGCCGATTTCTTGTAGTGCTTGCTACACGTATACCATCTATGTTGAAGTTTCTTTGGCGTTCCCCCTGTACTCTCGCAAAGCGTATCAAAGGGTGGGTTAAGGCTCAATTTTCAGAGCAATCTGAAAGTAAGCCCAATTCGTACTCACCCAAACATTGATTGATGCGCATCATTAGACATTGCCTGGACTCAGACTCACAGCTTTTTCGTGCTGATGGGTGGTTTCATGCTTTACGTGGATGGGCAACCCTGCGTTACACTACGACATGAATACATTCTCAAACTGACACGTGCCGGGTGTATAGAAGTCCCTATTCTAACAGCAGAGCAGATCAACGACAGGAGCAAAGGCACTGCATTATCGAAAGGGTTGATCATACTCCAGGTGGCCTGGTTTATTATGCAGCTCATCACCCGCGCCATCTATCATCTCGAAACCACTGAGCTCGAAGTGGGAACACTTGCTTTTGCAGTTCTCAATTTCCTCACGTATGCTGTGTGGTGGAACAAGCCTCTCAATGTGCGACGTCCATATCCAGTGCACTGGAAGTCGACCGAGTCAAGGCCAGAGAATTACATCGAGTATGTATGCACCTCAACAATTATGCTGCTGCTGATTATGTCTGCCTTAGTGTCAGTGACAGAAACGAACTTGCTCCGCTTGGAGTCATGGCTCCAGTTTTAGGCCCAATTGCAGAACTGATAGGCGCACGTCGCATTCCTACATCTCGAAAGTTTCAAGTTCCTACGTTTGATGGCAGCATAAGTCTTAAAGATTCGGACAAGAACATACTTTTTCTTGTTGGATTGCTTATGGCAATAATATTTGGCGGCATCCATTGTATGGCTTGGTTCTTTGCCTTCCCCACGTACCAGGAACGGGTGCTATGGCGTATAAGTGCCGTCGCTATAACTTGCACACCTTGCCTTTGTTCTCTTGTCATCTTCTTACCCGACCAAATAACGAACATCGTGGGTTGTTTATCTGCCATGATTCTTTTCCCATCTGTCGCATTGTACATTACAACTCGTGCCGTCCTTTTGGTACTTATGTTCACCACCTTACGCAATCTTCCTCCTGACGCATACAAGGTGGTGTCGTGGACTAGATTGGTGCCGCACTTATAGTTCTTGATCATGGTGCTTGTGGTACATTCCATACTTTTGTAATGATATTCAGATGCGGCATTCTCGTGATTGACGTGATAGAGCTCATACATGACGCGATCACATGACCTACACGTGTGGCATGACACTCTGCCCGAGTCTTGCTCATCAAGACAGCACCAAAATAGAGCTCTGTACTTTCTTGTCATACTCTCGCCCACCTTCACTTTCGTTTCCATCACTATCAGCTCAGATGCACCGGATCGGCTCAGTTTCGCAGCTGTCGACTTAGAGTAATCTTGTATTGTCTCCAGTGGTCTGTATTGTAAGTTCAAAAGAATTTGTATTGTATCTTGTAGTATGCTAATAGTAGCAAGCCTACAGCTGCAGGACCAGCATGTATCATCATGACCAGCCATCGACAACATGATTTTAGCGTCGAGGCGTTGGGTCCAAGATGGCAGCCTGCTTTGAACTCGCTTGCCACATACGTCAGAACCTCTAAACTTTTGAATCTTGACATCGTCACCTACAACGCCACAGGGACATTGTTTTCAACGGCTTCAACCATTTTCTGACAACCAACAATATTTAGGCAAGGGCATGTTGGAAGACGAAGAATATTTCTTTTCTGCTGTATAATGTAATACCCGACGGAACGATCTTATCACCACGCAATCCGGGGACAAACTTGTGTTATCGTGGGTCGCCAGAACTGGGACATCTACACATCAGGAAGCACAAATGACTATGAAAATGGTCAGTCATTATTTTGTGCACGGAGCGCTCAAGAGTATTGATAACAAATAAACACTCCAGGGCTGCGAAGAAAGAAGCCTCGTGATCAGCTGACATTCTTCACACTGGAAAGTAAATTAAATCATGCCATCGGACACGCGTTAGGGCCATTGCTGTCGCAACTACTTTCGGATAGGGACAAGTTCTTATCGCTGTGGAATGTGATTAGAACAGACGCTCACATATACATATTTAGTTTGGCCTCATAAAACCTGTTCTTGAGGCGCCAGCATGCCAAGATTGATAGGTGCCCTGTTTCCATTCTGAGGCAAATTGGCTTCCATATCTTGAGAAGAGTAAGACGCGTGTATCAGAGCAGATGTCAAGACCTCCAGCACCGCTCGGCAAGTCATCACCGGCAGGTTATGTATGATTTGAAGGTCAAACACCTTGCTGTAATAGCAATGGACTCTCTGGTTCTCGCACCCTCTCCCTGTCTCTTGTCTCCATCGATTTGGCCTGACCCCATATCTGACGTTGCCTGTGCGTAGCATCTGCCTGGCGACTATACCTAACAACAATTTCCTGCCTACAGTCTCCCGCAGCCTACACTCCTATTCCTTTGTCTTCCACTAATATACGGACAATTTGAGGGAAGAACGCCGTAATGCAAACTTGGATCTCATTATTTTACCCAACGAAGTTTTCGAGAGCCTCACGTATCTTGTTTTCGTGAACTTCGGAACGCTCAAGAGATAAGACCATTCTATTTTCAGTCCAACCTCAGTGTGCTGACGCCCTCCAGTAAAATACAAATGGCGAACAAGATGCCTATCGTGATACACCCCAAAGCGACTTACAATGATGCGCTTACTACTTTTCTGCATCTTCCTCTACCTCGTTGGAGTCATCCAAGCTGCACCTACGACAAATACAACAAATACTACTATCAGTGACAGTTTAAAAGCTCCATCATTCACGACCAGGACCCTATGGACAATCATCTCCAGCTCCGTCATCACTCTATTTGCTTGTATCTACAGTGCCATTCACATCAACATTCCGAGTCCCAAGGACAGTCCCTATTGTATCCTACGGCGGAGACTTGGCATCATGATAATGGCACTCATCGCCCCTGAACTAATGGTCATATGGGCTATGCGTCAGTGGATCAGTGCTCGAGCAGCCTGAAGGTGAGTCATGCTTTCGGAAACTCTGCATCTCATTACTCACTATACACGTCCTTAAAAAAGGAGTCTAAAGCACCTGAGCAACGCTCCCTTCGCCGCTTTCTCAAAGTGCTTGCTACACATATATCATCCGCGCTGGTGTTTCTTCGGTGTTTCCCTCGTGTTTTTGCGAGGTGGGTCCAAAGGTCGGTTAAGGCTTATTTCTCAGAACCATCTGAAGGCAAGTCCAATTCATGCTCACTTAAACATCGATTCATATGCATCATTAGATAATGCATGGACTCAGACGCACAGCTTCTTTGTGCTGATGGGTGGTTTCATGCTTTATGTGGACGGGGAACCCTACCTTACACTACGACATGATGACATCCTCAAGCTGATACGTGAAGAGTGTATCAAAGTCCCTACCCTAACAGCAGAGCAGATCCACGACAAGAGCAAAGGAAATGCAATATCGAAAGGATTGATTATGCTTCAGGTGGCTTGGTTTGTCATGCAGCTCATCACCCGCGCCATCTATCACCTCGAAACCACCCAGCTCGAAGTGGGGACGCTCGCTTTTGCAGTTCTCAATTTCCTCACTTATGCCGTGCGGTGGAACAAGCCACTCATTGTGCAATGTCCACATCCAGTGTACTGGAGGTCGACCAAGTCAAAGCCAGAGGATCACATTGTTAAGTATGTCTGTGCTTCGATAATTATGCTGCTGCTCATTATACCTGCCTTAGTCTCGATGAAAGATACGAACACCCTCCGCACGGAATCGTGAGCCTACTCGTCCTGTCAATTGCTGAACTGATGGGCTTGCCTGGCACTCCGGCATCCCGAAAGTTCCGAGTTCCAACATTTGATGGCAGCATCGAACTCGAAGATTCGGACAAGACGGTTCTTCAGCTTGCTGCATGGCTTATGGCAACCATATTTGGCGGCATCCGTTGTATGGCTTGGTTTTTTGCCTTCCCCACATACCAGGAACAAGTGCTATGGCGCATGAGTGCCGTCGCTATGACTTCCATACCTTTACTTTTTTTTCTCATCTTACTCAATATAATACCGGCCGTCGTGACGCTTATATGTGGCCTGACTTTTTGCATATTGTACATCACAGCTCGTGCCATCCTTTTGGTACTTATGTTCACCACTTTACGCAACCTTCCTCCTGACGCATACAAGGTGGTGTTGTGGACTAGTTTGGTACCGCACTTATAGTTCTTGGTCGTGGTGCTTGTGGTATACTTCATACTTTTGTAATGGTATTTAGATGCGGCATTCTCGCTCGTGATTGACGATAGAGTTAAGCACATGGCGTGATCACATGGCCTGTATATGTAGCATGAAACTCTGCTCAAGTCTTGCTCGAACTTGCTCATCACCATGGACATCAGCAAGATAGAGCTCTTTGGTACGCTGCGGACGACTGATGAGCTTAATTAAATGAGCAGGTAGCAGCATTCCCAGTCGAGGAGACAGCTACCTTTGAACGTACTTCCATCTGCCGCGTCTGCCTCCATTATGCTCTGCATGTGGAAATCATGTCGCTGGAAAGACAGGTGCGCGGCTTATTTGCCAATGATACCACCATACACTGATATTTTTAGAAACGAACCATTTGCGTTAGCAGGCTTTCAATCCTCGTACCCCAAGAATCGCCACACCAAAACAGAATCGGAGGAAGAGCGCATGAGATCCTCAATATTTTCTCCCACGGCGCCTTCGCTTGTCCTCTTCCTTAGATTGAGAATGATGGATGAGTCGGGAGCGCTGGAATAGAGAGAGCGGGGATGGAAGGTGAATGTGTTTGTTCGTTACTGGTGGAAGACGTTAGTTGAAAGTTGAGGTTTAAGGAGGGAACAAGGGGAATGGAAGAGGGAGAGGGAAGGGTGCGCAGAATGAGTATGCAATCAGTATTCAGAACGACCAACATTATATGTTATGAATATCATTGCGCACCCAACCAGAAGGACAAATGAACCGAATGAACACAAACGCAACAAGAACCACATGAAAAGAGGGATGAACACACACATCTCTAACCAACACATCGTAGCGCTCGAACACAATATTCATGGAAGAAGCGAGGAGCGAAAGGAGGATGATGATAAAAAGATCGAGGGTGTAAGCAGTCTGATGTCCTTGGCGTAGATCCCCCGCACAAGAAGCAGAAAAATGGAAGGCCAAGACCCCACAAAAGACACGAAATCTATTAGTATCATTAAACCAAAAGCAACGCACACCTCAGGTCTGTCGTCCGCCAAATGATGATGATGCGCATCATTCCCCACCTCACCTGCGCCGTGCAGATCCAAATGCCCATGTGCATGTCCCTCAGAAAGTAGAATATGTTCAACAGCTCCTTTGGCTACGTCACGGTGTACGCCTGTGAACATGAGGTAAACACGTTGGGCGAAAAATGAGGATTCTGTGTGTGCAGGCTAGGCTGGGTAGAGGGTTGGTTCAGGGCAGTCACGGTAGCATTAATTGGGGGTAGAGGGGGTAGAGGGTGGATGGATGCAGGAAACATGTGCACTTGCTGAAGAACAAAACTCACCTTAAACCACCCCTGCTATCCTTTTACCAACTTCGAACGTGAAGTACTTTGGGCCTCGACTGCGACCTGTATCAATTGAACCGGATCCACATTCTTTGACTGCAGGTTGATAGAAGAAAGTATGGAGAGCCGCGATTCGGGGTATGATCGCATTGTGCTTGGTGCCGCAGTATCTGCGATTTTACTGAACTTACTGTGTAGGGTGGAAGGCTTGCCAGATGATTTAACACCCTTTATTACTCGAACAACTCAGGACTACGTCAGTGGAGGTGCATTTGGCGATATCTGGAAGTGCAGTTACAGTGCAAACAGTGATAGTTCGACCTTCGTCAGTCCATGTGTTAGACGCCTTTGTTATGCGCTGGCTTACATGATCAACACATAAGGTTGCGGTCAAGTCATTCAGATTTCTAGAGCGTCATAATTTGGAGCAAATCAACAGGGTAAGTGACACGCGCCGGCCGGAGAATCGGATGAGCGTATATTAATTCAGTGCTACTTAAATTTGGATTATCCAGAAAATCAGCCGAGAAATTGGCATTTTGAAGATTCTACGCCATGACAACATTGTACCATTGTTAGGTACAGCGACAGGATTTGGACAAATGCCAGAATCGCGCTGCTTAGTAACACCATGGATTCCAAACGGCACATTGAATGCATACCTTGCATCTAACCATGACGTTCTCACAGTGGTGGCCCGTTCGCGTATGGTGAGTAGAGTTCTTCACTTCTCAAGACTAGTACTCACTCGAAGATGCAAGGTAAAGGACGTCGGCGCTGGACTGTGTTATTGTTAGTTTCATGCATTTTCTCAAGACGTTTGCAAACTAGTGGTGACTTACCTTTGGTGCAGTGCACTCGGTACGCGTCGTGCACGGGGATATAACTGGGGTGAGCCCGGAGCTGCTGAGGTATTCTTGACAACTGATTTCGAACCTGCAGGCAAATATATTAATTGACGAGGGAGGTCGTGCAAGATTGATCGATTTTGGTCTTTCCACCATCGTCCAACCCCTTCTCGGCCAGTCGCACTTGGCTGCGACGTCTATACACCCAGGCGCAATCCGTTATGCAGCACCAGAGCTCATTCGATCAGAAGATGTCCGTGGCTTGCCTCTCGACAAAGCTGATATATACTCTTTTGGTTGTGTAATGCTTCAAGTGAGTTCGTAGTTTTGTCACGAAACGTTTGCCCGAGGACTCTGACTCATTAAACAGATTCTTTCTGGTCGGCACCCCTGGTCTGAGATCATATCTGAAAAGCCAGAAGTGCGTATCCTTGTTATGATCTCACAAGGTCATAGACCGCAGCGCCCCGACGGCCATCCTTCAATAATAGACTCGGACTGGGACATTATAAAAAGGTGTCTGTTACGCAAGCCCGAACTTCGACCTTCAGCAAAGAAAGTGCTCGACTTAGGTAAGTTCACTGTACTCTTTTATGATGCATCCAGGGGTGCCAACCACTCCCCTTCAGTTTGCACACACGCAAAGCCACGTGCAGAGCCACAAACAAGGCCACCAAACTTCATTATCTTCGGCGAGATGGGCGTTGGCAAGAGCTCGCTGATAAATCTCATTGCTGGGAAGACACTTGCCAAGTCTGCTGCAGTCAAGGGGTTCCGGCTAGGAGAGAATCGTGACATGATGCTACAGGTACTCACGAGACGTTGCAAGCTGCCCAAGCAAGACGCGGTACAGCTTCTTCGAAGGATTGAGTCGGACGAGGACTGGTAATTTCCTAATTTAAAGAGTGTCACCAACATTGGCTATTGTGTACTGCCTAGTACGAGGCTCTGGTAGTGTTGACCACTCTACTCGTACATATAAATGCCTAACCACTGAGTTCAATATTAGAAAAATTCAGACGCACATTCATACCCTCCCGAAGTGCCTCGTTTCCTGATCTTGATATTTTAGTCTCTCCTAGGCAGATATTAGACCACTCTCGCCCAACCAAACCACCGCCCTGGATAAATGGGGTAGAATGAATTGATTCCAGCATGTTTGTTATGGGTCGCAGAAATTTTCGATGGTTGATTTCTGCAAAGTCTTACTGTGGCTAAATAAGCAACCGACCCTCACCGGCACCTGGCGCCAGCTATCGACTTCCAGTTTTTGCTATTGCACAGAACACATAGTTAAAAGTTTGTTTTCCGAAAAATTCGAGCTGAACAGTTGAGAACTACTACTCATACCCATCTTTTCGCCACTCATACCGCCTAGCACTATACATGCTGCGTATGCGATGTGCGTGCTGGTGATGACTTGGAGAGTTAGCGTAGGTTATATCATCGAGCAAAGATCTAGGGGATGGTTTTCTATCACCACGGGGGTAAGGAAGATGGGTCACCAGGACCATGCTTAAGGTGTGTAACAGTACTGATCGAAGATTGAGGAATTCCGGCGTGGCATTCGGGGTATGGTCGCATTGTGCTTGGTGCCGCAGTATCTGCGATTTTACTGAACTTCAATAATGTGTAGGGTGGAACGCTTTCCAGATGATTTAACACCCTTCATTACTCGAACAACTCGGGACCACGTTAGTGGAGGTGCATTTGGCGATGTCTGGAAATGCAATTATAATACAAACAGTGGCATTTCAACCTGCGTCAGTCCATGTGTTGGATGCCTTTGCCATGCGCTGGCTTACGCTGACTGATTGATCGGTAGTATAGATCTAGGGGAGGATTTTCTATCACCACGGGGGCAAGGAAGATGGGTCACCAGGACCATGCTTAAGATGTGTAACAGTACTGATCGAAGATTAAAAGAATTCCGGCGTGGCAGTGCTTGTGCTTGGCATAGTAGGGGGCCGCCTATCATGATATATGTACAGCTTGCCGTTCTCCTCACATTTACTACTGATTCCTGAATCTACACACCTTCACCTAGCAGTTCACAATGAATGAAGATATATTCAATTCCAGAACGACTCGGAGATATTCAAGGCTAGAACCTCTTCCAGAAGCCGTCAGCAATATAACTGGAGTTGGTGACTCAACCACGGTAAGGGACCCATTTTCGATATTGAAGTTTGATGCGGATGTGTTGACTGTTGAGACACTACCTTCTAGGCAAGGCCCCGCGGAAACACTCGTCAGTTGCTACAGAAGGTCAAGAAAGGTGTAACTAGAAAGCTTTCTGTAAGCTTGGGTTATGCTGCAATCAATTAGGCGCTAAGATTGTACCCAAGGTCTTCAAACTTTCCCGCAGCCACGACTCTGCAGCTGCCCAAGACGTCAAACTTGAAGGTGGATTGTTATCTCCTCATGTCGAGGTAGGTGCTTAAACTCACGCGTTGATCTCTGCACTGTTTCTGAATTATGGCGGTCGCTCAGATGCAGGATATGCATCCTGGTGTGGAAGAAGATCGACCGATAGTCGTACAGGTTCAACACACCCCCATTGGTGTCGATGAAGGAGCTGGTCTCCAACCGGTAGCCCCGCAAGTTCACGATGTCGCCTCTGATATGGAAGAAGGCGCTGGTCTCCAGCTAGTGGTGCCAGCACATCAAAATAGTATCATCTTTTGCGCGGAAGAAGGTGCTGTTTCCCAACCGATAGTCCCGCAGATTCAACACATCACTTCTGGTGTGGAAGAAGGTACTGATCCCCAGTTGGTGGGCGCGGAACGTCGAGTTACCTATGAGGCTGTAGATCACACGAATCCACTTGGATGGACGCACTCAGAGACTGAATTGCCCAGCTTGGACCGATTTACGAGCCAGCGCCACCACGTTTCTATCCTACCTGCCACATCTTGCTCAGCACAGAATACGACAACTATTTCCTTTGATCCACTGTCCTATCTGCATCGTCTTGACAAGATGGACAAAGATACTCGCTCGGCATCTCGAGCGCATTCACTGAAAGGTGATCAAATAGTTCGGACGGACCAGTCCTTCATGTCTGAGGGCGAGGATGACGATGTGTATGAATCTGCAAAATCTGACAATGGAGAAGATTTCGTAAGTTAGCTTTTCTCGTGGTTTTCATAACATGGGCTGAAAATTTCACGTTCCTTGTCAGATGGACGCAGAAGATTCCCTTCCGCACAATGATGCTAGTGACC
Source organism: Suillus cothurnatus (assembly GCA_016758765.1). Classification (NCBI taxonomy): domain Eukaryota; kingdom Fungi; phylum Basidiomycota; class Agaricomycetes; order Boletales; family Suillaceae; genus Suillus; species Suillus cothurnatus. The sequence continues at coordinate 49,629 of JABBWL010000143.1, read as the reverse complement.
TTGTCCAGTCAATCAAATCGATGTACCGGGTCCTGGACTTGATCAGTGAACAAGGGAGTGGTGGACTAGGTGATTCCATTTTCTTTTTCGAGCCTTCCTTCGCTGATTACTCCTAGTGGACAAAATTATCATTGCACAGGATTCACTACGGACATTCACCAATACCATCTGTCCTGGCGCATATGTGACCATGACGAACGTTGACTTTAGCATGCTGGATGGCTTGTTTGTGAAGCCCATCGGGATCTATGGGAGCAAAGTGGAAATAGTGCGACTTTTGTCGTCTCTTGGTGTTATCAACGACTACGTGTGAGATACTGCCTTCTGGCTACAAACCGAGATCCTTATATACCTTTTTATAGGGCAGCCCAGCTTGTTGCGAACCACAGCGAATCTAGTATCTCAAAACCGAGTCTTCGTTCTGGACTTTACATTGTTAGAACAAGTTCTGAAGCTACCTCCGATGAACAACTATTCATCATCTACTGGCCCGAGGATGGCACTTGGGATGATTCAGCTCCTTCATCCATGAAACGCACCCGTGTCACCTTCATGCGGTTCGTCTAATCCTCTCTGATTTTCAGTAAGTATTTTTGACACAGGATGCTAGGTACCTTACGACAATATGTGATCAAGTTATGGCACTTATCTCCCCTGAGCATGCCCATTCCGTTGTATGTAGTGGACAGGAGGATGAAGACATCACAGAAATGGACGAAAACCAAGACGAGTATGACAGGATGTTCGCATTTGAAGTTAGGAAAACCAACGAACAAGAGGAAGCTATAAAGCCACGTCCTGGATTCAAGGTTTGTATAGTATATCATGATTGGTGCAGTGCTGACAGCTGCATGTAGGCTACATCTAGTTACATAGCCATGCCCCAGGCTCACCCGGAGGCAACAGTGGATGTTGAACTGCACAAACCCTGGTTATTGCACGGCGAGACTAATCAAGGGTTCATGACAAACAGCTATTTACCTGCCAGGCGGATCACCGAAGAGTGGACGCGCAAGTCCATTACCCGCCTCCAGTTAAGCAATTGGCTGTGGGTGTTACTCTCCGTAACTAGTTCTGGTATTTAAAGCTGATACCTGCTCAGGTGCAATGACAGTTTGCGGGTGAACAAGAATTTGGATGCCAATGCAGTGCATCTTTTGTTGGATGCAGGCCTTCGGGATCGCTTTCCGCAACTGTGCAACCAGTGGCAGCGGGAGTCGGTCGATATTTCATCGAATATCAGGGCCTCTAACGCATTGACGGAGGCCAGAACCAAAAGGAGGTTGGAGGATGACTCGCCCCTTCTCACTCCCATTTTCCATTGGGCATTGGTTGATGCCATTATTCAGAAATTTCCGTGAGCATCCCTTCACATCACTCTCTTATATCTCTAACTCAGTCACTTCAGCACTTTCACCCATGATTCCTTCCCTTGCCCTACCGAAAACAAGCAGGACTGCTCCGCAACTCAAGGTATAACTTTTTTGTGCAATCAATCTATTTGATGATGACGGCCTGCCAAGAACCGGTCGAACCCACTACCACTCCTGTGTGAGTTGTGCTTGAAACAGCCTAAACTATTTCTGATTTATTCATCCAGTAGCCCTTCCCCTCATTCCATAACGAGTGCGCAGCATGGCTTCAAGGCCCAAGGTATTCATACGTCTGTTATCAAGTTGCCTCATCATGACGGATCATCTAGATCGACTTTCAACTATCATCGAGCTATATCCAGAAATAGGCGAAGAGCTTAGTCGCACGGTGCAAAAACTTTGCATCGAGAAGATTAATAGTCGTGAATTCAAGAGCTTCAAGGAACGAATTCATATCGCTCAAAGCCTCCTTCGTCAATTTCCTGACATTAAGACGGAAGATTTGAATGCAATTCTTCACAAGGACATGCAACACGTCAAGGAATCTGTCAAGATGATAGGACGAAGTGCTGCCCCACATCAGCAGCCAAAGGGATTGATAAACACCGCTTTGAGTGGCATTAATTCACTCATCTCATCTGGACAAGACTCCCAGTTCGTCAATGAGATATTTAACAATGCAGAGGCCGCTGCATCCGCAATCAGTGACACTCAATTCCTTGCTGAGTTGAACGACATCGAGAAGCTACCTGTCCTGGAAAAAGCCGTCGCGGATACTAGGGCTGCTGCGTTGATGCACTTTAGATCACTTCTAATGATGCAAACAACAAATTTGACTGGTTTGGCGCTGCACATACAAATCAGCAAATGTATTGCCCGTATTCGTAGGGAAGCGGTCAGCAGTGAAGAACAACAACTAGCCGAATCACGAAAGAGGTTAATCGCTTCCTTCAATGCTCATTCGCAGATGGATTTTCATTTGTAAGCGATTTTGCTGCATTTCTGCTCCACTACATTCATAAATTGGCAGGCACACCTCTATTATTGATGCCATTGAGGATGGTCGAAGCTTATTGTCTCTACCAGCATCTTCGGTGCAAATCACTGGTTCAAGAGAATATTTCGAGCGACCAAAGCTGAAATTTACAGTTCATCCCATGCAATTGACAGCGCAGGATTCACATTCCTTACAGTTAGATTCTAGCACAATTCCTTCACCAAAGTTCAGGAACTTGTACTCGTTTAAGTTACCCCTAGGCCATTCAGTGATGTATGTGCTCTTGGCAATTCAACTCCTGCATATAACTGATGCAAAATTCCACCATTGATCCCAGGAGAGCGCAACTGCTTCCAGGCGAGAAGATCTTGCTCGCGACGACCGATCTGTCTGGAAACTTGACAGTGTACCTGGAACACCTCACTGCTATCGAGGGAGCCTTGGTTCATGGTGGCCACGGGAAAAAGTTGAATAGCGATAAGATTGGAAAATTCGTTCTGGCTTTCGATGAGTCGAAGCGTGTACTCAGCGTTGTTGCCACAGAGAAAGTTCGTTCAACTGGAAATCTGCTGGGACATGCCTAACGAACCTGCCATCAGCTCTTGTTACACGTCTTTGTTTACGATGATAACCGTGTCGGTTTCCAGGCCAATGGCAGTGCAATCAACTTGACGCAATGGTATCCTGAAGGGACTTCTATCACTCATGCATGTTTCATATGCGGCGGGGAAGAATTACTGCTCGTTGATACATTGGCACAGGCTAGAGTTTACTCCTTGACGACAATGCAGTTTAGGTCAGGCTTTGCGCTCACAAGAATTAAATACATCTAATTCATACATCACAGGCCTGCGACGCTCAATCTCATCCAGATTCCAACGGCAGTTTACTCGACTCCAGATGGATCTTGCTTAATCACGGCTCGTGTCCATGGGTCTAATTTGAAACTAACCGCTTACCACTGGAGCACGTTTGGCTCAACGAATGGCATCCCGCTCGAGATCCCTGATCTTTCATTGGACCAGCCACTACTTCTGACGTCGCTGGCTAACCGGAATATCGTGCATTTGGTCACACTTGACATTGGTACTCGATCATGTCGATCTATTGCTCTTGATATCACCCGGAAAGCGACAGAGTTCACCTTCAGAGAAAGGGGCACCGCAAGAGGGAATGCAAAATCAGGGAATATCGCCGCCCACAGCTGCCTCATTGATTGTCACGCCGAGGTGTGGACGCGCTTCCCAGTTTTTACTGCCATCCAGCGCGAGACGATCACGTCGTCTAGTAAGAGGTGTCAGCGAACATTGGTGTTCATTACAGAACAAGACCATCATAGATTTGTACCACACTTCCATGATCTTATCTCAACCTTTGAAAGGACATCAAAGAAACCGACTGGAAATCTTCTCAAGAGAATCGATGTCTCTTCAATGACGTACTCTACTTTTCACGATAGTCACCTTGGAGGTGCTGAGTGGAGCGTGTCGAAATTTCGTGCTGGGGAGTGGTTGGCAGAGTTCCTCTGCCTCATTCCTATCCAGATTGCCATAACAATGGAAAATCGTTTCATTCCACTCAAGGACGGGGTATATTCTACTCAGCTGGAGAAGTCCCTTCTCGGTGCAGATGTCAACCGCATTGTCGATCACTTGTCCTTTGGTTGGTATGAATCTTTGTTCCAGTCATACATGGCCAAAAAGGTGTGGATTGTATGAATGCCCTACAAGTTGTCAAACGTATTAACTTCCGACCTAACTTCAAGCCCGTCAAAGTCGTGTCATCTATGGGTGAACAATCAGTGGGGAAAAGCTTTTCCTTGAACCATCTCGCGGACACATCTTTTGCTGGATCAGCGATGCGCACAACAGAAGGAGTGTGGATGTCATTGACTCCGACCAAAGATGTTCTTGTGGTTGCTTTAGATTTTGAAGGCAGGTTAAAACAGTCATGATTGCGATACAACATGTTGAAATTCCCACCCAAAAGGTGTCCATAGTATCGAACGTTCAACTCAAGAAGATACTTTACTCGTCCTTTTCAATACTGCAATCTCTAACTTGGTTTGACATCACTTTCATGTTGCAAATGCGAGCTTAACCTCGTATAATAGGTCCTATTCCGGAATAACTTTGCCTTAAGTCGCGATATTACAGGACTATTCCATTCATTCCAGTCGAGTGCGACTGTTCTAGACCCAGCATCTAACCCGAGTCTGTTTCAATCAACATTGGTGATCATCATCAAGGTGATTTTCCCCTTCTGACGGTCTCTTTCATATAGCTGAACTCAGCAACTCTAGGACGTCGTGGATTCAGATAAAGCGGATATAGCTAAAGAGTATGTTTATGATCATGTCCTGATGGGCACGTACTCAAGTTAGCACTCAGGTTCGCTCTCAAGTTTCAGAAGATTGTCCAGGATGAACAAGAGGCCAACTTCATTTCTCGGCTCCATGCTGGACAGTTGAATATAATTCCATGGTATGTACGGTGTTTCTGTGTGTTTACAGGCTCCTTTATCATTTTGTAGGCCGGTGATTGAGTCGCAGGAATTTTACAAGCTTTTCCCAGCCCTTAAGCGTCAATTGGACAGACAGAAACTCACTCATAATACAGCGGGAGAGTTCCTTCATGTGATGAAGACCTTGATGGCAAAACTGAAGGTACGCTTCAGTCACCATACATTTTATGAGGGTATTGATTCAAACATTCGCAGGCAAATGATTGGGGCGCTCTCTCACGTGCGTATTCCTAGATCCAGAAATCGAACAGTTCAGTTAACGAATGATGCATTGCAGAAACGATGGCTTCACATCGGGCGCAGCTTCTTTCACTCATGTTGCCTAACGCTCTGGCATTTGGACTACAAGAGGTTGATCCTTGTCCGGAACCCCTGAAGGTATGAAATACTTCTACTGTTTTTTGATTCTTCGATATTAATTTGATATTAATTTATGAAGAACCTGGATGATGGTGTCCCAATCGATATGCCTGATACTGCGTCGGAATTCTCATTAGCGGGAGGGCAGCAGTCTTCTCGAGAGGCCGCTCTGCACGTCCTGTCTCATGCATGGCAAGGCTATGATTCTCGCCAGCACATGGCAGACGTTCTTTGGATCGAGAAGTTGACCGCTCATATCGACAATTTGATCAATCTGCGCATCGCTCATGTTCGCGAGTGGATCTCATTGAATATCACTCGCTTTCCAAGCGGGCAAGCAAGCATTGGCGAGCTCATCAGAACGTTCGACAGTGCAACAATAGACTTGAAGAGCAACTTGGAGTTGTGCAAGCTGAAATGTGCAAGCTGCGAGCTTCTCTGCATTCAGAGTAGATTGCACGATGGACAGCACAATTGCCAGACTTCTCATGCTTGCATACATTCTTGCGATTTCTGTATGTTGTTTGGAGAGACAAAAGCTTGCACTATGTCGTGAGTCAATATCCGTACTTTCTCAGTAAATGACTGATAAGCTTTCAGAGCGGGACATCCAGGCAATCATATGAAAGTCTTTTTATGATTATATCCGCACATGACCTCACGTTGGATTTGTCTTTCCAGATGTATTGTCAATGCGCATCTCTGTGGTCAAGTTTGCAAACTCTTTGGGAGACAAGGATGTTTAGATGAATGTACGAAAGTGAGATAGATAATCTTCACCATGCATAGAAAGCCACTAAACTCGTTACTTAGGTGATCGGGCATGCAGAAGATGATCATCTATGTGCTGCTACTGTTCATGCCTGCGGTCAGGTATGTATGTTTGATCCTTGAGCAGGCCTTTTTCACGTGCTGGAATATGTCTAGCCCTGTGAGCTGTCAAAGTTTACATTGGCTAACGGATCAACTCCACCTTGCCGCGGTATATGTGGCACTCCAATGTAGGTCACATTGGCGATAAACGCTTATCTCCACATTTAACATGTTATGTACCGCAGTGACGTGGAACATGACCAACACCAATGTGGTGCTCGACTTTGCTCTTTCCCCTGCCAACTTTGCAAGAGACTCTGTGCGAACACAGACCATCTCCACGGCTTGGAAGACGGCGCTATTCATCTCTGCGGGTTTGTCAATGATTGTTTGAACCACGTGTTTTTGTAATTATATGACAATATAGGGAGGAACACCCATGTCACATGCAGTGCACTGCCAACGGCATCTGCGAAATCGAAACTGCGCCACAATCAATCGAGGCGACGTTCACTGGAAAGCACGAAACATTCCAGTACACGAAGGTGGCGTGCTGTTTTTGTCGTGGACATCATTTTATGAGTTGACATGCGATTCTGGTTTGCAGTACTCTCAAGGTGTGTGTCGGGTTGGTTATTTCTGACACTGACACTGACTCACCCTGAATAGTGGCCAAAAGACTTAGATGTGCCAAGTCGATACCGCCAGGCCTGGTAGCCCACGAGGGTGGGCACAACCATAGTTTGGATCAAAAAGTGGTGCATTTTTGCAGAACGAAGTTGGAAAATTTCTTTCATTTTGCGGTCATTCCTCATTTTTTCTCGTTTTCCAGGTGTGAACATTGTGGCTACTATTGTACATTGCCACTCGGTGGGTACTGTTTATGCATCTCAGCAGTGACGTTCCACTAATCATCACACCAGGTCACCCACAACAAGAGCATGAAACCAGACACGGATCCATGTCTTCGTCACGATGGGCAATTGATGGCCCAGAAGATACAAGTCTCGAGGTCGAAGGCCGTCGCTTCTCTTCAAATGATGAGGGTGCACCGATGATGTGCAACATTGTCTGCCAGACATTGGGCAGACACGTACACATCGACTACTGTCGATCGCAGGATGCTGCCCCATGCATATTGAATCCTGAAGCTCTGCATATCTCTAAAAGAGTCTTACCAACCCCGGACCGTCCCAAAGACTTTTTGACACACAATCTCTTCTGGCGACGGAGTGGTGAGTTGGTATATCATTATTATGTTGGCTGATCTCAGGTCTGCAGGCTTCAAAGATCCGTACTCCCGGGAGGAACAAGCAAACTTTGCAAAATGGTGGGTTTTGCAGTGCCTTGTCCATAGCATTGACCAATTCCCTACTTAGTGACGCCATGTGCAGCGGTAAAGTAATCTTTACTACTGATCTTTGGTAGTTACCCATCCTCCTTACACAGGCCCTGAACACACAGCTGCAGAGGGAAATGCCGCTCAGCCCTCTTTTTGTACTTTGCCTCTCTTTCACATTCCAATGGATCCAAACACCCCCCTGGAAAGCCTCGGATACATCTCCAATGATGGGCATCATTTCTCTTGCAGGAATCCCGTGGTGATGCAGCAAGCATTCCACGTGTAAGTCGTTTTTCTGTTGTTTCATAGCAATGTTGTTAATTGATGCATGCCAGAATCTTTGTGGCAGATAGGTACCGCGTGCCACATGCTGAATGTTACAGCACATGCTGATTATAATGATAGATCTAGCTCCATGCGTTTGACGGATCGACGACCTCTTAGGAATACTCCCACCTCGGACAAAATTATCCAAAGCTCTGACAATAGGTTTGGCGCTGTTCTATCGTCCTTGTATAGCTTTTGGTCTGCCCGAGCTGTAGCAGTCGCTGGTCAACAAGCAGTCAGACGAGACTCCTACAGTGTTATCCTGTTTGACCAGTCTAGTGTGGACGCTGTGGTGAACGATTTCTCCAGCTCGCCTGACAACCTGCTAGATACTGTGTTACATTATCCAACTTCGGTAGGCACAAACTTCACTGCTGCCATTGAACGTGCCCAATCAGTTATGGAGCAATACTGGAGCACAGAGAGGCAAGTCTTCATTACTGATCGATCTGTGAAAATTTTACATGTGTGTATAGGACGCCTGTGATTATATTCCTGTCCGATGGCGAGAGCCCTATCAAAGACCAAACCGTTCAAGATTTGTGCCGCGCTGCAATTCGTCTTGGGTTTGTGGTTGTCCTTGCGTTCTTGATCCACTGATTCCATATTTCAAATGTAGAAAGGCGTTATCCTTCCACTCTGTATCTTTTGGACGAGATAAATATTCCTCGTCATTAAGAAGAATGTTTGAGATCGCTCTGGAAGCCCAGAACAACGCCCCACGAGACCCCTTGGCTTGCGCGTCAGCTACTGTTGCGTCCACATACTCAGAAGCTTTAGATACGGTGCGCGATTTCATCCAATGTCGGGTGTAAAACCTGCTTGACATGTTTGTGTAATTAGGTTCAGCTTGCTGAAACATTCCTTGGAATTGCTAATTCACTTACAAAGCCAAGAGGATTTCTCATTAGCGACAAGGACACATAGAATGGGGGAAGGAAAACAAATTGAGATTTAAACTTTGTGTTTAGATGTCTTGGCTAGATCATTTAGTGCTCAACAATATGCCAGCGGATGTGAAGTTGTATTACCACTAAAAATTGACAGTATCTATATTTTCACAGACGTGACTGTAGTTGACACAAGTGTGCGAAAATATCAAGCTTTGGAATGTGAATTGACACGCACAATAATATCGAAAAATACGTTTGAAACGCACCTATATTTCCAAAGGCGTCCAGAGATGGTTGAAGCCAAGTGAATATAAGCGCAGTATGCAGAAGTGAGTGGTGGCAGGCACAAACGAGTAGGGATTAGGATAGACCTACAAATCATGCAAGGGAAATGCTTGTGACTCAGCGTGTACATCCATACTGAAAAAACTCACATGTGCGAGGGTAAGTGCAGACAACCAAGTAAAATAAATCTGGAGTAAAAATGAACGTACTTGCCGAACAATTCAAAACGGCTTGCCACGTCAGGAATGAGTATAACGAACATGGATGGAGCTGAGGGAGTAGACAAAACTGTTGAAAACGAGCTGTCGCAATACCATACCACAGCGCCCTCAGGTTCATCAATGATTACATGCCCGAGAAAACTTAGCTCCTTGAGTGCCCAGTCTGTCCGTATCGGAATCCAGAAAGCTGAAGGAACGAAAGGACAGATCTCACCACATAGTATTTGCCATCTGGAGGAAAATTCTATGTGATGAGATATGTCCCAAGTACCGAATGAGGTCATCATATGAAGTCATTCAACGCGTTCGATTTCTATAAATGCATCATATATGAAGATCTGAGATGCCAGCGGCGACAAAGCAAGTACTTTGTAAGTTAGTATAAATACAACTCGAGCGTCGTGGCAGTCATCAACTTACCGCAGCAGTCACAGCATTTTCACGATACCCACGTCCGAGCGAATTGCGTCAGCAGAAACTGGGTGCCTTTTTCCGTATATTATATTATTGCACTTGCGAAGGCGAGAGGTCGGCGAGCTGAGGGTGTGGGAGTTGCATGAGGTCACCCAGCGCTTGCACTCAGGCGGCCCGGTCTGCAATAGTTCGCGGCGAGCTTCGAAATTTCCGACATTCACAGCGTAAATTTACAATGCACCCACAATCAGACTCACTAGCGTCATTGATTACCATAAATTCCAGCTTGTGATTCAGCGCTCCGATCGGTCCCATGTTTTCGATTATTTTTCGTCACCCCAAGAGAAGCTGCTCCACAAGTGTGTTTGTGTAGCCTGGGTTTTCTAGAGAGGAAAAGAGACAGCTGCTGTAGTATGTGTTTCATAGTCCATAGTAGCCTAGCAATCACGATTGACTTGCCGATGATTTCGTCCTGGAATCTGTATGACAGCAACCTTAGACTCGCACCAGAATCCATTTTTCATTCACCGCTTTTGTTTACTTGTGTTGGACAAACAAAAGGGTCCCGCCTATTACAATACTTCGTCGCTGGGCGAGATGTGTACTGAACTACGCAACGTCTAGCTGCTCGTTTGACGCTGCATCTGATACTGATCATGACAGCATGAGCTCAGCATTAGTACTCGCAGGTTTCAACTTGATCCGCTCAGGGCTGCTAAGCAACTTGGTCATTAGCGCCACGGCTTTCTCGTCTTCTCGAATGTTTGACTTGGGATGATCCGACCGATACTGTTCCCCAATCCTCAATGGCCAAGCTATATAAGACCTGTACGTCGAGCACCGTTGCTTTATGCTGCTGGAATGTGACGGCGGTTTCCAACCATAGTGAGAATGGTGTCCGAAGACAGTGCCGAATGAGAAAGTTGCGCAGTCCAGTGGTATCTCGCCAGACGAAGTATCGTAATAGGTGGGACCTTTTGTTTATTCAGCTCCACAAATATTCAAAGACTTTTTGACACACAATCTCCTCTGGCGATGGAGGGCATGTTATTATTATGTTGGCTGATCTCAGGTCCGCAGGCATCAAAGATCCGTACTCTCAGGAGGAACAAGCGAGCTTTGCAAAATGGTGGGTTTTACAGTGCCTTGTCCATAGCATTGATACTTAGTGACTCCATATGCGGCGGTAAAGTAATCTTAGCTACTCAGTGCACAGGGGGTCCAACACGACTAACTCAGCGTCGGCAATCAAACGGTGGTGACATTGACAACGATATTTTAGAATTTTGAGATAGAATGTCTATATTTATATGATACCGCAAGCTTTGCTGGAGCTCTACTAATCTAATGAAGCTCCAAGTCACAGGCCAGGTTTAGCATTTTATCTGGCAGTTCGTTCCTAATCCAATGCTTATTACTTCGACGGCAACACTAACCGCAACCAATTGATGACGTCATCTGTGAGATAGGTATGAAGTGTTGATGTTCCGGATATGATGCAATCCCTATTGTTAAATCGAACAGTACTAGGTCATTTGTTGGTGGCGACCACACGCCCATAATGCATGCCATACCACGAAGCTGTCTTTAACATTCTGCAGAGGGTCTACTACTATTTACTTATGCTGGCCTCGCGGCCGGTTCAGCCAGCCTCTGGGATACGTTTTGCACACCAAGTACCAGTTGGTGGTAGGTACATCACTCCCCACCATTCCTGCAACTAATTATAAACATGTTCCAGACATCGGTGGAACATTTGATGAACGTCGGATTTTCTTCAACACCGTCGCTAATCTTACCATTCAAACTGCAATCTATCAGGATTAAACTAGGTATCAGCTGTGGCTGACTCCTCAATTACTTTTTGGGCGACTTTTCCGTATGGACTGTCCAGCCACAGGGTGTCAGGCACAACTATGCCTTCCTTAAGAATGCTCTCTTAAGGATTATGAACCCGCACCCCCTGTGTCAAGACATTCTCTTCTATATTTCCCCAATTGCTAAGTGATACTAGTTATTTCGCAATGCCCGTGCCGTTCGTATCCTACTCTGAGGTCGACGTTCTCATTATTGGCGCTGGTCCTGCTGGGCTCATGTGCGCGAATGCTCTGGCAACTGCGAAAGTGAATGTTCGGATCGTCGATAAAAGGTCAGTGGGTCGATCTCTTCTATTCTTGCTTTTAAATTAACCTTCCGCTAGGGCTTTCAAACTAACTACTGGTGAGGGTGATGGAATTGCACCTCGCACTACTGAAGTTTTGCAGGTGAGAGTGCTTCCTTCTTTTGACTAACTAAGACTCTGTAATAACAAGCTGGACATAGAGTTATGGACTTGCAGAGCGTCTTATGAGAGAGTCTTCCCAACTCCATCTAGCGGTACGCCTTTCAAACGGGCTTGCAGGATATAACTCATTCCATCGTAGGCCTTCTACAACCCTTCTTCGACAGGTGGTATTGAGGTTCGTGAATTCTGCTATCAACGAAGGATATTCACCGAATTTCCACCATCAGCTCACCAACAGAACGCCATGCATATCAGCTCCGTCTGCAAGATACCCATTCGAGGTGTGTCCATAAATCGGATAGACATTATATCAGCTGAATGAAATGAAGCTTGGGCTCCATCAAGGAGCCATTCAAGACATTTTCTTAGATTCCATGACACCGCTCGGCGTCAAGGTTGAACGGTCGACGATACCAACTTCGATAGAGCTCTCCAATGATGAAAACGAGTTGACAGATCCTACATCATACCCAGTTCGCGTTGTGCTCGAAAAACTTGACAAATCCGAGGACGAACCACGTGAAGAAATTGTCCATGCTAAATTTGTCGTCGGTTGTGATGGTGCGTTCCGAATATGCCAATCTAGCCAATCTAATCATTTCCCTTGAATAGGCGCACACTCATGGATCCGTAAACAAGTCGATATTACAATGGATGGAGAACAGTCTGGTGAGAATGTTGATCACTTATAATTTTCAGCAAGCTCAGTCTCGAACAACAGATTCCATCTGGGGTGTCGTAGACATGGCCACGCCTGATACTGACTTCCGGATGTCAGGAATAAGGCACTTGTACATTCCAACCATGGCTCGGTTATTTTTATCCCTCGAGAACAAGATCGCATTCGCATTTATATACAACTAGAGGACAAAGATTTTATCAATCCAGTGACAGGCAGGTTGGACAAGGACAAAATTGGTCCAGAGCAGATTCTTGAAGTAAGTGGAATCCCCCAAATGACCAATAGTCATCAATATTCCCCTTAGACTGCCCAGAAATCGCTTGAACCTTACACGCTTATCCGGAAGAGTGAATTTGTGTGGTGGACAATATATAGCGGTATGTATCTTACTACTTGCTATGATATCGTGTTCGTTGACATTTTGCACTCAAGTTGGACAACGAGTGGCCTCGAAATATTCCATCAAGAATCGAGTGTTTATCACTGGCGATGCTTGCCATACACACTCTCCAAAGGCAGGTAAGCGTCTTAAATCTGGCCCCTTCCCCTGGTCTGGTTACAATGGAACTTGCAGGACAAGGGATGAACGCAAGTATCAATGATAGCCATAATCTAGGTATATCTTCTTTTCCTGTTGTCACGATTGAGTTAAATTGCTTTCTCAGCTTGGAAAATTGCCTTGGTTGTTCGTGGGTGGGCGGACATGCCCCTGTTGTCAACGGTAAGCTCTTGTACAACTATTTGTCTACTTGCTGACGCCCCGCCCGTAGTACGAATCAGAACGCCGTAAATTCGCATTAGACCTGATCGCATTTGATAAAATGTGGTCCGCCCTTTGCTGTGGCAAGCCTTTGACTGAGCAGAACAGCGATGGGGTCTCACCCGAACATTTCTTCAAGTGAGATTATTTTACCAACAGTCTTGTCCTTTTTCTAATCCCGCGAGGTTGCAGGACTTTTCAAACAGACTTCACCAGCGGCACTGAGATACATTATCAACCTTCTCTTGCAGTCAATGACAGAAATCAGGAGATGGCTAGTGGTCTCGTCCTCGGTAAACGCGTCCCTCCATGCAAATTCATACGTGCAGCAGACGCATGGCCATTCGAGCTCCAAGACCTCCTTCCTTCAGACTTCCTCTTCAAGTTACTTGTTTTCACTGGTGATTTCAGCGATCCGCTCCAGCAAGCCAGGGTTGAGTCGATGGTTAAGAAATACAGAAACCCAAGAGCTTTCTGAATCGTTACGCAACGCACGGGAGCTCACGATTTGACATCATCACGATTAGCAAAGGCCGGAAGGAAACATTCAATATCTTTCGGCTCCCTACACTTCTTCGCTCCCATTGGTCAAAGTGAGTGGTTGCTCATTTGTATGAAGTGCGATAATATTGATCGAGGTGCTCTTAGGGTGTTTATCGATGATACTGATCCTACTGGTAGCTTCGGGGGAGAAGGTTACTCATATTATGGAGTAGGACCTGAGGGCGCTCTAGTTGTTGTTCGTCCTGATGGCTATGTCGGAGCCATCGCGCCACTGGATCACGTTGAGGACCTCGATGCGTATTTCGCGTCTTTTATGAAGATTCCCGCTTAGGGTTAACGATTTTTTTCGATGCTGTAAAAGTACTATTAGTTCCTACATCAGCAAACACACTGCAGAGCGAAGTGACTTGTAGTAAACTTGTAGCACAGCGTTTCTTTTACATCACCTGCGACTCCCACATAATTGACTCTAATTAGAAGTGATAATTGATACCATCTTTGGCCCAGAGTTGCAAATCACAATGTAGCACACTCATCTTCCACTCATTTCCTTTGCACAATGATTCCAGAGGATGATTAGTATATAGCTTGCTGTATTTATTTTTTATTTCATGAAAAATGAACTGGAAGTGCTTGCGGCAGCGAAATACCACGTGACCTGCGTCCTGTGGCGTGGAGACCTAGTTTACATGCTGACTAAGCTATGGAAAGCGCCAGAGTCACAGGACCCTTGGTGCTAGCACTTAACTTCTGCCCTTGGAACCCCCACTCCAATGCCGTGACAACCTGGGAAGTTTAACTTTCGCAAAAAGTCGACTTCACAGCCGAAGGTGTGAACTTGAATGAGTTTTCTAAATGTTATTGATACAATAATACTACCATGTGACGGCTGCGGCCACCATCAATGTTAATAATATTGTTATCGATATCAAGTTCGAGTCTGCTGCCAATGACTCCCGAGACGCCCATAATGTACACCGTACTGCGAAGCTGGCGTTAACATTCAGCGGAGGGCCTACTACCAAACTCATCAATGTTCTTATGCTGGCCTCGCGGCCAGTTCGACCAGTTTCTGGGATAGGTTTTGCACATTATGTGACAGTTAGCTTGGTGGTAGGTAGCTAACTCCCCGCCACTCCCGCAACTAACCATAAATAGGTTTCGAATACAACTTGTTGGAATATCTGATGAAGGTCGGATATACTACCGATTTCAGTAAGCTAGTTATAATAGATCTTGACAATAGGTGATCTGAACCGAACTGGAAAAGCCCCACAACCATGACAGCTTTGCTATCACGCCCTTGGCGAAGTATTCGCTAAGCACTTTTATTTCGCAGTGTGTGCACCATTCGCCAATCTTCCTCTACACAGTCGCTAATCTTACCATTCAAACTGCGATCTATCAGGATTCAACTAGGTATCGTGCGCAGCAGTTGTGGCTGACTCCTCAATTACCTTTTGGGCGACTTTTTCGTATGGACTGTCCAGCCACAGGGTGTCAGGCACAACTGTGCCTTCCTTAAGAATGCTCTCTTAAGGATTATGAACCCGCACCCCCTGTATCAAGACATACTCTTCTACATTTCCCAAATTGCTAAGTGATACTAGTTATCTCACAATGCCCTTTCCGTTCGTATCCTACTCTGAGGTCGACGTTCTCATTATTGGCGCTGGTCCTGCTGGGCTCATGTGCGCGAATGCTCTGGCAACTGCGAGAGTGAATGTACGGATCGTTGATCAAAAGTCAGCAGGTTGATCCTCTTCCATTCCTGCTTTTGAATAAACCTTCCGCTAGGGCTTTCAAACTAACTACTGGTGAGGGTGATGGAATCGCACCTCGCACTACTGAAGTTTTGCAGGTGAAAGCGCTTCCTTCTTTGACTAACTAAACTCTGTATTAACAGACTGGACATAGAGTTATGGACTTGCAGAGCGTCTTATGAGGGAGTCTTGCCAACTCCATCTAGCGGTACGCCTTTCAAAACGGGCTTGCAGGATATAACTCATTCCATTGTAGGCCTTCTACAACCCTTCTTCGACCGGCGGTATTGAGGTTCGTAAGTTACGCTATCAACGAAGGATGTTCACCACTTTTCTGCCATTAGCTTACCAACAGAACACCGAGCGTGTCAGCTCTATCTGCAAGATACCCATTCGAGGTGTGTCCATAAATTCGGACAGACATTACATCAGCTGAATGAGATGAAGCTTACGCTTCATCAAGGAGCCATTCAAGACATTTTTTTAGATTCCCTGACAGCAGCTCGGCGTTGGGGTTGAACGATCGACGATACCAATTTCAATGGAGCTCTCCAAGGATGAAAACGAGTTGACAGATCCTACATCATATCCAGTTCGCGTTGTGCTCGAAAAATTTGACAAATCCGAGGACAGACCACGAAGAGAAATTGTTCATGCTAAATTTGTCGTCGGTTGTGATGGTGCGTTCCGAATATGCCAATCTAGCCAATATAATCATTTCTTTTTATAGGCGCTCACTCATGGATCCGTAAACAAGTCGATATTACGATGGATGGAGAACAGTCTGGTGAGAATGTTGATCACTTAACATTCTCAGCAAGCTCAGTCTTGAACGACAGATTCCATCTGGGGTGTCGTAGACATGGCCACGCCTGATACAGACTTCCCGGATGTCAGGAATAAGGCACTTGTACATTCCAACCATGGCTCGGTTATTTTTATCCTCGAGAACAAGATCGCATTCGCATTTATATACAACTAGAGGACAAAGATTTTATAAATCCATGACAGGCAGGGTGGACAAGGACAAAATTGGTCCAGAGCAGATTCTTGAAGTAAGTGGTATCCACCATATGATCAACAGTCATCGATATTCGCCTTAGACTGCCCAGAAATCGCTCGAACCTTACAAGCTTATCCGAAGAGTGAATTTTTGTGGTGGACAATATATAGCGGTATGTATCTTACGACTTGCTATGATATCGTGTTCGTTGACACTTTTGCACTCAAGTTGGACAACGAGTGGCCTCGAAATTTTCCATCAAGAATCGAATATTTATCGCTGGCGATGCTTGTCACACACACTCTCCAAAAGCAGGTAAGCGTCTTAAATCTGGTCCATTCCCCTGGTCTGGTTACAACGGAACTTGCAGGGCAAGGGATGAACGCAAGTATCAACGATAGCCATAATCTAGGTATCTCTTCTTTTCCTGTTGTCACGATAGAGCTAAGTTACTTTCTCAGCTTGGAAAATTGCCTTGGTTGTTCGTGGGTGGGCAAACATGCCCCTTTTGTCAACGGTAAGCTCTTGTACAACTATTTGTCTACTTGCTGACGCTCCGCCCGTAGTACGAATCAGAGCGCCGTAAATTCGCATTAGACCTGATCGAATGGGATAAAATGTGGTCCAGCCCTTTGCTGTGGCAAGCCTTTGACTGAGCAGAACAGCGATGGGGTTTCGCCCGAACATTTCTTGAAGTGAGATTATGTTACCAACAGGCCTGTCCTTTTTCTAATCCCGCGAGGTTGCAGGACTTTCCAAACAGACTTCACCAGTGGCATTGGGATACATTATCAACCTTCCGTTGCAGTCAATGACAGAAATCAGGAGCTGGCTAGTGGTCTCGTCCTCGGTAAACGTGTTCCTCCATGCAAATTCATGCGTGCAGCAGACGCGTGGCCATTCGAGCTCCAAGACCTCCTTCCTTCAGACTTCCTCTTCAAATTACTTGTTTTCACTGGTGATTTCAGCGATCCGCTCCAGCAAGCCAGGGTTGAGTCGATGGTTAAGAACATACAGAAACCCAAAAGCTTTCTGAACCGTTACGCGACGCACGGGAGCTCACGATTTGACATCATCACGATTAGCAAAGGCCGGAAGGAAACATTCAATATCTTTCGGCTCCCTACACTTCTTCGCTCTCATTGGTCAAAGTGAGTGGCTGCTCATTTGTATGAAGTGCGATAATATTGATCGAGGTGCTCTTAGGGTGTTTATCGATGATACTGATCCTACTGGTAGCTTCGGAGGAGAAGGTTACTCATATTATGGAGTGGGAGCTGAGGGCGCTCTGGTTGTTGTTCGTCCTGATGGCTATGTCGGAGCCATCGCGCCACTGGATCACGTTGAGGACCTCGATGCGTACTTTGCGTCTTTTATGAAGATTCCCGCATAGGGTCAGCGAATTTTTTTTTCAATATTAATGCTGTAAAGTGCTATTACTAGTATTAGTTCCTACATCAGCAAACCCACTGCAGAGCGAAGTGACTTAAAGCACAGCATTTCTTTGAAATCGACACTAGCAGCTTGTAACCTCCCACGGGAATTCAAATATTCACCTGTCCTTTCTAACTTTGTAAAGTGGTACATTATTCTTTCTTCTCACCGACTGATTCAGGCAAAGCTCAGCCTATTTCTATGACACCATCATAGGTGCCCTTCAATAATATGAATTGCCATTGTCTCTGTGTTAGCGACTCATCTACAGGGACTAATGAGTAACAATGTTAAAGAAAATATGTTAAGCTTAAGCAGGAATCTTCATGAAAGACGCGAAATACGCATCAAGGTCCTCAACGTGATCCAGTGGCGCGATAGCTCCGACATAGCCATCAGGACGAATAGCAACCAGAGCGCCCTCAGCTCCCACTCCATAATATGAGTAACCTTCTCCCCCGAAGCTGCCAGTAGGGATCAGTGTCATCGATAAACACCCTAAGAGCACATCGATCAATATTATCGCACCTCACACAAATGAGCAACCACTCACTTTGACCAATGAGAGCGAAGAAGTGTAGGGAGCCGAAAGATATTGAATGTTTCCTTCCGGCCTTTGCTAATCGTGATGATGTCAAATCGTGAGCTCCCGTGCGTCGCGTAACGATTCAGAAAGCTCTCGGGTTTCTGCTATGTTCTTAACCATCGACTCAACCCTGGCTTGCTGGAGCGGATCGCTGAAATCACCAGTGAAAACAAGTAATTTGAAGAGAAGTCTGATGGAAGGAGGTCTTGGAGCTCGAATGGCCATACATCTGCTGCACGCATGAATTTGCATGGAGGGACACGTTTACCGAGGACGAGACCACTAGCCAGCTCCTGATTTCTGTCATTGACTGCAACGGAAGGTTGATAATGTATCCCAATGCCACTGGTGAAGTCTGTTTGGAAAGTCCTGCAACCTCGCGGGATGAGCAAAAGGATAAGATTATTCGTGGCGTAACTCTTACTTCAAAAAATGTTCGGGCGAAACCCCATCGTTGTTTGTCCAGTCAAGGCTTACCACAGACAAGGGTGGACCACAATTTATCAAATGCGATCAGGTCTAATGCGAATTTACGACGCTCTGATTCATACTATCGGCGGGGCGTGAGCGAGTATTCAAATAGTCACACAACAGCTTGCCGTTGACAACAGGGGCATGTCCGCCCACCCACGAACAACCAGGGCAATTTTCCAAGCTGAGAAAGCAATTTAGCTAGATCGTAACAAAAGGAAAAGAAAACATACCTAGATTGTGAGTATCATTGATACTTGCGTTCATCCCTTGTCCTACAAGTTCCATTGTAACCAGACCTAGGGGAATGGGCCAGCTTTAAGACGCTTACCTGCTTTTGGAGAGTGTGTGTGACAAGCATCCGCCAGCGATAAATATTCGATTCTCGATGGAAAATTTTGAGGCCACTCGTTGTCCAACTTGAGTGCAAAATGTCAACGAACACGATATCATAGCAAGTAGTAAGATACATACCGCTATATAATGTCCACCACAAAAATTCACTCTTTCGGATAAGCTTGTAAGGTTCGAGCGATTTCTGGGCAGTCTAAGGGAAATATCGATTACTGTTGATCGATTTCATATGGTGGACGCCGCTTACTTTGAGAATCTGATCTGGACCCATTTTTTCCTTGTCTACCCTGCCTGTCACTGGATTGATAACATCTTTGTCCTCCAGTTGTACATACACACGAATGCGATCTTGTTCTCGAGAAACGAGGATAACTGATCCATGGTTAGAATGCACAAAGGCCTTATTCCTGACATCTGGGAAGTCAGTGTCAGGCGTGACCATGTCCACGACACCCCAGATAGAATCTATCGTTCGAGACTGAGCTTGCTGAGAATTCTAAGTGATCAACATTCTCACCAGACTGTTCTCCATCCATCGTAATATCAACTTGTTTACGGATCCACGAGTGAGCGCCTATCAAAAAAAATGATTATATTTGTTATGTTGGCATCTTGGGAACGCACCATCACAACCGACAACAAATTTAGCATGGACAATTTCTTCTCGTGCTCCATCCTCGAATTTGTCTAGTCTTTCGAGCACAACGCGAACTGGATATGATGTAGGGTCTGTCAACTCGGATTCATCCTTGGAGAGCTCTATCGAAGTTGGTATCGTCGATCGTTGGACCTCAACGCCTAACTGGTGTCATGGAATCTAAAAAAATGTCCTGCACGGCTCCTTGATGGAGCGCAACCTTGATCTCATTCAGCTGAGATGATTTCTGTCCAATTTATGAACACACCTCGAATGGGTATCTTGCAGACGGAGCTGTCACGTTTAGTGTTCTATTAGTAAGCTAATGGTATAGATTCAGTAAATATTATTCATTAATAGCGGAATTTCTGAACCTCAATACCGCCAGTCGAAGAAGGGTTGTAGAAGGCCTAATATACAATGAGTCATATATCCTGCAAGCCCGTCATGAAAGGCGTACCGCTTGGTGGACTTGGCAAGCCTCCTTTAGAAGGCGGTCTGCAAGTCCATAACTCTATGGTCAGCTTTTAGTACCGAATCTTAGTCAATCGGCAAGGAAGCATTTTCACCTGCAAAACTTCAACACTACGAGGTGAAAGTCCATCACCCTCACCAGTAGTTAACTTGAAAGCCCTAATGGAAGGTCAACTTAGAAGCGGGAATGGAGTGCATCGACCCACCTGACCTTTTATCGACGATCCGAACATTCACTTTTGCATTTGCCAGAGCATTCGCGCACATGAGCCAGCAGGTCCAGCGCCAATAATGAGAACATCAACTTCAGAGTGGGATACGAACGAAACAGACATTACAAAATATAACTTAGCAATGGGGGGAATGTAAAGCGCCTTGATACAGGGGGTGCAGGTCCAAAATACGAGAGAGCATTCTTAAGGACGGCACAGTTGTGCCTGACACCCTCGTAGCCGGACAGTTGGCAAAAGTCGCCCAAAAAGGGTCAGCCAAAACTGACGCATGATGCACAACTAAATTCCGATAGATCGCAATTTGAAGGTAGACAACGTCGGAGATTCCGAGTAATTGAAGAATCAGCCAAAAACGACACATGATGGCTAGCTGAATCCTGATAGATGGAATGGTGCACAGTAGGCACCGCGGAGTAAAAGGGCTCTGGGGTCAGCAAATACTTCGCCAAAGGGTGATAGCAAAGCTGTCATGGCTGTAGGGCTTTTCCAGCCAGTCCAGACTACCTATGATCCAAATCCATTACAAGCGTATTGAAACCGATCATGGAACTTAGAAGCAGACCTTTAAGAAACAACCTCATCCTTGTAGCACGCCAATTATTCACATTCTTGTTCTAAATTTGCGATCCTGTCAAGGTCGAATGATCTGCACAGCAGTAGTATATCCATCCATCTTCACTAGGTGTTCCAACAAGTTAGTTATGGTTATTGCGGGAGTGACGTGGAGTGTGACGCATTACCTATTACTACATGTCCCTTGTTGTGCAAAATATATGACAGAGGTTAGCCGAGGCCGCGGGGAGTCGAGGACGCCCGAACTTGACATCGACAACGATGATACAATTGATGGCTGCACGCGGCCGTCACATGGTAGTACTATTGTATCAAATTTGACAACTCATTCGAGTTTTCACCTTCAGCTGCGACTCGACTTGTCGCGAAGGTTCAACTTCTTCTCAGGTTGTCACGATATGATCCCTTCCAACAAGTGGCTAGCAGTCCCGCGACAGCCTGCGACTCGTGTGATCAACATAAACTTTCTCAAGTTGTCACTCACGGTGTGGTCACCACCCAAGTGACCTTCTAGCGGTCCTGCGACTTCGTGTGATCAACATAAACTTCTTCTCAGGTTGTCACGGTGTAGTCGCCGCCACTGAGAGGCCACCTTCTGAATCTCTGGCAGCCCTGCCAGTGGCTCGTGCAATCAGCAGACTAAGACTTACTTACTACAGTACACTTGATCATGACGCATAACGTCGGACCCCTCCATGGCAATGACTCGTTATTAGCACTACTGGAAAAAACTATGTAGATGGGAAAAAGAGAACTTCGGAATGGAGAAGGAGCGGCTTCATGAATCATGGTCGACGTTTAATCTTATGTCATCGCGCTTATTTAAATTTAGTTCATCGTCAGCGCTCAGCCACCGACACTCATGTTGATAATTCACTGGTACCTTTAAACTCGGCCCTCACGAAATGTACTGCTGATAGTAGAGTTGCGCTGGATAACTTATGACGGTTTGTGCTTCTTTCTATAATGGCAGAACAGAATGCTGAGTGCTCCTCGTAATTTCATCGTGGCGCGCGCTTATCTACCAAATGTCATTTACAGCAAGCCACCATCAAACTCATCCGACGTGAACGGCTGATAAGATAAAGTTGCTTTGTATTATGATTCTTCAGGCGCCCCAGAATATTTGTTCACAAGAATTCTGCTTCATGATAATTCAGAGTTAGACACCCAAGTCACGCTGACGGCCAAGTCAATATTGGGCAAGTATTGCTTGATGGAACATGTTGCTCCAGGCCAAAACATAGAAGTTGGATGGCTGTCACTCAAGTCAGGGATCGATTAGGCCCAGGGGAGCAGTTATCGTGAAAGATACCGCCGATGTCCGCGAAGATCGAACTTGAAGGAACTCGCATAATTCCGTCATGACGCCCGCACCAACGACTAGTTAAACCGTTCTCCTCAGGTAAGTACACACTTCTCACACCCTTTTGCATTTCATTCAGACTGACACATACCTTCCCTTTCGCGATGAGCGAAGATTTCAATTCTCATGTAAAACGTTCAAGTTCATATCCTCCTTCGAAAGCTTTCAGCAATACGATCACAGCTAATGAAGCCTTGGCAGTACGCGGCTCGTTTTTTGAAATATATCGCATTTGATGTACTGATTCTTGGCACACTCCATTCCAGGCAAGACCTCGTGGTAGAGCTCGTTCGTTGCTACTCAAGGTTAAGAATGGTGTAATTGACCAATTTTCCGTAAGTCGATAAGGATGCTGAGCCGTGGTGGAATCAGGCGCTGAAACTGTGCATAAGCGCCTCAAGCGTACCCGCAGCCGCGAACCTGGCCAAAACGTCAACCATGAAGGCGCTTTGTTGACCCCGAATATTGAGGTAGAACTTGCGTTTCAGCTTCTTTTGCTGTTTCTGAAGTCTGATGGTTGCACAGGTTCAACAAATTACACCTTTTGCTGTGAAAAAAGGAAGTGTTGTTTCCAAATTGGTGGCCGTACAGGATCAAAATACTGCTCCTGATGTGAAAGAAGGAGCTGTCCCCATTGTTCCATCGCAGGTCCAACACACCCCTTCTGGTGTGAAAGAAGGTGATGTTTCTCCTTCGGCGGTCGTGCGTGTTCCAGACGCTCCATCTCGTGTGGAAGATAATGTTGAACCCCAATCGGCGGATATGGCACTTCAAGCTGCTCATGAAGCTATACGTAACATCAAGACACTTGGGGGACGCTCGGAAAATGTTTTGTCCGCAGCCAGAGATGTACCAGCGGATCTCGAAACTGCAGCCAATTTTCAAAACACATATCTCAAACCCCTCAGGATATTCGACTCTATAATCGAAGAGATCACGGAAGTACGAGTCCTTCTTCCGCATCAGGACCGGGCTGATCCCATTCCATAGATACACCCATATGCAAAGATGGCATTGGGCGCGTTATCTTGCGCATCGAAAGTACGTTTAATTTTGCTTTTATTTCTATCTCTTGTTCAGCTATTATTGGTGCAGATCATTCTCGCTCAAGTGGATCGCGATAAAGCAGTACTTCGCCTTGTCAACAAGGTGGCAGAAGTTTACGGTTTCATGCTTCAGGACAAGACACTTGGCCAGATTTCGCAAATGCGTGACATCGTTGGTCAGATCTCTCAGCAGACCCTCGATTGTGCCCATTTTATTAGAGACTACTCGAGGACCAAGAACTTCTGTGAGTCTTGAACAAGATGTTGTGCTTTGCACATGCTGAACTCTCTTCTATTATCATAGGGACGAGAGTGGGAAAAAACATTTTCTCAGAAACAGACAGTACGATCCAACAGTACATCGATACGTTGGACACACTGATGCAAAACTTCCGAGATCAAACTAATCGGGACGTGGCCATCTTCGTTCACCGTACTGGTAAGGATTCGAACGTACTTTTTATCCTCATACCTCATACCTCTTCAGGTGATGAATTGAATCTCGTTGGGATGACTTATGCAGTGGGCGCAGGGCTAGATACCGGGAAACAATGCCTACCAGGGACCCGCAAGGAGATCATCTCCCAAATTACAGAATGGATCTATAAAAGTGGAGATTCTGCTGGACGCGTGCTGTGGTTATCTGGCACTGCTGGGACGGGTAAAACAGCCATTGCTCACACGATTGCTAGCTCGTTTATTGGTGTGGGGGGGCTTGGTTCCTGTTACTGTTTCGACCGCCACCGAAGTGCTGACCTCCGCCATCAAAAGGTGTTCTCCACCATCGCGCGTGACCTGGCTGACCGTCATCCGCAGATGAGACGAGCCTTGGCGAGTGCAGTTCAGAACGACATTGCGCTCAAAAATACGGCAGATATTGTTCAGCAATGGGACAAGCTTCTCATGAAACCACTTGGGAAGCTCTCTGAATCAGCTGTAGGCCCTGTTGTGATTGTTATCGACGCACTGGACGAAAGTGGTAGAGCAGACACACGGAGCGACCTTCTTCGCATTCTTTCTGGGAAGCTTCAAAACCCGGATGTTCTAGAAATTACGAAACTTCCACACAACTTCCGCTTTATCGTTACCTCACGCCCACTGCGCGATATTGATGCCGAATTTGCCGATGCTCAGCATATCCAACGGGTGTCCATGGACGAAATTCCACCAAAAATCGCAGAGCATGACATCTACACTTACGTGTCGAAGAAGTTGAAAGGACTGACGAGTTTTGGGGAAAGAGAGTTTGAAATCCTCGCTGAAAAAGCTGATGGACTTTTTGAATGGGCGCGTCTTGCTTGTGAAGCCATCAGAGAACCTCCTGCTGGCGTATCTCCAGATGAGTCCTTTGACGCTGTTGCATCCCGTGATCCTACCGAGCGAGAAAGTTTGTTGTATGATATGTACCGCTTCTTTTTGGAAGGGATCATGCAAAGGGATGGACATAGCGCGGCGATTCAGCACAGACAACTAACAAGGTTTCGTTCCGTGATGGGACAAATCCTTGGCGCAGCAGATCCCCTCCCTATACAGTCTCTGAATGCCATGCGGGACCAATTTCCAGACCCAAAGGAGCATTACAAAGTGGAGTTTATAGTAAAACATATGGGATCCCTCCTCAGCGGCACCACTAATTCATTAACCCCCGTCCGACCCCTTCACGCAACCTTTCGCGATTTTCTCACGGACGAATCATGCAGTGGGATTTTTTTCGTCGACACATCAAAGGTGCAACACGACCTTGCTTTTGCATCACTTCGAGTGATGAAGCTTCGACTTTCTTTCAATATTTGTGATTTAAAGACATCATATCTCCCAAATTGCAACGACTCCGGGCTACAGGAACGAGTCAAAAAAAGCATCCCCCCGCATTTGTCCTATGCCTGTCGATTTTGGGCTGTGCACGTACGAAAAACAGACTTCGACACAGTTCTCGCAAAGAAAGTGAGAAATTTCCTGCATCACGAGCAACTGCTCTTCTGGCTCGAAACACTCAGCCTCATCAACGCACTCAACCGCGCAGGTTCTACCCTGTCACTTATTGTCCCGTGGCTAAAGGTAGGCACAGTTACTGCTGGGTAGCGTTAAATGAAACACTGACGCGTGAGCGCAGGACCATCCCGGATACGAGGATGCTTTGTCGACTGCAATGGATGTGCAAAGATTCATCCAAATTTTTGGCAACATCATTTTGCACAGCACACCACATCTATATGTATCAGCGCTACCGTTCTTGCCTGTTAACTCTGTGATATCTGAAAGATTCGCTGCAAAGTTTCCGAAGACTCTCCGTCTGGCAGCTGGACGTAACGAGAACTGGACGGCTGTTCAGAGCGTGCTCCGTGGACATACGCGAAGGGTTCTGTCAGTCTCGTTCTCGCCGAACGGGACTCACATTGTGACTGGTTCTGAGGATATGACTGTCCGGTTGTGGGATGCAGTGACGGGGCAGCCAGTTGGTCAGCCCTGGCAAGGACACACTGGTTCAGTTAACTCGGTCGCATTCTCGCCAGATGGAACTCAAGTCGTGACTGGTTCTTCAGACAAGACTGTCCGGCTATGGACAGCGAAAGGGCAGCCCATTGGTGAGCCCTGGCAGGGGCACACTGATTCAGTCAATTCAGTCTCGTTCTCGCCGAAAGGCACCCACGTCGCAACTGGTTGTTCGGATTACACTATCCGGTTGTGGGATGCAGCCACGAGGAAGCCAGATGGTGAGCCCTGGCGGGGGCACAATGGTTCAGTGAACGCAGTCTCGTTCTCGCCGGATGGGACTCGCATCATGAGTGGTTCTTCGGACAACACTATCCAGCTGTGGGATGTAGCGACGAGGCAGCCAGTTGGTAAACCCATGCAGGATCACACTGATTCAGTCAACTCAGTCTCATTCTCGCCGGATGGGACCCGCATCGCAACTGGTTCTCTAGATTTCACTGCCCGGCGGTGGGATGCGACGGGGAAGATAGTTGGGCAGCCATTTTTGGGGCATACTCGTTCGGTCAACTCAATCTCATTCTCACCGGATAGCAGTCACATTGTGACTGGTTCCTCGGACAACACTGTTAGGTTGTGGGACGCAAAGACGGGACAGCCAGTTGATGAACCCTTGCGGGAGCACACCAGTCCAGTCAACTCGGTGTCATTCTCACCGGATGGCACTCGCATCGTGGCTGGTTCTTCGGATGGGACTGTTTGGTTGTGGGATGCAGCGAAGCAGCCGGTCTGTCAGTCCCTGTGGGAGCACACTCGTTTTGTCAACTCAGTCTCTTTCTCTCCAAATGGGACTCATATCGCAACTGGTTATCTGGACACCGGCATCGTCCGACTGTGGGATGCAGTGACAGGGCAACTAGCTGGTGAACCCCTGGAGGGACACACTTCTTCGGTTAGGTCACTCTCATTCTCGCCAGATGGTACTCGCATCGTAACCGGTTCTTGGGATCACACTGTTCGGCTGTGGGATGTAGCGACGAGGAAGCAAGTTGGTGCCGAATGGTGTGGGCATGTTGGTCCGGTCAAATCGGTCTCATTCTCGCCGGATGGGACTCACGTTGTGACCGGTTCTTCAGATAAGACGGTCCGGATGTGGGATGTAGAGACGGGGAGGCAAGTCGGTCAACCTTGGGAGCACTGTGGTTCAGTTAACGCAGTATCATTCTCGCCGGATGGCACTCACGTCGTGACTGGTTCTTCGGACATGACTGTGCGGTTATGGGATGCAGCTGGGCAGGCAGTTGGTAAGCCCTGGCGCGGGCATCGTGGTTCAGTTACTTCAGTATCATTCTCTCCCGATGGCACTCGCGTCGTGACCGGTTCTCTGGACAAGACTGCCCGATTGTGGGATGTAGCGACTGGGAAACAGATTGGAAAGCAGGAGGACACTGATTCCGTCAACTCAGTCTCTTTCTCACCAGATGGGACTCATGTCGCGACTGGTTCTTCGGATCACACTGTCCGACTGTTGGATGCAACAAAGGAGCAACTGGTTCAAGTTGGTGAGCCCTTGCGGGGGCACACTGGTTTGGTGAACTCCGTCTCATTCTCGCCAGATGGCACTCGCATCGTGTCTTGCTCAGTGGATGGCACAATCCGGCTCTGGTGTGCAGGAGATATCAAATTTCCAGAGCGCGCCGTCAAATTCTCCTCTGACTCTACCCATGCACTCTGCAACACTGCTGAATTTATCGCAAACATCCCCCTTGATGAGCCCAGATCGACCTCCTTTTTGCTGAGAGATGACGGATGGATGGTTGGACCAAACAATCGGCTCTTATTCTGGGTACCGCCCGCTTCCCGACAGGTATTCTATAATCCTTTGAATGCTTTAATCATACCTAGGGGATGTGTTGAGCTTGATTTGAGCCACATGGCACATGGATCAGGTTGGCAGCATTGTAAAGGTCCGACTCGGAGAAGTACGAAGGAACGACTACCTTCCTTCGATTCATCTGGGCAGGGGGACTATGTCTGACATCAGTAAGCTTCTACCTTTTCGTCTATCGCAGTTGCTAAATCAATATTTCTAGCTGTACATCTTATTTCAATGATTGATATGTAGAGATACCGGATACGGTGTGATATTGAGTGCGCAGTGACAGGCGCTTGTGCGCCCACTAAACGACTGCCGGACAGGTGATACTCATCAGTTCCCTCTTAGTTTTTAGGGCACGTACCGAATCACCAATAGACAACGACTGAAGTTATGAGGGATGTGGTTGGCGCACGACAGTCTAAATCGAGTAATATCCAATTAATCTGTGATGATGTTATCCGCTGCCCAGTTCGCATAGCTTCAAGTACTGGGTTGCAGGGCATCCGAGTTCGAGTCCACGAAGAAAGCAAATAACATCCTACTGCCCGTTCACCCAAACTTTAACTTCATTGCTACTCGAGTCCTTCAAACCCCACCCCCAACGACCGAGCGTCCGAGGCTGCACGTGCCCCACCACCAACCAGTGATAACACTGATCTGAGAGCAGTATCTGAAAGTAGCATATGAAAGCAGCACAACTCACTACGTATTACACTATGGGCTGCAGAAAGTACGAACTATCACGTCTCTGGGTCATTTGGTTGAATGCAGGATGCAAACTACTCACGTGGTTACCGCAGCACTGGCTCCTTTTTGCACAAAAGACAGGACAATTCCTGACAATTTTCAGTGTTAGCCTCAATAGCAGATATTGATACTGTCAAAGCAGCAACGACAGCGAGGAAAAAGGAGAAGCGCATTGTTTGTGAGGATGCAATAGGACATCAAATAAATCTGAAAGGGGACGATAGGAAGACGTCTTACTTTATATGCTGAATATTGGCAAAGGAGGAACCTATCCACCTAGATTTCCCTTTCGAACAATTGATGTCTGCATGCAATGCCAGCAGAATTCCGCCACCTTCTGAAGCAAGTTTTTGTTGGAGATTTGGCGTGGAATAACGTATCATCTTGCAAATACGGTCAACGCCAGCAGCAGATTGGGCAAATCCTTTGGCTTGATTGTGTTGGCTTAAACAGCGGCTCGAGTTTCCGGAGCTCTGCCTCAAGTGTGTGAAGCTAGTACTTTATCAGCAGAAAGGTTTTGCAAGATTGAGGAATTCCAAGCCCGGTATACTCGTGCAAACTATGATCGTGATATATACCTGTACAGAGAAGAATAGAAGTACCATGAGAATGTCGTGTACAAGGGTATGCAAGATATCCTGGATCTCGACAGTGAGGGACTTTTTCGATGGTCGGGCCCGGGGCCTGTCGGGGCATCTTGGCCATCCGCGTGATCCAACTTCAGCAGAATTTGAACTTCAGTAGAAGGTCACCATGAGAAGACACTGCTGGATGGTATGATCATGGTATTACCATTCAGATTCTGTCCCATCATTATTGATGGATTCGTTGTACTATTGAAACATTATTTTCCTCTGACCTAGTGATCATGATGATGGGGTGGTTTCAAGAGTCGGGTATCTCCGGCGTCCGTGGAGATTCGAAACACTTAGCGAGCGACTCGGTCCTGGCACTCGGAGAATTTGGCCTTCAATTGGCTCGGTGGCCGGTAACCAGTAGTAAACTTGCGGTATGCCTGGTGCACTTAGGTGGGCACAGTTCGATTCTTGATAGAGGACGCATCTCAATTTTAGTATGCCATCATCATATTCAGGAATTCGAACCCAGGACTTCGGCTCACTTTATAATTGTGAACCAAACTCGGGCTATGTTCATCACTTATCGATGGCCGTGTCGGCACTGCTCTTTTCTCATCGCCACATGGTCACCTGTCACCTGTGTAGAAGGGTCTTCCTTATTTGCATGCGGTTCTCTGATTCCGAACAGAAAGTAGCACCTAGTACACCGTCATACCCATGCTCGTTCATGCTGGGCCGCCATGATTAATCATCCATATG
Organism: Suillus cothurnatus; assembly: GCA_016758765.1. Classification (NCBI taxonomy): domain Eukaryota; kingdom Fungi; phylum Basidiomycota; class Agaricomycetes; order Boletales; family Suillaceae; genus Suillus; species Suillus cothurnatus. The sequence goes on along the minus strand of JABBWL010000143.1, from coordinate 19,515 downwards.
GCGCCCCGTCAAGTTACATGTATGCTAATGTGGTGAGTTTTCATCTTGCTCGAGCATGGTGTTCTCACTGGCAGTCTTACGGTTCGGGAATTCTTTCAGGACGATAGTTATAGCCAAGTCTCTTATGTGTCGCCTCTCCCAGATCACCTCTATAGCTTCATCCCAGTAGGCTGTTTCACGGTCTTGTTTAACCAATATTGACATCGCAAATTCGAAGAGGTTGTCAGTTGATTCCGTGCCCTGGTATGGGGTAACGGAGTACTCAGGCACAACTTCAAATAGAGACTATGACCAACGAAATTCTTTGCCAGTTCGGTGGACACTTCGGGTATGTCTCCAGAGAACTTTCTAGTACCTGTTCAGAATACTGTTTCCCCTAGGAACGTGCTTGGCGGTTTTTAAAAGGAGTGCAGTCGAAAGTGAGGAGTAGATGGCGACCGCTTCATTCACGATCCCTGTTTTTACGCCCTTGTCACTATGACGTCCATGATGACCCAGGTGAGTTTCATGCTAGATTTATCTGGCTCTATATCTCATTGGAGACAGATATATATATCTAGTTATTTAACGATGTTCTGACCTCAACTGCTACCGTACTAAATCATATTTTTATTGTTGTGTCCTGCTATACCTCGCTGCTCAGGCATTGCCACTGTTGCATTCCTCCTGTTTGCCGGATATCTGTTTCTTCCATTTTTCCAATACTGTTCTAGATAGGTAATTTCAAGAGATTTTTCGAACGATAAATGGTTCAGCTCTAGAGGTTCAGTCAAATTTTCATCATTGTTACTAGAAAGAAGAAAAGGTGCAGGTACAGGTGCTACACAGACTTGGTTAGTATTTTGTATGACGTAATGATAATCCTTGAATTTTGCTCCCGTGATCTTCGTTCTTTCATGCATATTTGTGCCAATGCCCACAACACTTGTCGAAGACTTGCGTGCCTCAGTCGAGGCTCATAATGATACCTTCGAGGCTTTACTAACCTTAATACCTGCCAAGTACTACCTGGCGAAAGATCATGATGCAGACGATAATGTACGTTATTGAAAATTTCAGTCGTCCCTTGATGAATCTGAATAGCGTTATGTGTATCGATTAGGTTCCATCCAAGTATCAAAAACACAGAAAAAATCAGAAAGCACCCAAACAAGCTGCAAAGGAGGCATCAAAAAAGGCTCGCAGGGACAAGGTCTTCCACTACCATCACTGCCTGATGTTCCCTTCTGAGTCTGAGTTCTTATTTTCCTAGCTAGACCCAGCCAATCAAAAATCAGTTATCGACCTCCAGAATGAAGCTGCTCTTGAGCTGGAAAAAAACAACTCGAAATCGAAAGTCCTGGGGAAACGGAAAGCTGCAGTACCTGGGTCCGATTCTGATGCCGACGACGACGACGTTATGCAAGTGGATGATGTGCATCTCAGCGATACTGTTATGACCGCCCCACTCGACCCCATAGTGCCCATGGCTAAACCAGAGAGCATTACTACCCTCCGAGATAAACTACATTTACGCATGGCAGCTCTCCGACGTGGTGGACAAGGTGGTGGAGAGCCGGGAGATAAAGATGAGCTTTTGGAGGAACGGAGAAGGCAGCGCGCTGCGCTTCGTGAAAAAAGACGAAAAGAGACAAAAGAGAGGCGCAGGGCAGAGGCTGAAGGCAAGAAAGGAAACAAGAAAGAAGTGACGAAAGGTCTTCCTGTCAAGGTACTTTGCATCTTGTAAAGTTCCAGCTTGAGTTAATCCCTCTATGCTTGACCAACAGAATCAGCTACTTGTCCCGGACTTGCCGGTCGCTTCGAAAGGAAGTGCAGCATCTCACCCCACCGACGGTCCGTTGACTAATGTGTCCTTTTCTGTGGTGGCCGGGAGTTCGAGCAAAAAGGCCGCATCACTCAAGACGTCTTCCAATCCCAATCAAGCTTTGTCGCAGCTCGCTGCGCGGAAGGAAAAATTAGATTCGATGCCGGAGGACAAACGCAAAGTCATAGAAGATAAGAGTCGTTGGGCAAAAGCGGAGGCGCGTCTTGAAGGCGTCAAGGTCAAGGATGATGAAGTGCGCCTCAAGAAAGCAGTAAAACGGAAAGAAAAGGAGAAAGCGAAGAGTAAGAAGTCCTGGTAAGCCGTTAATGATGCACTCGGGTTTTTTATTGATACTAATCTCGTTGCAGGGAGGAGAGAAAAGACCAAGTCACTGCCTCCATGGCTGCAAAGCAGAAGAAACGTTCAGATAACATCGCAATGCGAAACGAGCGACGGAGCGATAAACGGAAGTCTTCGTCGTCCAAGGGGAAAACTAAAGCTCGACCTGGTTTTGAGGGCAAGGCTTTCCATAAGGGTAAAGGGAAAGCTACGGGCAAGCACAAGTAGCGTAGGTACTGTAGCCTTGATGTATGGTTAGGGGTGACTTATGTTGATTTCATTTCAAGTGGGTCATCTAACTGGACACTTTAGTCGATGTGGGTGCTGGAATTCGGGGTAAATAGAGATATGATAAGGCCAGCTTAATCTCTACAACAGTGCATATTCTCTTAATCGGTAGCCTCACGCTTTCGGGTGACACTATTTGTCACCGTTCTGCACAAGCAAAAATATTTGTGTAGCTGGCCCAATTGCAGGAGTAACTGTGCCCCAAGTCACAAGCGTTGTGAGTATCAGTCCATAAGAAAGGCAGTACCAGCTTACAGTTCGAATTGGCCAGATATTCAAAGAGGGGATGGTTGAGATGTCTTTGAACCACGACGATTTACATACCACATGCTTCGGGTCTCCTCTCTACTTCACTGAATGCTCAACAGCCATCTACACTCACACCTAGGTAAAGCTTATCCATAACAAAATTCACAATGTCTTCACCTTTTACCATCGGTTTTTCGGGTACATTGCCTGGACCATCAGTCTGACTCGTCTTAATTCTGCTGCAGAAAAATGTATCATTACCACTAGAGGTAACTGCGGAATTGGGCTTGGCTATAGCCACGCTCTCGCTACGGCTGATGCTCGAGTCAACAGGTTTATTAAGCTTAACTACTTTGATAGTATCAATCACTAATTTTTGACATGAATGTGTAGCGCGGATGCCCCTAAAGTCGCTCAAGAGCTACAAGATAAATATAAAATCAAAGTCCAGGTACGTAAATAACCTGGTAGAAATTCTGTCCTCCTCTAGACCCCTATCCTCCCGCACAGGCTTATAAGCGCGACGTCACTAATGCTGAGCGTGGAGTTGGAGTATTTGTTCACATCGACAAAGATATTGGCCCCGTCACAGGTCTTGTTCCAGCGAGTAGAACCGTTCCCTGCCAGATTGTTTCTTGAAACCATCGGTTTGGTCACAGAATGCTGGCATGAAGTCTTCTCTTGATCTGATCACGGAAGACTTCAGTTTTGTGAACGGTACCAATGTTCTCGGCGTGTTCAATAGCGCCGTGACTGTTGCAAAGTAAGTTCCACCACGTATTTGATGGAAGGTGTGACCTGACAATATGGTAGGCTCAACAACCTTTCGATCGTGATAACGTCCTTCACACTGAACGATGAAAAGACCGCAGGCGCTCAACCCGACTGCTTGTAGGCCGTCTATTTTAGCGGCCTCGGCAAATTCACGAAATCAAGTAAGATAAGTACGATCCATCTAAAGTAAGAAGCAAGATTTGGAAACACATTAGATAGAATTTGGAAAGGGGACGAAGCACCTGAAGCAATGCTGATATGAAGCGCTCGTCATTTCACCTTGGACTTGAGGCAGAATTGAATTGCTCGAGGGCTCGTTTCAGCCATGTTTATATGGAACGTGAGGAAGGGCATATGCGGCTGTACATGACACAGGAACCGTCATGGCTGTGAGCCACACGAGGCAATTGCGAGGGCTTGCTACATAATGCATGAAGCGACAGCTTCCACAGCATATACACCATGACCAGCACTACCTCATTCGACATTGATTCAGAATATTGCATCGATGATTTGTGCAAATTGGTCTTGGAAAATTCAGAGTATCAGCAGCCGGAGGGTAGTGGTGAGTCTACGACAAAATTCTGAATTTAAGCACTTGGACATCAAATTGACAAGTTGACAAGTCACCACTATAAACGATGAGACTCCTGGCACTGCACCTACTGTCAAAACCAGCGCCTCGAAATATGGCAATGCACTAATACACAAATTAGAATTGCTCAAAGACACTCGACTCTCCCACTGGCGCCACGAATTCATCGTCCTTACTCTCACTTACGCAAGTGAAAGGCGTCTGCTTTACTTGGAACATTCTTGGCAAGGCACGGGATTAGGAGAACGGATACCCGTGACTCTTAGTAGTCTTGTTGGCAGTCAGAAAGGCAGCGCAGATGAAGCAATGTTCTACAAACCAAATGATCCCCATGAAGACCAACGGAGGAGATGTACCATGACTGTCTTCGAAATCCAGTTTTCTGCGCATCCTACTCATAGCCCTGTCACTCTTCATTCCATTGCCCGGATTCTAAGGCAGATGGGAACGAAGCATAATGCCTATGCATTGTTCAGTGCCAACTGTTGGGCTTGGTCTCGAGGCATTGTTATGGCCATTGCCATAGAGTCTAGTAGCAACGTCGAGACAGTGATTATGGCAGGGAGGGACATAACGTTGCACCAGCTCAAATATTACCTGTTGACCGAGTATGGTGCATTTGGTGGTATGCTCTTGCGTTGCATAGGTACGTCTCGTACATCTCAACGCACTCTCCTGGCTGATAGCCTGAAATCACAGAGAAAGGGAGGCATGACCTACGTTGGCACGAGTATTGTATTCTGCGATGTGTTTGCTTCCTTTATGGCTTCATTGGCCTCGGACTTTGGTTCAGACATATCATGTTCGGTCCTCTCAACTGGGCACTACGCGTCAGGGAACTTTGCATTCACAAGGATCGGACAGTCGATACGAATGGTGAAGACCACACATACAATGCGCTGCCCCCCGACTTCACAGATTTAATCCCCACACTTCCTGGTATTTCCACCCACCTTCTGGGATACAATTTCTGTGGACCAAGTAAATATCTGTATATCCTGGTTCCCCCAGTTGCAACCTCTGGAGCGAGAATCACGTCAGTTCACATATTTGTCTATGGCACTGTGGAGTTGGAACCAGGCCAGGAACAGTCGGTCTCTGATACCGAAAGCACTCTTAACAGAATGGAATGGTTTCGATGCGCCATTCTTCGCCAAACGCAGGACGGAAGACTCGTCGAGGTCTCTGAATCCGGTTTTCCACTCAGGGTACAGTTTCGGAGCGTGGGGAAGCGATCGTACGGTGCTGTACATGTAATGGAACATCATCATCCATTGACTCGTGGATTACGCCAAGGGGACTCGATAGCAATATGGGCCCTCGGAAAGGCCGGGTATATCCACAAACCAACAGGCGCTTGGATCAAGGTAGGTTGCTTCATATATGTCATAACTACTTGCGTAAACGAGAGGATACATTTAGGTCGTGACGAATCACAGGCTCGGATTTTTGGATTGGCTAGTTGCAATGAGCGTGGCAAGGACGATTGCGGGACTTATCGTGTACCCTCGTGGTCACACTTGGCCAGAGATCGTCAGAAATTTTTTCCATGGACTGAAGTACCTGTTTTTCGAGATTCCATGGTGCTTGAACAGTTTGTGAGTCAAGCTCCCTCACGATTTCTTGTTCAATGAATCATTTTTTAATGAAATCTAGTTGTAATAACTGGATTTGGTCAACAATTAGCATGGTAGCATCACACATGCTTTCTACTGTCACACCACTCCCGCTACCTGATGATGACGGCGACGAGCACCCAATCGAAGTAACATTGTCCGGCTTCATAGAACAACTTCTCTCACCAAACGGTGGAAAAGGATCACCATTCTGTAAAGCTACAATACGCTCTATCTCCCTCGGACAAGCCGAGATTGACCTCTTCAGGATCATCGTTCTACTTGTCACCCTCGATAACGTGGAGTATTACGTGCATATACGTCATCCCAAAGACGAAGAATCTCTCTGGCACCATTTTTTCACTTGCTTGTGGAGCTATCATGGGCTCGTGCAGGATACAGTGGTGATATATCGGCCAGGAAAACTGCAGAGAGCCGCTTGGGAAGCCTTGGATATCGATTTCACAGCCAAACTGTCTGATAGTGATACGCAAAATATTCGCTCGGTTGCCTTGCATCTACGCGACTTACGGAACAGTTACTGGTGGTCTTTCTGGCTGAACGACAATTGGCAGTGGCCTATATCTATCGTGAAGGCGATACTTAAACGCACTGACCGTGTCCGGCTGCAATGTGACGAAGAGCCACTGCAGATTGATAAGTGGGAGAAAATTGACGACTTTCTGGGAGACAAGGTAAACGGGTGGAAAGATGCGGAGGGGAGAATATATGGTGAGTATTCCTATTGCCAGTGGTGTCGTGCTGACCGCAGAGATAGGGAACGAAATGATGGACGATGTGCTTTTCTTGTTTACACATGCACGGGCGCGCTTCTTGATATGGCCGATCATACTGATCTCTTTCTGTCTTCATATTTACTACCACTTCTAATCTCATACCAGGCTCAGTTTGTGGTACCAGTATGTCCTCCTCAGAGTATTACTCTCCGTAGGACAATTATGTAAAAAATAATAGTGATTTGGGACTGGGGTTCTCGGGTCTCTCGGCCCTTTCCGCAGCTTAGTCAGTAAGTAGTCCGTAACAACGGAGATGACGACAACATCGTTGTCTGCTTGCTGTACCACGGCCCTTGGGGCTGGGTTTGGCTGAGGGTTGTGTAAGGGTAAGTTCTGCTGATACCTCTCCCGTGACGTCGCTGTGTAACTGTGAGCGCAATGTAGTAGTACAGCTCCACAGATTACGTCGGGAGAGTATATATAGATTCATGCATTAAAGGTCATTTCCAGCTATTCTATCCAACGTATTATACAACAACATGTCTGCCTACCAAACGCTCGCGCTCCGTGCGCGCTCGCTATCCTTGATCAACGTGAGTACCTGTGACTCAGTACCTATGACAAAGGCAATTTCAACGAAGTCACGGTGGTTATGACGTCAATTCTTAAAGCTCGACAGAATAAAAGTTCGACCTCCTTACCCCTCTCTTTTTTCAACACTACAGACAACCCCAATCAAGAACTCCAGACCTCATAAACTTACGCAACGTACCATGACTTCGAAAGGTTTTACCATGGACTTCTCTAGTACGTCTGCTGCGATTGTGCATGCATCACTTTTCACTTGACATTGTTTACCTCGCCGTAGACAAATGCATCATAATTACTGGGGGCAACCGCGGAATCGGATACGCTTATAGTCGCGCTGTTGCTCAGGCTGGTGCACGAGTAGCTATTATTTACAGGTCGGCTCTAAGTCGTGCATACATATTCTATGACTACGTGCTGATTTTTCTGGCATAAACCGCATCTTTCAGGAGCTCCAAGAACGCACATGAAGTAGCCGAGAATATTGGAAAAGAATTCGGCGTGCAAGTCAAGGTTTGTGAAATCATTGGTGGTCGACTCATTGGTTTAACCCTCCCTGTCTTTGTACGCAGGCTTATCAATGTGATGTATCCGATGAAAAGAAGACGACCGAGACGTTTTCCCTCATCGACAAAGATCTCGGTCCGGTGACAGGACTTATAGCAGTAAGTGGAATGTTCTTCGGCCATGTCATGTCTTTGAAACGAGTGGCTTGGTATCACAGAATGCCGGCGTCTCCGTGGTGAAGCCTGCACTCGAGCTGACTAGCGAAGACTTCCATAAAGTGTATGGTGTTAACGTCCTTGGTGTATTCAACAGCACCAAGGCGGCGGCAAAGTGAGTTCTAGCATGATGTAGTTTTTTTGGAAAGCGTGACCTAGACGGATATGGCAGGCTGTGGATCAACAAGAAGCAAGGTGGTTCAATCGTTATTACATCCTCCATGAGCTCGCGCATCATTAACCAAGTCGCGCCAAATGAGCCATTGACTCAGGTCTTCTACAATTCATCCAAGGGTGCCGTGTCGACTCTCGTGAAAGGGTTGGCTGCGGAGTGGGCTACTCATGGGATTAGAGTGAATGCGCTGTCCCCCGGTTATGGTCTGCATCTTGCAATATTCCCGTTAGTCCTAACTTGATGAACATTTGACATCAGTGAACACGGATCAAACCTCGGGTATGGAGAAACGCGTTCTCGAGAATCAGGCGAAGACCGTACCGCTCGGACGCTTCGCTGAGGTATGTAGCTAATTATTCTTATTCGACAGGCGCTCACCTTTCAAAAGCCGCATGAGATGACAGGTCAAGCAATGTTGCTTCTGTCTGATCATGCCAGTTACATGACAGGCGGAGAATATTTTGTTGATGGGTACGTGTGGTATGATTGTCTGATAATCATTATCAGGCTTTGACTCTTTTTTTAACTTTAGTGGTCACCTCATTTGGTAAACTGTGACATTCTTAGCGAGCGATGCTTTGAGTGATTGTACGTATTGGGATAGAACATCAAGTTGCTGCGCGACAGGCAGACGCGGAAGAATTGATACGGACAATTAAATTGTAACATAGCAGCGTTGAATAAGTTTTGTGAACCTGTCTGATCAGCACATGATGCATAACTAGCAGTGTCGTCCTACCCTAATTCTTCTAGTTCGCAAATAAGACACTACGTGGATGAGTGGTAGCGGTTAAGTATATCGAGTCGAGAGATCTGATATGGACCGTCAGCGCGGCCGATTGCGATAGGAATAAGGTATAACCGGTAAGTCAACATCACGAGTCAGAGAGGAGGGTGGTGGCATTCAAGTGTTAGCTCCAGGTACTTATGGAATGGTTGCTACGGGGTGTCACTCCATGACTTGCAGTTCCACTACTTCACTTGGGACTTTGGAGAGAACCAGTTAGTTGTGGTAGTGGCGAATCTAAAGTCAGCCTAAAGAATAAACTCTGGTCTGCAAAGTCTCCATGAGAGTGATTGATCAAGAAGGCGTGAAATGAAATCTGCGTGATCGGATCATTATCAGATCCCAGACGGAGTTGTACCCAATCAAGCAACAATGAAGACCACTATTTAGGAATCCCGACAGTCAGTATGGTCTCATTGCGGGTATGCTGCATAGACATTTGGTACACTGTATGCCCGGAGTCCACCCAAAGCCCCCGCCCTCGGAGAATCGGAAATGGCGGGCTCAACGTTCATCCATATTATCCAACAATGTCTCACCAAGTCTAAGACCACATGTGTGGATCGAAACCATCTACACACTTCACCTCAACTCAACAGACGGCCACTTTTTGTTGCATTCTTGGTTGAATTAATAATAATAAATAGCAGACACACGTTTTCACAGTCACCGTTATAATACACGGAAAGAGCTGGATTTGTACTCTGTAGGCGAGTTTGAGATATCATTCTCGATATCGTCCGGTAAGCCGTCGGTATGGGTATGTACACTTTGCTGCAGTGAGACTTGAACACCCCCATACGAAAATGGCGGAGAATAGACCGGCTGTTCGCTATTTGGTAGTCTGGAACTCGCACGCGTCATCCATTGCATGTTGCGCGAGGAAGACAGTGTGCCATTGGCGCGATGGGAATCGCCATGAGACAGACCCAGACCGACGCGGACGATCACGGAAGAGAACTGGAGGAATGGAGCACATGAGAAATGACGGAAGAAACAGTCGGATGGAATTGACATACCACAATGCCCTGTATTAGACGTAGGGTGAGCAAATTGGGAGAACAAAATACACAGAACTCACGATGATTGGTGACATCTCAATTAATACGTTGTCAGTCAAGTCTTTGTGGAAAGAATGATTAGACTTACTGAATTCAAAATGATGAACATTGCTGGAGAGTTAGAAGTATATGTTCCAATCATAATCACGAGTAAAGCTGAGTACACAGAACCTGTCGGTGCATGAACACATATCAGAGAAGGTATTGCTAGAATTTTTACCAGATTCAACTATGATCGGCAGCAAACGAGAGACTTGGTCATTGTTGACGTTTTTGAAGGATGCGACTACTTTTTGTATCTTGAAAATCTTGAGGGCAATTAGCGCTGAAATGCAAATTCAGCCCGAGTCCGAATGTAGAGTAGAAAACAAACATGTGCAGATGATATTCATGGCCAAAGTAATCGAGTAGAATATCTTGACGCGGATGGAGAGGGCATCGGCAAAGACATCTTCACCCGGAACGACAAGGACTCAGAGTGTATACCCAGAAAACACCGATAGCTATATTATGTGTTAGCCGAAGCAGTGGGATGGCAGAAGGAGACAAACCGATGTCCGCGATAAATAACAAGAAAGGGAATGTGGCAATGAGGTAATTCCTACCCCATAGAATGAAGGAGCGGTATAACTGCAGAGATGGTCAATATTTGGACAACGGCAAATCTTAGAATGCGTACAATGAATGCATCGGACACCAATGTAACAGCGACATATAGTGTACTCTTTAGAATATTTTGCCAAGTGTCAAACGTGCCATAATATTTGGTTGGATAATTTGGCACTGCCTCGTCTGCGGTGAAAGCCTGCATGTTGCGCAGGATATCAATGACAAGGTGCTAGACAATCATCCATAAGATATGTGGACAGTGTTGAGTCGAGGAGATCCGTACTGCTGTGATGAGGATGAACAGTGAAACTGCAGTCCCGACCAAGTAATCACTTGGTCGCGAATATCTCTTCCTTAGTACAGACATGCACTGGTTAAACACCATCAGATATACACCTAGGCAAGGATCAGCATAGGACGCGTATAGAGATGAGATGACGAAACCATATGCTAACGACTCCACAAAAACCCCAATGAGCTCGGCTTTCGAAATTGTCAATGCCATGATACCTCGGGTTGCCTGCAAGTCGACATGCAGTTAGTGAGATTAAGGAATGTAAAATGCGTGCTCTCGTGCTAGTAATAAGCGATCGCTCAGTCTATCACACGCCCTGAATTGTTACCACGATGAGTGATCCCTTGTGGGCACACAAGGTGAATTTACTCTGTATTGAGGCATTTGATCAAAATAACCATACGAGCACCGGCTCTTGACCGGGACTGGCGGTTCTAAGATGATGATTTGAGTTCAAAGTGGGAAAAGCAGATTACGCTTCTCAAACACACCTCTATAGAAAACACCCGCCAGATCTGACCTAGCCGACGCAGGCACTTGAACAAGGTTTTTGTGATCATCAGTTACCACTAACAGACACGGTGGCCCCACGCCGGGCGTCAGCTTGTGTGCCAGCAGATAACATATGCTTACACCTTGACGCGAAAATGTACGTACCTTGATGTTGCAGATCAGTGCTGCACGAGGGACCAAGTTCTCAAGGGTCAGGGTCTGCTCTCACACCAGTCGCTGATCTCCGTACCATTGAGCTGGCGTGATTTCAGATTCAGGACTTCCAATGGTAATATTGCCAAAAATCGAGTTACATAGGCTATTCGATGCGGAGAGCCGATACCAACAAACAAGTTGAAACAATCGTACTGCGCCAAGTCGGGGCTCATTAATTCACAGAATCAGCGATCACGTGTTCTGTGGGTCACACGAGTCGCTGCCAGTAGTTTCAATTGTTCGCCACAAGACAACCTGAGAAGAAGTTCAACGTTCAATCTTCGCGACAAATCGACTCAGAGGCGTAGGTGAAACCTTGAATGAGCTGTTTAAATATCTCTGATACAGTAATTCTAGCATGTGGCGGCCACGGCCATCATCATTAAATAATATCACTGTTCATGATTGATGTCAAGTTTGAGTCTGCTGCCAGGGACTCCCAAGACGCTCCCATAATGTATGCCGTACTACGGAGTTATTGTTGACAGTTCTGCGGAGGGCCTACTAATCACAAATACTTGTGGCAGCCACGCCGCCTCTTGTGCACATTTTGCACATCCAGTGACAGCTAGTGGTAGGTACGTCATTCCCTCCCACTCCCGCAACTAATTATAACTAGGTTTCAGATACAACTTGTTTCGGAACAGCCGGTGAAGAAGGATGGATATACTGCCGTGCAAATCTTTCGACCTTGGCAGGACCGCGAATTTTGAATTGCAGCAGAAGCGTGAATAGCTTGCATGCTACAAGGACTAGCTACTTCTCAATAAACAAAGGTCTACTTCTACTTCCCATGACTGATTTCAATAAGCTAATTATAATAAATCTTGACAGTAGGTCGGTCGGCAAAGCCCTGCAACCCTGACAGTTTTGCTGTCACGCCTTGACGAAGTGTTCACTAAACACTTTACTCCGCGGTGTTCATACACCATTCGTCAGTTTTCCTCTATACCTCTGGCAATCTCCGACGCTGTCTACCCTGATTCAGTTAGGTATCATGCGTCAGTTTTGGCTGACCACCTTTTGGGCAACTTTTTCGTCGCCAACTGTCCAATCACCGCCACAACTCATTCAGATTTGTATCAATATACATGCTTCGACTTTCGAGACATACAATATTAATCTCGCTGCGAAACGGAATACTTCCCTGCTCCAAATTTAAGAGCTCATAAATCACCTGGATATCCAATAATCAGCTCAAATAGCTACAATCATGTTCTTGGTCTACTCTGAGCTCCTTGAAAAAACCAATGCTTCATGATAAGCTGACATAATTTTTAGTGGCAGCGTGGTTATCTGTTCTGCCGCTCTTTCTCTCCAACGTCTCCATTCTTCGGTGCTGCTATTTCAATTCACCGTGTGCAGTTTCTGCATCGATACCATTGTCTCATCCGTTCTTGACGCTCGGTGCCATGACAAACTAGTGAGTTTTAGGTATTATGTTACTCCACGGGACCATGCTGATACAGGTCGATGACATTGGGTGTGAGCCCGTCGTGTGGTGGGTAATATACATTAGTACTCGGATCACCGAAACATATGACTGCTCGATCGTGTGGTGTCCGCATCATTGGCCAGTGGTATACAAGTATTTGATAAGTCCGAGAATCCCGAAAGACTTTAGAGTGGTCTCTCAGATCATACACCGTGAAAAGCCGTGTCGTCCTTCAAATGAACTTCAGTTGGTTGATCAAAACTTTAGGCCATACGTATTATGAGGTCATATGATATCCGTAGTGGCATCGGGTAAATCCGACATTATAGGATCTTCCTTAACTTGATACTACGATGTCGACTGCCTTCGAGATTCCAGGCAAGCGTATCTTGTCTAGTGCTCAGTTAACTGCATTTCAATCATCTGCTACTTACAATACCATCACATCGTACATCGAGATTCTGAATGCTTCCGTGGTGGGTGTGAAGCTTACCGACGCGTACTCGGAATCTCTAGTGCGTTTCCTCCTCGAATTCCATCCTTACATCTAATACATTCTTCTTGTGTAAGCTCAGGGGATAAACGCCATCCTCTGCTTGTTGGATCGAATAGAGCAACTAGCTCATGAGACACCTCCGGTTGAGAACAAGGCATCGAGATTTGGCAACCCTGCTTTTAGGTCGTTCTACGACAAAGTTCAAGAAGTTGGTCTTACAATTCTCTCCCTTCGTGTCTCATGCTTACTTCTGCCGTATTCAAGCTGGCACCGTCGTTGCATGCTGACCTTCCTGGCCTAGATCAAAATGCTACGCCCGAATTGGCTACCTATTTCACGCAGGCTTGGGGGAATCGAGAGCGCATTGACTATGGGAGCGGTATGGAACTGAACTTTTTCTGCTGGCTGTAAGTCTTTCTATATTTCGATTCGCTTGGTCCTCATGTCACATCAAAGGATTTGCCTAGATCGCCTGCAGGTTGTTACAGCAAGTGATCATACTGCGCTTATCACTCGTGTATTTTGGAGGTTCATTCTCAAGCCAGTTATTTTGTTCATTGCTCATCCCTCCCAGATATATTCAAATCATGCGTATACTTCAGTCGACGTATTGGCTAGAACCCGCTGGATCTCATGGCGTCTGGGGTCTCGACGATTATCATTTTTTACCTTTCCTCTTTGGTTCTGCGCAGCTACGAGGCACGTTGCAATTAGTTACAGAGTACAGTGAGTCCTGACATCTTCTACTGCAGGACACAAGTTTGTAAGACCGAAGGCAATACATGATCCGGAGATCGTAGATGAACTGTCGAAGGATTATATGTACTTCTCTTGCATCAAGTTCATCAACTCCGTTCGTATCTTTCGTATTACATGCCCTATTTTCCATCTCAAGATTTGGACATAGATCAAGACAGCCTCACTTAGATGGCACTCACCAATGCTGGATGATATATCGGCAGTGCGTAATGCGGCCCTTGATAAATTGACCCGCCCAACCTCTCGTGTAGGTGAAAACTTGGGAAAAAGTTAACTCCGGAATGATCAAGATGTATCAAGCAGAAGTTTTAGGGAAGCTCCCTGTTATTCAACATTTCCTGTTCGGATCCATTCTGCCATACGATGGACCACCGCCTCCATCTTCCGATGAATCGCATCACGGAGATCATGTACACGAAGGATGGGGTGATTGCTGTGGTATACCCGTACCCAGTGCATTTGCGGCAGCCCAAAAGGAGCGAGAGCCTGGAAAGAGGATCGAGGGTCCAGGCATCCGTCCTGTACCGTTTGATTGAAACAGAATGCGTGAAGGTGGTTTCCGAGGATAACAAACGTCAGTAGGTTCAGTGCTGTATAAATGTGGTTGCAGTACTCACAAACAACCTGATTGGCGCCCGTGATCAGAAGTCGTAACCTTTCATCATTTTCTAAGTTGCCAAAGTGATTTCAATGGATGTGACACCATGGTTGGCTTGATTTTGTTGTCTCCACTGCCATACGGTATCTGACCTCATCAGAATCATTTGATACCGTCCTGCTTGAAATCCTGTGACTGCTTTTCTCTGAACCGACTGACTCGGAGACTCCCCGAAAGGAACTGCTTACGAATTAGAGCAGGCTGCAATAGTTTATGAATGTTATTGACCTTCGAAACACTAGTTGACTTGTCACGTTCCGCCTCGTTGAACTGGCGTGGCTGGTAACATGTGCCTGCCCCTGACAGACGGGACCTGGGGTAGTATCATATCAACCTAATGATGAATGCTACCTACGACGACGCCCGAAGGCTCTACCCTAGTGACTAAGTTATGCAAAGGGTGGCAAATCATGATGCACCCGCCTGCACAACCCCCCCACTAGAGGGGTACCCACTCCATCGACTTCTAGAAGTATATACTTCACCTGGAGCGGCCTAACCAACCCGTATTCGCCCATTCGATCATAAACCTGGGGAGGTTTGCACTTTTCGACTTCCTTCTGACTTGACAACAGTGGCCTAGCGTATAGATGAAGATCATGAGTGTTCTCCAGGATTCAGGATTTCACGCTACTATGCAAAAATTCATGTTCCTCTCCCTGATGTGTGCTGCCTCAACGCGCGTCACAAATGCGCAACACGTTTTCGCCCATTTCATGGTTAGTCTTTTAAACTCTCCGACTGTATGTCCTGTTGACAACATCTTTGCATAGGCACAAAACTCGTATTCGTATTCTGAAAGTGATTGGACGAATGATATGACAACTGCTCGGAATATTGGTATCGATGGCTTTGGTACGTATTTCTTATATCTCTCGTTCAAGTTTTCAATCACTCATGCACGGCTCATGCTAGCATTGAATATTGCCGCAAATGACTATGAAGTTGACAGGATCGTTGACGCATATACAGCCGCGGAAGCCTTAAGTTTCAAGCTCTTCTATTCCTTTGATATGTCGTACACTTGGCAGCAGAGCGACATGGTCAATATCGTCGCCAATCACTCGTCCAGTCCAAGTACATTTATCTGGAATAACACTATACTTGTATCGACATACTCAGGGGAGAGTTACGGAGAGAGCTTCTGGGCTAGCTTTAAGAGCGCACTTCAGAGCCAAGGCATCCACATCACACTTGCACCCGCATTTACAACTTACCGTGACCCTTCGGACGCTGCTTCACTCGTGTCTACGTTCCCCTCAATTGATGGGTTTTTCAATTGGTGGTCTTGGTAGGTGAGGTTGCAAAGAGCATGATGATCCTCTCTCACCCAATGTATCGTTAGGCCTGCCGATGTTGATGCAAACTTAACGACGGCCACGGATTTGGCCTACCAGGCAGCTGTCTCGTCGCTCAGTGGACCGTATATTATGTGTGAGTAATGTGATCTGGATCTCCGTAGCTTTTATTAATATTCAATCAAGCTGTCTCGCCTTGGCAGTTTAAGAACCTTGATGGCGCTGGCGATTGGGTAGAATACAGTGACACTCTCTGGAACTACCGCTGGCAGCAAGCCGTAAATGACGTGAAACCTGACATTGTTGAAATCGGTACTGTAGCTTTATTATTATGTTGATTGTAGCTCATCATGCTCTAGTAACTTGGAACGACTATGGCGAGTCCCATTACATTGGTGATATCAATCCAAATGTAACCCCTCATACCGTCGTTGAAGTTATGGCTCGAGCTAACTTGCGATTACGTAGGTGTACCTTGGGACACAAGCCCCACTTTACGTCGATGGTTTCATACATGCTGCTTGGCGAGATGTAGCTCAGTACTATATTTCATGGTTCAAGACTGGTTCTGCACCGACCATCACAGTGAGCCATTTGCTAGATTGCTCTTCAATTTGGTAATCCTGACTTTCTTTATTGCATAGAAAGATGAGGTTGTTTTCTGGTATCGTGCATGGCCAAGGGCCGTGAGTTGCAGTACCGGATCCCTACCACGCAATGCTGCATACCCCGAGGACGCCGTTTTTGCACTCGCAATGCTCAAAGACACTGCAACTATCACACTTGCCATGGGTAGCAACACGGTAGCTTTCACCGCTGGTGCAGGTGTGACTATGGGTTCTGTACCGTTCCCTCCAGAGGATTCACAAATCCCCTATATTGCGATCAGCAGAGATGGCACGACGGTAGTCGATACCCATGGCTCGATGTATGTGAATCAAAGCGGTTGTACGTACTACAATTTCAATCCTTTCGTTGGAAGCATCACCGAGTGATGTATCGTAGTCGTCATAATGTAGGATCTCGCAGACTTGTTGGACGTTGTAGGACACTTGCTTACCATTCTCGTATACTCACACTACGTACATTGATCCACCATCGACACCATACGTTACATTTACTTTTTGCCTTCGCGCCATATGACACTTCCGCACGTCAGACCCTTAGCCAAGCACTATTTAGGTCCTGTCGCACTGTCTAAATATCTCAGTATTGTCTTGACACAATTACTGATGTACCTCATTAGCTAGTCTATCGCTAGTGTTTCCGGTCCGGAGGGGGTCCTAGGGAGTCGTGTATGCTATCTGGATTCTGGACACGTGCCTTCTGTCGTATACAGCTAGGCCTGGGGGACAACTCTGCATGACCACTTGACGCTCCTCTGCATCATCTACTGTTTAGTGGAGTAACCGTTAATGTTAAGAGAATAAGTACACGATTGAGTGTGATCAAGGTGAATCATGCGCAAGGAGAAACATACACCCTGACGCCCACTAGGTATGCTGAAATCTGGTGTGATCTCCTTCCTGTTGGACAACCGTCTGTCCTACCCATATATGAAGTTGTCTCAATCAGGTCTAATCTTTGTGCCAGGCCGCTCGTAGTCAATATTGCTTCCAACTGTTCTATGCAATTTCGTAACTAAAACACATGCGGATTATAATGCAACGTCCAGTGAGAGGAATGGAATATGAACCCAACAGCAGAGCAAGTAAAGAACGTCCTATGGTATTTAAAAGAAAGTCTAAGAAAAAGGAGTCGAACCCAAAGGCATTCACTGTCACATAAGTTTAGGTTCGTAATTAGATCCACCATCGAAACATAGCGTTCTGATCGCGTTCTGGTACTATGTAGGAGTCCGTCCGTCCGTCTCGTGTCTAGATACCACCGTCCGATTTCATGCTTGCCTCAGTAATACTCGGTCAATCGCAGCATTGATCGTCCCCTTTCGTGACGTCAAGTCCATCCCAAATCGTTCTTCGAGCTGACGCCGTATCTCGCGTTTCGTCACAGAGTTGAGGTCAGCAGTGCGGAGGATCTCATGGACCTCATGATCAAGCTCAGTATCACTAGGAACACCTGGTGCCAAGTCCATATCCTCATGACTACGCGTGACCGGCAGAGGCATTTCAAGATAGTTCGTTGGCGGCCGCGATGGCATAGGTTGGTACAACATGCCAGCGTCGCTCATGGGCCGCAATTGTGACATCGGCGTATTGCGACCTGATTGGTATCCAGGGGGTGGGATCATGCCAAATTGTGATGGCGCAGGTGAATGGCCGCGTGGCTCGTAGTAGGTCTCGCGACCGTACAACGATGCGGTAGCTGATGCCGCATATGCTTCCTTGTGGTACTGATTGGGAGGTACCCACGAGCCAATACTATGGTTCGACTCCTTATCCCAAAGCTCGTTTTCCTGTAAACCAGTTAAGTAACATGTCTACAAAGTACCAAAATCACGCACGTAATCATTCCAAGACTTGAGAGGAATCGCACGCGGATCGAACTTGCCTTCGTCCTAAAGAAAGTTCATCAACATCGATTCAAATAACAAGGGACCAGAAATACATACATGAACAATAATCTTCTTGCCAGATTCACCCAACACGACACGGGTAGCACCCCAAGAGAAGTCATCCATACGCCAGAACGAATAGAGCGGAAGCATGAGAGAGAAGATCGGGATAGCCAAAATGTAGAAGACCATCCATCCAACCATGTCCCACTTGCGCCGGAGGATAAACACAAGGGCTTGTAAGCCATACACGGCGCCGATCATGACGAGCGAAATGATAGGGAGAGTCTCCTGATTGGTGGTGACCTCCACGATGAGATACACGATCTATAATTTCAAATCAGAATCTGAAGAATACCCCAAAGAGAAATTGGACGTACGTAACCGACAGTGATAGGCTGGATGATAGTCGAAACCAAATCGATCATGACAATAAACCGCATGGAGAAACAACAGAAACCACAAAGCTGCTCCAAGAACATCAGCTCTCCCAGGTTGTGAACCGTCGAGTTAATCCAGCGACGACGTTGAGAGAGCAGAATCTTCCAGTCATCAGGTGCTACGGTGAATGCATGGGCGTCGCGAACGAATTGGGTCTTGTACATCGGGAAGTGCTTCAGGAGGAGCGTGGTCAGGTATCGATCTTCTCCGAGGTGCAACAAGTTCTTCATATGTAGGGTATCGACGCGGTTCTGCGAGTAGTCCTGGACCATCTGGTTGGATATCAAAAGCGGTTTATGGGTATCGGGAGTCCGCAAACGATATAGAGTGAAACAACCAGGCAAACAGGTAACAGATCCGAACAAGCTCTCGAAAGCCTTGGCCATGTGATGCGAGATGAAGTACTCGTAGACCTAGACATCCATTAGAATTTCCAGCCAATTCGCAAATTTAAAACAAACTTGCCTGCATCATGGTGATAATCGACTGCTTCGAGTTCGCTAGCTCAGTCTCACCACAAACACCAAGCACCTTCTTGTCATGAATACACCTACAGAAAAACAAAT